>CM035183.1:1361278-1371540 GCA_020233015.1 Callinectes sapidus | reverse complement strand
TCTCTCTCTCTCTTTATCAAGTAGGGAGCTAATTGTACATTTATTTCACTCATGCTCATCCGTTGACTGTTTTATAGGGCAGGAAGACTATTTTATAAAGCCAGAAGAAAAACTGTGTATGAGACAACTGACATTTTCACATCCAGGTGGAGAAGCGTTCGTACACCTTTGACGTGGTGCACACTATTCTGGTCCCCTTGGTGGTGATGGTGGGGCTGCTGGGACTGCTCACCCTGGCCATGTGCTGCCACCGAGCCAACATGTGAGTCCCTCTTACATGAGTCCCCTTCCTATCTCCCATCTTTTATTATTAAGGATCTAAGTATTATTGACTCTTTCCCACCTCTTGTCTATCATCTTTCAGACCAGGTATTAATGAGTCTTTCCTATTCCTTATCTTTTGTTATTAAGGATCAAAGTATTATTGAATTTTTCCCACCTCTTTCAGACCAGGTATTAATGAGTCTTTCCTACATGAGTCTCTTTTCCTCCCTTTCATCCATTGTCTTGCGGAAACTGACTATTATTCTGTTATTAGTAATGGTTCTTTTGTTTATATATTTCAGAGTAAGTATTTTTCATGATTTTACTTCCCTCATGTTGTAAGAGAAAGGCACAGTACAGTATATGCTAAGACCTTATACATGTGTTCCTCCCTCATTTCTTGCCTTTTCATTTTAAGTTATTGCTCTAGTGCATTCCTTGCCTTGTATTAGATGAAAATGAGATGAATATTGAGGGTTATGTACTGGAAGAATGATGGTGAAGTGTGGTTGGATCTGGCATGAGGAGGTGTGAGTGGTGTTGTAATGTGGAGGTTATTCTGTTTGGATTGGATGGATGTGAGGTGAGGTATCAGGAAGGGTGTTTGTGTATGTTTGGATTGGATGGATATGAGGTATCAGGATGTGTATGTTTTGGATGTGAGGTGTATCAGGAAGGGTGTTTGTGTATGTTTGGATTGGATGGATATGAGGTATCAGGATGTGTATGTTTTGGATGTGAGGTGTATCAGGAAGGGTGTTTGTGTATGTTCTAACCACAGCTTCACTCCATATCCAGGGATCAGAGCTCCAGTGACTTTTTCGACGAACTATTTGATGACTTTCCGCGGTAAGACGTTGTCACTTCAATGAGAGTGATTTGGTTGTGAACTGAGTGGTGTCTGTGCCTTACTAAAAGAGTAATTAACCCAGTACTGAAGCTCTTGGCTCAGCTCAGGGTTGTGGACACCTCTGTTGACCTGTGTTTTTGTAAAGTAATTTCTTATAACCCTAATTATTTTCATGATATCCTGAAACACTTATATTGATCTCACGTAGTTCATAGTTCCTTATAACCTTCATCTTTATTGCTTCATAATTTTCTATAACATTGTTTTTCCTTTAACCTTCATCTTTATCTCTGTTGCTTCATAATTTTTCAGTCAGGGAACAGAAGACAATAGACTCCTTCAGAACAGAATCTAAACTCCTACAGAAAAGAATCCATCTCTGACTCATGAATACTCACAAAGTAACTCATAAAACTCCACGTCTTTCATAACAGAATATTTAGTTGCCATTATACATTTTTTTTGCCATCACGGGTGTGGTGTGCAGTTTGTTCATTTTAATGGCATGGTCTTTCTTTGTTTTTAAATATATTACTGTGCTTGACTCATACCTTTGTTCTCACCATAATGCTTTGTTGGTGCCTGTGTGTTTTTTTTGTTACTCTACAATGAAGTGTCTGTTTCTTGTTCTTTTGTTGAAGTATTCATGTATATCTTTTTCATTCTTTTGTGTTTTTTTATTAAGTTATGTATGATATTTCAATCTGTTGTACAAATTGTTTTACTGATTTACGTGTTCTTTCATTCTACTGTGCCATATCTTTTACTTATTCTTTCATTCATTTGTTCCCCTTTAAAATTTTACTTCAATGTCTATTAGTTATTTTGTATTGACTCATGTATATTTTCATTCACTTAAATTTTTTTACATTCAGTTACTTATTCATATAAATTTATCTTCCATTTACTTGTCAGGGTAACTATAAGTACAGTTACATAAAGAAACACTCTTAGAAGAATATATATTTCCATTTCAACATACCATCATCACACTAATGGAGCTGCTCTTCATGACACCTCTTTACACTCTTGCTCTGACAGGATCCCGAAAGGCCAGGACATCCAGATGGTGCAGTACGCCAGCTTCCACCGTGCCACTGAAGCTCTGAGATCTCTTAAGGGGCGGGAGCACTCCCCTCATCCCTCCACAGCCACCACCACTACCCAGGTGGATACTCTCACCCGCTCTCGCACCGCTAGTCCTTCCTCTACCCTACCCAGGAACTCCACTCTCGGGTAACTATTTGACAGTCATAAGACTTTTAGCTCTGCACTTTATTTACTGTTGTTTTCATGGTAGTTAATTTCAAGTGAAATTATATTTTCCTTCTCATTATATTTCTTTCATGGCAATTCAGTTTAGGTGGCAACATGATGCTTTAGTTTGTATTACCTCTGTACCTCTCATGGCAATTGAGTTCAAATGATGGAGATGCTTTGAAGTTTATTACCTATGTTCCCTTTATGACATTTCTATTGAGAAAGTAACATGATGATTTTGTTTTGTATTAGAAAGTAACACGAGGCTTTTGTTTTGTATTATCTGTGTTTCCTTCATGCCAGCTCTGTTCAGACGACAAACATCCATATTCAGAAACACTTCAGCACTGCACCTACACTATTTCAAAAGGCTCCTGTTTAAATGACAAGTTTTCAAGGGTGTTTTTATGATTCTAATGACAAATGAACAAGATTACTACAAAATTGACTGGAGAAACACCTTCAGAAACCCAGCTCGTAATCTTTATGGCCTTTGAAAAAAGTCGTGGTGAGAGAGTGAAGTGTTTCAGAATATGGACCTTAATACTTTGGTTTCTCTAGCATTCTAATTTCTGTCTGCAGGAGTCGACGTTTTGAGGATTACGCTACACTGAGTCGACCAGACCCTCCTCCTTATCAGCGCAAGTAAGTGTCATGTGAATTTACTCTCTGCTTAAGTCTAATTGTTAGTTGTGAATGATGTTTGCTTTTCTTTCCTTCCTGTTTTTTGTGTTTTAAAAAGTGGGAATTGAGTAATGTATCTCAGTATTTCTCTCCTTTTGACCTTTCCAGTGGTATGACACCAACTCGCTAAAGAACAAACCTGCAGCTCCTGAGCATTGCACCAGAGCTGCAAGGTAACGAGTCAGCAGGACCAGGTGCTTGTAGGTGTTCATATTTGGTGAGTTTCATGTAGTCATTGGGAATCCAGGTACTGTTGTTCAGGTAGAGACAAATGTGAGACTTTGAGTGGTGGGAAAACACAAGCTAAGGCAAGGTACTTTATTCCCTAATGTTTTGGTTATAAAAACCTTCTTCAGAGAGATTTTTGTAACCAAAACATTAGGGAAATAAAGTATCTATTTGTGTTTTCCCACCACTCAATCCATTCACTACTACTAACATATCATTTCAACCAACGTAGCTATGATGCATTTATCAGGGACTGCTTTGTCAAATGATGTATTGCAGTCTTCTCTTCTTATGTTCTTGTAGTAGTAGTTAAGTAGAACTAACCATTGTACAAGTTTTCCAAGTAGATTACTATAGTCTAGTGATATGAATATTTATTTTGTTGTTTTGAAGATGGCTACATGGAAGATGATGAATCTAGTCCCATGGTAATGCTAATGAAGGAGGGTTATGAATTATGAAGTGCTTACCATGTTATAGATTTAGATATTTATTTATCTCTTAAACTATGGCAATTTCTAGTCAAGAAGATTCAGGAGCAGCTTTGCTATTTGATTTGGGTGATAAAAGTATAGTATTACATACTTTCTAAGTGACAAGTATTATTGTGTGTCAAAAAGGTGAGGTCAGGTAGCATTATGATAAAGCTTTTCTGTTTAGATAAGAGGAGCTTTGACTAAAGCCAACAAAAAAGAATGTCAAAAGTGAAACTTAGCAAAGGTGTCATTTCCCAAAGACAAAAGCCTATAAGAAGATCCAATGTCATATAAAGTGGTGTCATGTAACAGTAATGCTGATGTGTTAGAATTAAGAGGGTATTGCCCCTTCCACTAAAGCAGCTGCTATGTGTACAGATCAAACTTACACCGTGTCACCTAATCACTCAGCTATCCAGGACACCTTCTTATCATGTACTATTTATACCCAAACATCTGTGTTTTGTCAAGAACTGTTGGCTTACCTTATAGCTACTGTTTTGAAGTTGTTTTTAAGTGTATATTATAGAAACTACAATTTGCAGTACATATGACATATAGAAAATAATTATCATCACCATTCTATTTCACATCCATCAACAAATGATTTCCGTGAGAAGGGCTTGTCTGCTTGGAATCTTAAGCTGCAGAAGAGGGTGTGAATGCACAGTAAAGGTGTGAAGGAATGCTGCCAGTACTGTGCATTGACACACTCTCCTACAAATCTTTTATGACATATGTTCACTAATTATTACTCACCTCAGTTTTATTACTGCTCATATTTTCTGAACAAGAGATGAATACTTGGTGAGCCTGTTGCTTCTGGAGGTGGTAGACAATCTTTTCCTGTTCATCTTCCTAATGTCTTCCTTCTCACACTCTCATTAGGTCTTCTTCATTCTTGCTAAAGCTGCCAGTTGTTATGAACCAGCGTGAATTATTTGTTTTAAATATGGGTACTTGTCTTTTATTTATTTATTTTTTTCGTGTGTGTGTGTGTGTGCATGTGTGTGCGTGTGTGTGTGAGTGAGTGTGTTTGTGGTAGATACTGTCTTTCCTGGTGTTAATTTTCTCATGCTATCCTCCACACACCATCTCCATGTCTTCACTCTAAAGCTTTTGGTTATGTTGTCCTTTGAAGAGATACTATTTGTGTTTTTTTTGGCACACATCCCATTTTGCATTAGGTACATGAGTTACTTGCCTGCCAGACATATTTGTTGTTTCAGCATAGTTCATTTCTGAAAGTTACCTGCATGGTTCCATAAGGAATAATGTAAATGACAGAGGATTAACAATAACAAGACAACAGTACAATTTTTGCTCCCTAACATTTTTGGTTATTATAAGTTCTGATAAAAATACTCATTACCAGCACAAATGAAGCTTTTATACAAAGCTTTTATACTCTCTTAGATGTAATGTTACTTAGTATGTTGTCCTACAGCTTCCCTACAAAATAGTTTTGTAGAGTAAGCTTGTTTTTGTTGTGTTATTGACTTAACTGGTCAACTTAAATTATATCATAACAGTTTAATGATATTTATTGAATAGTAATATTGTATAGTTTTCAATAGAGTTATCGGAAATAATTCTGATGTTTTGATATTCATAATCTGTCAACACTTTTATTTTTGCAATGAGCTTGTGTCTGGCAGAGATGTGAAAAGTAATGTTTTTGTGTGCTTTAGTGCCATGGATTAATTTCTTAAGCAGTTAACTTCACTGAGAATGATAGGTGCATTGAAATCTCTGCCAAAGCCTTCCCTAAATTAGCACAACTTTTTTACTGAAGTTTTCTAAGTGATATTAGTACAGTGTTGAGTGTGTTGGTGCCACTTTGAGTTATCCTGTGTTAAGTATATGTAAGGAGTGTAAAGTTGTTGGCATTATCTAGTCAGTCTAAATAATTTTGTGTATTCTTGTGGACTCAATACAACTCTATGGAGATTTTAATATGTGTGTATCCTTTTGTTTTGTCCTTTACAGATGTGTGTGTGTGTGTGTGTGTGTGTGTGTGTGTGTGTGTGTGTGTGTGTGTGTGTGTGTGTACTTTCATTACAGTTTCATATTCCAAAATAATTTTTTCTCCCATGAAGACTATTTTCAAATGCCACAGAAATGGTCATATTCTTTTTAATGTTTTCCTATTAACGAAGCAGAATCTTTGTGATTAATTTAAGTCAGGTTAGTGACGGTGACGAGAGAGAGAGAGAGAGAGAGGAAAGGAGGAACTCAAATATATATATATAACACAAGGGAAAGTGACATCTGAAAGAAACCACAGCTTGTATGATAACAGGTTTCTCCAGACAATGAGGGTCATCAACAAGTCTATTTATTCTCTAGAACATTGAAGAACAGCTGACCGAAATAACACACTCTTTTTACCTTGACCTACCAACGCACTTACTCTGCACCACCACCAACAAGACATAAAAAAAGTGCGTGTGTCTGTCTGTACATGTGTGAAAAAGTAGGTGCGGGGAAGTAAGTGTGGAAGGAGAGAAAGTAAGGGGAGGAAGGAAGGGAAACTGCACTTGATAATATACTACAAAGGAGAGCAGGGGAAGGAAGGAAAGGGGGAACTGCAAGTGGTGGGAAGAAATTTTTAAGAGGGAAAGTCTACAAAGGCAAGGGCAAGGAGGACTCGGATTATGATTATCAAACGAGAGAGAGAGAGAGAGAGAGAGAGAGAGAGAGAGAGAGATGTAGTTTTCTTCCCTTTTCTTTATTTACACACACACGTTGGAGTTTTCTTCCTTTTTTCTGTTCTGTGTTTATTTACGCACACAAACACACAGAACCTTCAACCTTTTGTTGATATAAGAAGTGAACCACCTTCAGTTTTTCTAATCAAACAGGGAAAAAAATAATGTTGAATATAAATGGATAAAGTAAAAGAAAAAAAAAGGTTGATTTTTATGCAAGTAGCAATGACGCGTGGCAAAACAAACATAAGGATAAACGCCGACGGACATGGGAGAGAAAAGGAGGAAAAAGGACAGGTTATTGATAGATTAGGAAACAAGATTATTGATAGATTAGGAAACAAGACAATAATTTATGTGTATGTCTTATAATTATAATCTCTCTAAGTAACCTTCCCTTTATCCTTTAAAAGTTAAGTTTCCTCTGTAAAATTCCAGTAAGTGAATTAACAAACATGTCCTTTGATTCACTACAGTTAAGTTTCCTTCGTAAGAAAAAAGAAAAACGTGATCAGTGTGTTAAATAATCACGTTCCTTGACGCACACACACACACACTCTCTCTCTCTCTCTCTCTCTCTCTCTCTCTCTCTCTCTCTCTCTCTCTCTCTCTCTCTCTCTCTCTCTCTCTCAATAAAATGTCATATATGTATGCTCCTTCAACGCTTCTATCATTTCAGTTCATAATTTCTTTCGCTTTAAAGAATGAACTAACGATGCTTCTTGACACACACACACACGCGCGCGCGCGCGCGCGACCTTACTCCCGTCACACCCGCACACTTCTACCACACTCATATAATGGGCATGACACGTATAAACCTGTGATAACACCCGCCTTCTCACTCTACGCAGCGCTGACTCCCCCCCCCCCCTCGCATAAACATACTTTTCATACTGTCTCATTATTCGCATGACGTCATAAAAAGCATTGCAAAACTTCGGATCTAATGACATTCTTTCTCATACACGCTCATCTATGGCCTTTGCTCTTTGATTCTGCATCTCATCTCTAAACTGAATAGGCTGTACGTGAAATTAAGCATTTTTTTCTCTCTCAAGCCTCTCTTTCAGTTCATGTCATATTAACTAGATTTCTATATTGTTAACTTGAGAAACATTGTTGTGAACTCTGCGTCTCACGTCCACTATATTGAAAAGGCTCTAGGTGAAGTTACGTATGTTAAGGGTACTCTGTACAGTTCCGGTGACATATCAACTATATTTCTGCATTGTTAACCGGAGAAACACTTGTGAACTCGCCTGGTCATCTGTATAGCCTGCCTTTGAAAATATTCGTGGTGAGAGAACAAAACGTTTCAGTATAAGGGTCTTTAAACTCTCCTCACATAAACATATTTCTACTACGGTGTTCAGCTCATAACAGGCAAGAAAACATCATACGCACTCTCTCTCTCTCTCTCTCTCTCTCTCTCTCTCTCTCTCTCTCTCTCTCTCTCTCCCTCTCACAATGCAGTCTTCATTTCTCACACCAGCAGACTTGCACCACGCGTTAATCTCACAAGGGGCATGACATCATGGGAGCATCCTCGCTAGAATCCGGTTTGAGGGTCGCTGGATGCCACACGTTGGCTGATGATGATACCTGGAAACACGCGTTTGACTCAAGGTTACTTACAGCGTCGAGTGGCATACACCGCCAGCAGGACCCTTCGTATCTTTGACGGGTGAATGGTAGGTTTCTGAAGAGTGCTGTCATTATTATCCTGACAGTTTTATTAATGGTTTATGGGAAAAGATGGTTAATTTCTACGGGGTTTTCTGATGAAGGAGCAAAACTATATTTATAACTTCCTATGACTTGACTATTTAAAATGGACTTTCGGCTAATTCTTTTGATCTTTAGAAGGACTAGCAAATTAGTGGACTTTTTATTTTCAGCGTTTCTGTTGCTCTCGGCCAGCTTTCCCCCTCTTACATAAAACATACAAGTCATATCTGTTAAATGCTAGGCTTTTGAGAGTCCTTTCATTATTATCCTAACAGTTTAAGTTCTTCTAAGCATTATTTATTGGAAGAAATGCAGAAGCTATGGCCAATCTCCGTATGGTAGGATGAGGGAACAAAGTCCAGGGATACCAGTCACATTGTAGGTCCGGGTGGCGCTGGCGTGCTGCTAGGCGAGTTCTTGGGTGCGACTTTTCCGCCGTGTTTGTTTGTATCTTTGGTCCGTATTCAGAAACGCTTTGCTCTCTCACCACGATTATTTTCCAAGGCTATAGAGATGTTTAGCGGGGTTTTCAAGAGTGTCTCTTCTGTTAATAATGTAGAGATCTTGTCACTCTGCATCTAGCACCGGAAAAACTTAATGCGTTTTGAAATAGTGGAGGTGAAGCACATAAGTGTTTAAGGATACGAGTCTTTGTTGTGGTGTAAGATTAACCACTTAATTACTGGGATGCATTTTCATATAATTTTATTCTGCTTATTATTTGTCGATTTTATTTCATATTTTGTTGTTCCTGGGAAAAAAAATCAAGTTGAGTTTTCGCTTTCTTGATTTTTTTTATCTTATTTATCTTTTTTAAAAATTTTATTGTTTATTTATTTTTTAAATTCCTCGTCTTTTATTTCCTTTTACGGTGAAATTTTCAACTCTCATTCTTATTCTTACGATCAATGTCTTCCTTTCCCTTTTTCTCTTTTGCTACATGTTTTATCTCTATGCTGAGGAAGAGGAGGAGTAATGGAGGAGATAGAAGTGAAGGAAAATATTAATGATAATGAAGAGGAGGTGGAAGAAGTGGAGGAGAATAGCAATGATGAAAATGAAGAGGACGCGGATGATAATAAGAAATCAAACTTGAATGCAAGAAAAGTAAATAATAGATAAAAAAAATGTTCGATTATGAAAAAAAAAAAAAAAAAGACGTATTGCGTTGTTCCTTTAAAGCTTCAGCCGTTACATGACCGTGGAAAGAGCGCTAACTTACCAAGAGCGTGCGTTGCGTCAGAACCTCAAATAAAAAAAAGGTGATTGAAAAAAAGTAGCAATAGTAATGATAGAAATAACAATAGTAATGACAGAAAAAAATAACAATAGTGATGATAGAAATAGCAATAGAAATGATAGAAAAAAATAGCAATAGTAATGATAGAAAAAAATAACAATAGTGATGATAGAAATAACAATAGTAATGATAGAAAAAATAGTAATAGTAATGATAGTAAAAAAAAATAGCAATAGTAATGATGAAAGTAACAATAATGGTAATAATAGTACACCATTTAACAATCTCTCTTATATTGCTATCTTATTTTTTTATTGTAATTGTTTTATTCTAGAAGGAAAGCGCAGATTCTCTCTCTCTCTCTCTCTCTCTCTCTCTCTCTCTCTCTCTCTCTCTCTCTCTCTCTCTCTCTCTCTCTCTCTCTCTCTCTCTCTCTGTCCTTCACATACACTTCAAATTAAAAGAAGATATATTGGCTGATATTTTATAGGCTACGTTGTAATTATCAGTTTAATGTGTTGGTTAGTAGACCGCGGAACCACATCTGTTGCTGAATGAAGACTCGATCTGACAGTCAAGGCATGGGAGAATGTTTTGTTTGGTTTGGTTTTTCTTTCTCTTTTATTTAGTTTTTCAAGTTTTTTTTTTTTTTTTTGTATTTTTCGTTTTGATTTGATTATTTTTTTGTTTATTTGTTTTTTGTTTATTTTTGTTTTATTGTTATCATTTTCATGTATTCTTTTAATTTTTTTTATTTTCGAGGTTACGGTGTGGCTGTGACTTTGACCTCTCTCTCTCTCTCTCTCTCTCTCTCTCTC
>CM035183.1:1302243-1337243 GCA_020233015.1 Callinectes sapidus | reverse complement strand
TATTGGCAGGAAAAAATGTTGGTAGGAGACCGACATTACGTTACACTATATTCTATTCATGGGAGAACCAGAGAGAGAGAGAGAGAGTGTGTGTGTGTGTGTGTCGTAACCCAAGAAGCAGAGGACATGAAATGATAAAAAATGTAAAGAAAATTATTAGACAAAAATGGAAAAAATGCTAAAAAAAATAAAAATAATAAAAAAAGAGATTGATAGTAGAAAGTAAATTTATGACTGAAAGAATATTAACATAGGAAAGAGACAAAGCACAACAACAACAACAACAACAACAACAACAACAACAACAACAAGACAGGCCAGCGTAGAAGATAAGTGATGGGAGTGATGTGTAACGAATGATGTTTATTAATGTTCATCCATAAGCTTCGACCTTACACAGCGCATTCTGTCCCTCTTGCTGTGCCCCGCTGCCCTGGCCTCATCTTGTTGGTCACTGCTCCGCCAGCCCACACACACCACACGTCCAGTTACAATGTCACTAATGAATCGCGTAGCGCACAAATAGCAGCCAAGATTTGTTGCCGGTTGGTGCGTCATTACTTGTTACTTCAGGGTTAATATATTGTTCGTATCGACTCGCTTTGTGTGGCGGCAAGGAGACCACAAGGGAGAAATAAGTCCTGATTCGCAAACTTTTTTCAGACGCTTTTTTTTTCTTTTTTTCTTTTTCTTTTCTTTTCTCTTTTCTTCGTTTGTCGTTCCTGTCACGTTATTTTGGTCACGCTGTCAGAGTGTCATATGAATAACAAAGAAAGCAATGTACCTTGTGCTCTGCAAGGATATAATGATTAAATGACGAAATATTGTGTTGGGTATACTCTCTCTCTCTCTCTCTCTCTCTCTCTCTCTCTCTCTCTCTCTCTCTCTCTCTCTCTCTCTCTCTCTCTCTCTTCCCAAAATTGCCAGAACTTTGCGTCAATGTGGCCAGATTATTGAGCTCCTCTTAATCTTGAACGAAATGGTGCCTTTCACTTACGTCCAGATAGAGAGCTTCACATTCCGATGATTAATGGCAGGTTCTGTCTGGTATTGATGATCTCTTACACTGTTTCTTCCAGCTGGTCAGGTTTATACTGGTGTGGAAAAATTAAATAGTCTTTGTCTTTTAGTGCAGTGACGCGTTCATAACTATCCTTGCTGTTCTTACAATGAGTTTTCTTCTTCTTTTTTTTCTGTAACACTGCAAGTGTATTTATAGTGAAGTTTATTTCTAGCATGATCTCAGTCTGTTTGTTTATTTCCTTTAGCATTGGGAGGCGTTTTTATATTGATCATGGTTAATATTGGGGATTTTATGCAGCTTCAAATCATCTGAGTATTAAGATAGTACAGACTCTGGCCATTAATCTTCTGACCTCCAAAAACCCTCGCGAACGTCAATAAAATCGCCTGATCATGCCCCCAAATCATCTTAAAACTATGTCCCAGTATTGAAGGGGTTTATAAAGTAACGCCCTTAGAACTATTTTTGTTCTTAAAATGAGTTTTCTTAGTTTTATAACGTTTTCCGTGCATTGTATGGATATCAATTATATCAGTACGTCAAATTTTGCCGTATGAATTAGATTATCTTTCTTTCTCTGGTACAAAAAGGCGCTTTTCACTATTCAGGTCTTCATATGTTTTTAACATTTTATCTACTTATTTGATTATATATATTTTTCTTTTTTTGTTTTCTTATTTTAATGTCCCACGGTATCATAACCTTAAATGCATTGCTAAACTAGATTTGTTTCAGTATTCGTCAGGTTTTGCCACATCAATGAAATGGTCTTTGTGTCTGTGACGTGACGCGGTTGCAGTGATAGTGTTCTACCTCGTGAGTTCCCTTTGTCTTTGTCTTCTCTGGTGTTATAAGCTTGCTACACTTACTATTTAATTTTCTTCTTGTAATCGTGATTTTGCCTTTCTTTATTCATTTATTTATCTCTCTTACTTATCTTTTTTTATTTTCTTAAGAATAGTATTGTAACGCTCTCCTCTAACTACTTATACTTACGAGGTCTCTTTGTCATAATGGCTCTTGTTACAACCATGAGTGGAATAATCATTCAAGGTTCCCTCTGTATGTCAGGTTCTGTCAAGTACTTAATGAATGTTCTTTGTCTTGATGTTTCAGATAATATAAACTTATAACTTGAGTCATGCAGAATGATAAAACACTCTGAAAACATATTGGAATACTTGAGGGGGTGGAAGTACAATGTATTCTTGATGTCGCTGCTAATTTATCTGGGCAATGGCAATGATGTGACTACGACTTGTACTATTTTACTTAATTCTCTCTTCAGGAGTATTCTTAAAGGCAACAGAGATGACTATCTGTGTTATTATAAGTATTTTTTTCTAATCGTCATGCATAGTATCCTAAAACCACCTCCGAAATCATGAACACACCTTGGAAAACCTTGATAACAGACTAAAACCCGTCAGAAGGTACAGTAACGAAGATAACATGTACAAGGAAGGTACAGTACAGAAGAAAACATGTTGACAGACAAAATAAGGAACATAGTTAATAAATAAAAAAGGGATCCCACGTAAGGCAACCCCCATAAGTCATGGGCAGTTACTACACATCCCTTATAGCAAATAATGTATTCAGTGATTGATGCTCCCATTCATCATAACATTTCACCAATTTCCTATGAGCTTATATTTTCTATTCTTAACTTTGACCACATGAATCAGCCAGGCACGTCATGCGGATCGTCAGCACGTGTAGTGAACGAGTCAGCTACATAATATAACGCTTGACTCTAGGCAGCGAGAATCACGCCTAAGAAATCCCCTGACTCTATCATTGGTATTCACGGCGCGCAACACTAAATCTTCGCCCTTTGTCGTCAGCGCCAAAGTCGAAGTAGATGATTTGCAGCAGGACACGTTGCCAGGGAGCGGATTGGTGGTCGGAAAGTAAGAATGAATATAGCATGAGAACATATCGGAGAAACATAAACACTGGTGAAAATATTGCAAGCACATCGCCACGGACGCCACCCACGTAGCCAGTCTGAGGAAAGGTGGTGACGCGTGGGTGTGTGAACCAAGAACCATATTTTCAAACGTTTTGGTGTATCAATCCTTCTATTTTAAGCAGACTTGTGTGGTAGTTCCTGAGGTCTTTAAGGGTGTCTCCGTGATTGTAAGGAAAGTTTAATAAAAGGAAAAATATCCATTAGAACGTGAAAAACATGCAGTGGCCTCTTCAAACATTTCAGCGTCTTAACTCGTCTACTTCTAACAAACACTAGCGGAAGGTGTTCAGGTCCTTAACTCCTTCAGTTCTAGGACACATTTTCACCATGAGTTTGGGGTGTGATTAGACGATTTTATTGACATTAGGAGGTCAGAAAATTAATGACCAGGGTCTGTACTATTTTAATCCCCACATGAGTTTCTGAAGCTGTATAAAATCGACAAATAACAAGCAGAATGAATATAAAAAAAGCGTCCCAGTACTGAAGGGGTTAAGGGTTCGTTCGTGATTTTTATGAGAAATTTAACAATGGAAAATACCCACGAGAACGTAAGAAAAAAATCAAACAAAGAAAGAAAGAAAAGAAAAATCGTGGCCTTTGAATATTGTCGTTATTGAGAACGTTTACAAAAACATGTCACAAATAACCAAGACGTAATGAATCAAAGACAGTCAATAGCTACGTGAACGCTCTACACCCTAAATAAAAACCCTAATACATGATGCAAAACCTCACAGTCACGTAACCCAAGGAAACATCTAGTGCATGTGGATGTAACTTGATGCATTGAAATGTTGCGTGTGGCAGTGTCAATATTTCCTACACGCGGCTGTTATAGGAGGAGAAATTGTGGTTCAGAATGAACAGTATAAAGTATTGATGAAAAGTGAATTTAAAAGAGAAGGATGGGGAGATGGAGAAAGGATGCGTAGAATAGATAATAAATGGAAGATGGTGAGACGGAGAAGGGTGAAAAATGATAATAATCATAATGATAAATAATCTTTTCACAATCTACTACTACTACTACTACTACTACTACTACTACTACTACTACTACTACTACTACTACTACTACTGCTGCTACTGCCGCCGCCGCCGCCGCTGCTGCTGCTGCTGCTGCTGCTGCTGCTGCTGCTGCTGCTGCTGCTGCTGCTGCTGCTGCTGCTACTGCTGCTACTACTACTACTACTACTACTACTACTACTACTACTACTACTACTACTACCCCACAACAACGACAATAACAACAACAACAACAACTACTACTACTACTACTACTATCCCCCCATCCACACACACACACACACACACACACACACACTCCAACTTATTTGGCTTGTTTCAGAAGTTCTTAAATAAGTTTGTGGCACCTTACAGTTCATAAATCTTTCAACATCATCTTTTTTTAAGTTTTCCTCATTCATTTTTAATTTGTGTTACATACCGATGTGTTCACTAAAACTTCTTGTTGACGTGAAAATTCAACATTAAATCAATCTCATTCATTTTTCATTTCTTTTTTGCAATGTATATCGTTCGGGTGTTATAATTTCCAGTCTTTATTTCGTCTGTAAAAATGTAGACACCATCGTATATCAGAGAATCTGGGTGCAACACGTCATTGCATTGTTTATCTTGTTGTTATTGTGTTGTCTAGGTTTATTCTTTAGTAATATTCAGCAAAGTACAAATATGATTAAGGGTGCTCTCTCTCTCTCTCTCTCTCTCTCTCTCTCTCTCTCTCTCTCTCTCTCTCTCTCTCTCTCTCTCTCTCTCTCTATCTATCTATCTATCTATCTATCTATCTATCTATCTATCTCTTATTCATGCGCATGCGAGGTTACATCTTTAAACGGGAAAAAATGGGAGAATACTTGAGAAGAATGCCAAGGACACTATTTTATTTCATGAGGGAAAAAAAAGCGTTTTTGTTACGATAGACAGGAATGTGAAGACACGTGTGTGTGTGTGTGTGTGTGTGTGTGTATTCACTGTCGCGATCGCTGCTGGTTACCCAGCCAGCCTTTCCTTACGGAGCGAGCTCAGAGCTCATAGACCGATCTTCAGGTAGGGCTGAAACTACATCACATTACATACCGCGGTAAGAGTTAATGAAAGAAAGAAAACGCGAGTCAGCATCTCCCCTTCCCTCCCTCACGTAATCCCTCGGCTTAACATCAGACAACCCAAGAAGCCGAGACAGTCAAGCCTCGGCCTCCACACCACTACAAGTAAGAGAGAGAGAGAGAAAGGGGGGGGGGGGGGTTGTTAACATTAATACGTATACTAACTTTGAAGGCGGTTCTCTGAAATTTTACTATCATTTTAATGTTTCTGTTTTTGTATGTTTTCCTTCTTTTATTCACTCACCTTTTAATATTCAAGCCCATAGATATTGAAACGCTAAGTTGTTGTTTTTTTCCTATAACTTGAATCTATAAAGAAAAAGTAGGATAGGACTTTCTGAGCAGAGGATGGATATGATGGGGAAATAAGTGTATACTTTTTAATTCGTGATGGAAATGACGGTAAGATTTTCAGAGGGCAAAATGAAGATATTAATATGTCACAAGCGAAAACTAAACCAATGAAGAAGATTGACGTACAAACTTTACAACACATGCATATATAACTTTAAGAGAGTAGAACTGCATGGATATACCTTCAAAACAGTAAGTGTAGGACGTAGGATGTTCACAGCAGAGGGTAGGGATGTCACAAGGATCCTTATCTGATACGTCATGAGCATTGTGTCCCCTCCAGCCTCCCCCTCGGCGTCCTTCAGGTCAGACAGCCCGAGCAGAAGCAGCAGCAGCACCGGCAGTATCTCAGAGGCGCCGCGATGGTGAAGAAGCTTATGGTGAAGGCAGTGGGTGGATTTGAGCAGCTGCAGGTACAGAGAGAGAGAGAGAGAGAGAGAGAGAGAGAGAGAGAGAGAGTTTGTTTAAAGCTTTAATTGAGAGTTGCAATGATTATTACGTATATCAACGTCTCTGAATCCCTTCATGTTTTTTTTTTTTTCAATATAGACCCATGTAATTAATGTAGTTTTTCCCTTTTTCGGGATTTAGTTTATGAATAGATTAAATTCCATCATCACCATGAGGTGTTCTTTTGCTTCTATATATCTGTCTTCTCTTTGTCTCCTTTCTTCACTTACTCTAACAACTATTTCCTCCCCATGTTCCCACCATAAATACATTTAAGCTACCGCACCACAGATATCGAATAAAGATATTCACTTCTTTTTTTTTATATCAAATTACTTGCGCTCTTTTGCTTTTGTATAACTAATCTTCCTTTCTTCCTCTCCCTCCTCTCATTCGTACACATATTTCCTCTTCACGTTTGTTCCCTCTACGATAATATTCAAGCAACAATAACAACTCGGGTAAACTCACTTGCATCATTTTCCTTCTGTTCATATCAAACTTAATATTTTCTTCCCTCCTTCACATGACGTAGAGATGAAAAGTATAAAACATCCCAGCTTTGTTTACGTCCATCAGCTGGCAGGCTAGAGCACCGCCTTGCTCTCGGCGCCCTCAGCTGTGATCCATGGTGCTCTGTTCTGTTCTCGCCTCGCTCTCAGATATAACAACAAACAAGAACATGACTTATGTCAGTAACATCAGTCCTTGCTCGTGACTCCTGCTCTAGTCGCGGCAAATTCTACTTAAAACTTCAGGATATTAAAGAACTTACCAGTTTCTCGAGTACAGAGCGCGCCCTGCAAGACGTCAACAATATCTCTTCTTGTTGTAAACCAAGAACTTCTATGGAACAGCCACAGTGTGTCTTGAATACAGAGCGAGATACTTCAGTAAACCTACAGTGTTTTCTAGATGCAGAACAAGCTACAACAGAATAGCTACAGTGTCTTATAAATACAGAACAGACCACTACAGGATATCTACAGTATATCTTAAATACACAAGAATTTGCTACAGATTATATTCAGCATCTCATGTTGTCCACTTTAAGAGCCACTACAGTATAGTTACTGTACCTCAAATACAGAGCAAGGCACTACAGGACACACTCGGCATCCCTTATCCACTGAAAGGACAATTGTTGTGTGAGGTATCACAAATACCACAGATGATACGGAAAGGTTCTGACGAATCATGCACTTAATTCTAATGTGCCAAGTTTGTATGTGATTATGAAGTTTGTAGTGAACTCGCCATCACCTTACCACTTACTGACTTAAATTAGTGAAGACCGAAACACTTGCCTCCTCTCCATTCCTTGGCTTCTTGTTGCCCATTGCCCTTCATCATGCTGTACTTAGAGGACTTCCTTGAGGTGATAGAGCAGATCCCGCAGGAGATCCGGGACCGCACAACAGATCTCCGTGAGCTGGACCTTGGCATCCAGAACACATCAGACCAGCTGGAGGAGCAGATCAAGACCTTCTTTGGGAATGCCAGGAAGATGAAGCCACAGGAAAGGGACGCTGAGTATGAGAAGATCCGCAAAGAGTACTACCGGCTGCTGGATGATGCTGACGAGAAGGTGAGCATTGCCACCAACATGCACGACCTCCTGGAACGCTACGTGAGGAAGCTGGACCAAGAGCTGGAGAAGTTCAAGTGTGAGCTGGAGGCTGACAGCCCTGGAGTCACCGAACTGCTGGAGAAGCGCTCCCTGGAACTCGATGAACCCATCCGTGACAGCCAGAAAGAAAACCGTTGCTATGTGTCTGCAAACTCTTCCTCCTCTGCCTCTCGGACTGCTGACCGCCGTCAGTCCTCTGCTGCCAATGCTGCCGCCGCTGCAGCTGCTGCTGCTGCTGCCACTGCTGCTGCGGCTGCTGCTGCTGCTGCCGCTGCTACTACTGCACCAGTGAAGAAAGAGGAGAGAATGGAACCAGCTGCTCTCCCTACTTCAATGGCTGTCTCCCCACCCCCTCCACCATCTGCCATCTCCTACACCCTGGGCCACATGGGGGCAGGGAGCAATGCCATAGCAGCTGCCGCCTCCCAAGCTATTGCTGCCACCCAACAGATGCAGCAGGGTCGCCGCACTGCCAGCCTGAAGGCCTCCTATGATGCTATCACATCAGGAGTGACAGAATTTTCTATAGGCAGTGAGCTAGCCAATGCTGCCCAGACAGCCCTTGCAGCCTCTGCCCTACCCCAGGAAGCAGCTTCCACCACCACAGGGACCACTGGGAGCTCTTCAGGTTCCAGTAATAAAAAGCAGAAGAAAAAACACAACCCTGTCAGCAATGTTCCTGCTGCCCCACCCATGGAGGCCTCCCCTGCTCCCTCAGACGACCCCCTGCATGACACCTTACTCGACCCTAATGCTGAGAACCCAGACTGGACCTATGACCCCAATGAGCCCAGGTACTGCATCTGCAACCAGGTGTCTTATGGGGACATGGTGGCCTGTGACAACCCCAAGTGTCCTGTGGAATGGTTCCACTACCCCTGTGTGGGCATCACTGCGACCCCTAAAGGAAAGTGGTATTGTCCTCAATGTGCTGCAGCCATGAACCGTCGGGCAAGAAAGTGAGATAGGGATTGTAACAGCCAGAAGAACAGAGAGGTGACTTGGTGTGTAATGTTTAAGGGACATGTACATAAATATTTTTGCATGAGGTATCTGTACATAATAGTATATTGAGTGTCACTATTGTCACTGAGATGTAAAGATTTTAAAACTGTCCATAGACCCCATATGCATTCAGAGAAGCAGTGAAAAGGAAAGAAGAAAGGAAACACTCCCTTCAAGACTTATGCTCCCATGAATCAGGAAGAGACCAAGAGGACTGTATTTATGAACTGTTCCTTATTTTTATGTTTTACTTTGTATGTTTAGCTTTTTCTTGGGTGTTGTCTTACTTATCCATGAGGAGGAAAGCATGTAGTGTAATGAAGTGGAAAGAATTCTGGGAGTGTTTGAAATTTGTTTAATGTGTCATTTCATAGAAAAAAATTAAAATATATCAAATGGAGACATGTGTGGTGAAACTTTGAAAGATGACCTACTCCATTCATACAGTAGTTATGGTGCTAGGGAGTGAGAGTGTTCATACCAAATGAAGGGTTCTTATATCAACCAAGAAGAATTCCATTGAAAAACATGAGTTAGGGAAGAGATAGGGAATTACCCATGACTTTTTCCCCTGCACAGTATATCTGAAGAGAGAGAGAGAGAGAGAGAGAGAGAGAGAGTGTGTGTGTGTGCGTGTGTGCGTGATGTACCAACAATCTTGCAGATAATGTGTGGCCCATGATGGTTAGCCATATCATTCTGTATTTCTAGTACTTTATTCATTACTGGTACTTATGACTAGAAAAAACAAGGCAATACTTGTAGGTTTTATACATGAAGTTTCTCTACATTTTATCATTAACATTTTCGTAATTCAACTTGCAATGTCGTCTGGTATAACAGATCTAATTTTTGTATATTGTTTATGTATGTTCCTGTTAAAAGGATTGAATTACTTTTTCATGAAGAGTTTCTATAAATATTTTAAGTTTAGGTTTCTATGTCTGGATTTGTTCTGTATGTGGTGTCAGTGTTAAGCTCAGGCATGAAATGTGATTAACTGTTTTAAGAATTTTCTTCCAGATCACAGAATCAAGTCTTGGTAAAAGTTTTGTTAAGTATGATGTATAACTCCTGCTTGCTGCATTACTTGGTATTAGAAAAGTGTTGGAATGTTTCTCTCAGAGTTGAAATTCTCATAAAAGGCAATTAACGAAACATTCAGGAAGCTTTGGTATAATCTGGAAGTGTTAATTGTCCATACTTGATTTCAGTCTGGCAATGTTTGGTTCCAACAGTAACTAACTGCAGCTGTGTGATCTTGTATGGGAAGGATATAAAGGCATTAACTTGTATACATTTTCATCACTGACATAAGTATATAAGGCATTATTGTATAGTTAACAATGACTGAAGAGACAAATCATCATGTACAAGTATTAACAGTTCTGAAAAAAATTAATATACTATGAGATTTTTTTAGTGTCTTATTTCTCACATAGTCCTTTAGATCATTCATCAGTTTATCAGGATGTTGGATACTTTTGGTATGTATATAGAATATATATTTGTGCATACAGCATGACTGAGTGCTGATGACTTATTTCAGAACATCTTGCTTTATGGAGCTGAAGTACAGTGGTTCATATATCTGCAATATATATATATATATATATATATATATATATATATATATATATATATATATATATATATATCTATATATATATATATATATATATATTTTTTTTTTTTTTTTTTTTTTTTTTTTTTTTTTTTTTTTTTTTTTTTTTTGAAGGTGTAATATTCAGAGAGGTATATCATTCTATAGGTGGAGGAAGATGTGCCCCCACCTGAACCCTTGCTGGATCAGGTTACAGTTGAGGTCAAGGCGTGTGCACTCAACTTCTATGACATCTACATTCGCCAAGGTCTGAGTCCTTACAGCCAGCCCCCCTGCACCCTGGGCCTGGAATGTGCCGGTGTGGTGACGGCTGTTGGGAAGGAGGTGGCCACAGTAAAGGTGAGAGCACTTCCATAATGCCTTGTACATATATCATACCTACCCGTACATCCATATGCAATAAAGATGAGAGCAGGGCCATTATGTCTTGTATTTCACACTTGCATACACACTCACACAGTCATAGTATTGAAAGGTGACATTACAGGCTTGAGTCATTTGTGTAAAACTGCAAATCTAAGAATTTGGAGACACAACAATATAAATGGCTGCTGTGGTACAGTGAACCACATGCACTCTGTGGGCTGAGGAGTCCCCAAACACAAGGGTTTGAATCCTGGCCACAGTCTAAGGGGAGATTGGGTATCCACTCGGGGTAACAGTTCCCAAATGGGTGGGCTTTCACATAGAAGGTCTCCATTAGGTGATCTGCTTTAGCTTATAAATTCCTATAAAAAGCCTATTTTGTATAAAAAAAGAAGAGACTGAAATGCTGGACCTAAACAAGACACCTCCTAAGCATGTAAAACCTGTCATTATCTATAAGGTTATTGAGTCTATGGCAACCACTTACCACATTCTTGCTGAGTTAGTTATGTACTCACGACCCTTTCTTATATTTCACTAGTATCTCTTCCTTAAATCTGCTATTGTTTGACTTTTTAGTAGATATAACTGTAAACTCTTTTGTGCATCATTCAGTTTATGCTGTTAAGTTGTTTTTGCAGTAGCAGTCCTTAGTAGCTTTCCAAAAACTAGATTACTGTACTGCAGCTTCTGTACTCTAGGAAGCTCAAGGTAACTTACTTCTGTACCCCCAGCCAGGGGACCATGTTGCTGTTCACTGTCCCAAGGGAGGAGCGTGTGCTGAGATGATCACCGTGGGTGTTGATAGTGTGCTAGTTGTTCCACCCAACATGAGCTTTGATGTGGCCGCCTCCTTTACTGTGACTTACCTTACTGCTTACTTCACAGTCTTCCACATGGGAGGACTAAGGGAGGGAGGCTCTGTCCTCATCCACAGTGCAGCAGGTTTGTTGTTTGTGTCAGGGATTTATTAAGAATCTGAACTACCATATTTCTATCTCGCTTCCAAACTATTTTTATGTTATGTATTGTGCTGCAAAGCATTGATTATTTGACTTTGATATAGTTTTTGTGTCAAACAATGCTGAAAGGTGTTAAATATTTTGTTTGAGTTATATACAAGTATTTGTGTCTTACAGTGCTAAATCCTTGAGTTTATGTTATTTTTATTTCTCCTAGAGCTAAGATACTTTGTTAAGTATTATTTTATTTATTGTACATATTTAGATTTTACACTGCTGAAATATGTCATGTATTTTATTTCTTTTCTATTATCATTATATTTATTTCTTTATTTATTTTATTTATTCTTTTTCATTTTTTCTTTTTTGTTTTTCTTCTTTTTTCTCTTGCAGGAGGTGTTGGATGGGCAGCCACTCAGCTTGCCAAGACAGTACCAGGGGTAACAGTCTTTGGCACAGCCTCACAGCACAAGCACCAGGCCATAAAGGAGAATGGAGTGGACTTTCCAATCCATTATGAACAGGTCTGTCATTTTGAAATGAATAAAACAGTACAGTAACCAGAAAGCAATCATCTTTCCTTTCAAGTGAAAAATTTGTCATGGAAATGTGCCTGCTAGTGTAACTTTCAAAGGAAATACATATTATGAGGACTTTTTCAGGACTATAAAACTGAAGTGCTCAAACATAGACCTCAGGGTGTGAGCTTAGTGCTGGACAACCTGTGTGGAACAGACTTCACTAAGAGCCAAAATCTCCTGGAGCCACTTGGAAAGGTAACAAAAGAAATGTACATACAAGAGAAAAGAAGCTTTTGATCCATGTATAATATTGCGGTACTAATTATAAGTGCATATATATACACCATCCAAAACTGAAGAGACGACATAGAGGGAAGCATTTTGTAATATTTATAGAAATAGCAAATTTGATGTTACCTTATCATTATTAACAAAATGTTTATACAACAGGTGGTGCTGATAGGAGCACGCAGCATGGTGGGAAAGGAACAACGTAGCCTGTGGCAGGTCTTCAAGGTGTGGTGGGATACCAAGAATGTGACTCCATACTCACTTATCATGAACAACCACAGCATTGCAGGTACAAACCAAAATGCACTACTCAACCTACAAACAGATCTTTCATTCACACAGCTTTTTTGATGTCCATATATATATATATACGTATAGCTTTAATAATGTTCTTATATATTTTGGAGCATAATAATATTAAGTAAGGCCCAAATGTTCATCTTGTAAGGAGTGATGAGCTTATGGTCATTGCAGGACGAGTCAACACCCAAGCCAGGTTCTGTGAGCTTTGCTGTGTAGAATGATGTATGAATATGAAATCCATGGAATTGTTGTCCTCCAGATCTTACAATGTTCTCATGTACTTGATCTTATTTTTCAGGCTTTAACTTGAATGAGCTGCGCAACAAGGATCCTGCTGAGTTTAATCGAGGCTGGAAGACAATTCTAGATATGATCAATGCCAAGAAAGTTGAGCCACGAATTGACTCTGTTTGGAAGTTTGAAGACATAATAGAGGCTTCCAAACAGATCAGTGAGAGGAAGAATATTGGAAAAGTTATTATCAAACCATAAGTGATGGTTCTAATGAGCAAATAAAAGCTTCATGGCTTGTGTACCACTGACGTGCCATATATACAATAATGATCAAGAATAAGTTGCTGTTAAGCTATACTTTAGTTGTTATTCTACTTGAGATTAACATAAAAACTGTAGATCTAGATTGTCATAAAGTTATAGTACTGTTTGGAATCAAGTAAAAGAAAAAATGGTCACTACACACCATCCTAATTCTAAGATGAACAAGTTACTGATAGATTTTTTAGGGTATTTTTAGTGACAGATTAACAAGATTTCTATATTCAAAAGATTCTAGTAGAAGTGACGTATTGTAGATCTATCTACAGTCCTTTTTTTTTTACATTACCAATGTTATCTCAAAGTTGAACATCCCTCCTAATACCCTGTAATTTGATTGTTTTGGGATGTTTACTGAAAACAAACTAATATTCGTAGCTATAATGTTATATAACCAGCTATATGTAATAGTCCTCATAACCTTTAAGTGCCTTATAACACTCCAATCTAACAGAAACTGAAGTGCATGCCATAATCTAATGACAACTTTCCCAATATATTAGTCACAAGATGTCAGGGGATTGCTGAGAATACTACTGGTCATTCCAAATAAAGTGTCTTCATTTGACACCATGAGTGTGTGATTATTAAATTAATCATAATGTTGCCTACTACTTGGAGGTTTCTAAGGCAAAATATTTTAGACTCCCATCTCCACTTCTTCCAACAAGATCTATTGGTCTACCACACTGATTGATTGATTGTTACCCTTGGCCAGCTTTCCCCTCTTCATCAATCAATCAATCAACTCCTGTAGCACCCTGAGGGATGCATAGGGCCTCAATGAATTCACGCCACCACCATCTATCCTGTGCCAACTCCTCCAAATCCTCCCAACACTCTTCACCAGCTTCTCGCCTCATTGTGCGCATCCACGTCTCCTTCGGCCTTCCTCTCCCTCTTCTACCCTGCACTTGCCAACCGGGTGTTCCCCGTAGAATCACTCCCTCCCTTCTGAAGACGAGTCCTAGCCATTTCCATCGAGACAATCTAACATATTCATCTACCGGTTGCACACCCGTAATTTCTCTCACTCTATCATTTGAAACCCTATCCCACCACTTAACTCCTAAAATCCTTCGCAAAGCCTTATTTTCGAAAACCACGAATTTCTTATCCGATGTTACTGTACTATACCACGATTCATGCCCATAAATCAAAATAGTTCTAACCATAGTTTTATAAATTTTTATTTTAGTGTGTACTGAAAAGTTATTATTATTCCACACAATTTTTAACATGCCCATCGCTTGATTCGCCTTCCTTAACCTTTCCTCAAACTCCACTTTTAACGATCCATCCATAGACAAAAGCGTACCAAGATATTTAAACTTTTCTACTTGTTTCACAACTCCCCCCAATCACGCAAGCTCTTGGGTTAGCAATATTCATATTAATCATTTCCGTTTTTGCACAATTAATAATCAAGCCAACTTTTCCCCCCTCTCTCACTATACAATCTAAGACCCTTTGCATTTCATCTGTTCCTTCGCTAATAAGCACAATGTCATCTGCATAATCCAAATTTGCTAATTTACGTCCATCTCCCCATACAATTCCAGCATTAGTTTCCTCTACAATTATTCTTCATTGTTTTAAACACTTTGGAGTGATTTAGAGGCGGAAATAAACTGTTGAGAGGCCGATGATGAAGTTTTTAATGTAACTTTGACACCTCCGAATAACACAGTTCCTCTCCACTCATTTTACTGAACTGACGACACAAAACATCATGGTATATGAACTATATTTTGCCATTAATAACAACTTGATACAACCTCTATCTCTCCCCCCCCCCAAAAAAAAGGCATATTGTTTAAAACAATAAGGACTTAGTGAAGTCCTTGAAAATAGACCATAACGATATAAATATCATTGGAACTTTTATACAAACACTGCCTCAGAACGTAACAAAACACGGCACAAGAAGAGGAAGAAGAGACCTTGGCGGGAAGAAATTTGTTAGTTACGTCCCATTTCTGTACAGACTTGAAGAACTGTTATTCCTCAGCCATACTCCCTCAGAGACTACTGTTTTTAGCCCAGACCACAAAATGTCTCGACGGAGTAGGAATAAGAAACAGAACATGGTGGTGGTAAGTAGAGGAAGAGAGAGGTAAAACTGCAGAATAAGTCCTTCGCCCTTTTCGCCACCAGCCCCCTCCCTAACACTAAACCTAGTATTTATTGGCTCAAACTTTAATAGAACCATAAAGTGTAGTATAAACTAGCTAAACCTAAACCTTAATGAAACCTAACTTAGCAGGGGGAGACTCCATCCCCCTTTGGGTTGACAGTCATTCCGCCCACACACCAATTTGCCCACAAGTCAATTCGCCCACTCGCCAGTTTGCCACAATTTGCCCACATATGAGAGTCAATTCGCCCTCATATTCCCTGTCTTGGCCTCTGACACTGGGATGAAAAATAAATGCAGATTTTGCAATGGAAAGTTTCTTACATTAACCTAACCTAGCCGTCTCTCTCTCTCTCTCTCTCTCTCTCTCTCTCTCTCTCTCTCTCTCTCTCTCTCTCTCTCTCTCTCTCTCTCTCATACACACACACACGACCACTTTTTTTCTGTAGCCATTTATAAACACTTGTAAATAGCTTGGGCAAAATGACTCTGCTGTGGCAAATTGGTATGTGGGTGAAATGATCGGATACCCTCTTTGAACCTGTGTTCTTGGTATGCCTTCCTTATTAATGTCAGACTAATGCCTGTGGTGTTTACCATATATATATATATATATATATATATATATATATATATATATATATAGAGAGAGAGAGAGAGAGAGAGAGAGAGAGAGAGAGGGGTGAAGGCACTGTGTTCGGTTAAGTAAGAAGAGGATATTATTATGTTTGGCTATTATGCCGTAAGTACTGTTTTTCAGCATTATTTGTTGATGACATTTTATCTAGAAGTATGCTTATTTTACCACAGGGATTCACACTTGTCTGATCTACTTGGTTAGGTTTATAGCTGCTTTTAAATCTAGGTATTAAGGGTGCAGAGAGTTATGTGTAGTGGAAGGCTAACACTTAAGTACATGACAAGAGACTCCAACTGACATATTTAAAGCTTCAGAGTGATGACAATATAGAAGAAGAAGAAGAAGAAGAAGAAGAAATTAGACCAACCCAATCTCAGAGTGCCAGTCAATTTTCAGAGAAAGATGTGAAGAAGGTGGCAGGAATAGTGTGTAACATGCTGTTGGCTGCAGAGATCAGAAAGGTATGTGTGTTATTGTGTTTGGGTGTCAGTGACAAGTATGGTTAGTCTTATCACAATGTTTGGTAAATGTTTCTTTTAGAGACATCTCCCCCACCATCTCCTTTTTTTCTTTCTATCCACAACAAACTTAGGGAGACAATAAGTTGAGAGAAGCAAAAATCTCAAATGTGACTTCCTAATCAAGTGTAAGATGTAATTTCATGGCCTTTACATATTAGCATAGATATTGCTGAGTACTATTAATGTTCTCATGCATTTTTAGTGATTGCATGAAAGAAGAAAGCTGTAAACCAGTTGATACTACCGAATCCTGTACACAATATTATTTTTTTCATACAATTTTTCTTTTAGTGAGAAATAATATTAATCTGTGTGTTTGTATAGTTATATATATATATATATATATATATATATATATATATATATATATATATATATATATATATATATATATATATATTATATCTGTGTCCTTTACAGCTTCCATTAAAGGGTAGTGACATTAAGAAGGCTATCGTCATCCTCAAAAACAGGGCGAATTACAAGATTGTGATGACTGAAGCAGAAAGAATGATGAAACACGTAAGTTCATAATTATCATCATCCATCAAGTGCTTGTTTACAGGAAATCAGATCTTGATGGTTAATAATCTTTTACCATATGCTAGGTTGTAGAAAATTGTATATTCATTATTGTATAAATAATCTCTCACCAGACATTTGGTTGCAAGAAATTGTATACACATGTCTTTCACTAGCTGTTTGATGACAGAAGATTCCATTTTAATGATAGTATGATTATCTTTTATTAGATGTTTGATTGTAAGAAATTGTATCTTAATGATAGCATAAATGATCTTTCACCAGCTGTTTGACTTTAAGATAGTTCATATACAAAACAATAGTTACTTCCTGTTGAACGCTCTGCGGGACAAGTTCACCAAGTTTGACCAGGTGTCAAGTAGGGAGAAACACAGGCGAGGACTCCTTATTACCATACTTGCTGCCATCTTCATGAACGAGGAAAGAATGAGTGAAGGTGAGTAAAGGCAACAGCAGTGATAAATGTTATCTTTTGACATAGACACACTCTCCTTGCTTTTCTCTGTTCACAACAAACAAACAAGCACATTTAGCTGTCTATGAGCTTCAAGTAGCATGTGTCAGATAGGTTATTATTGTGTAAGAAAAAAGTCACAAACTAGCAAGAGCAGCTGATAAGTGCCATTCTTTAAATTTTTCTCTCAAATGTTATTAGTGTTTGTGTTAGAAGAAAGCAACTAACCATCTAATAACACTGTCCCTAAATAAAAGTTTTAATTGTTCTATCCTGCTTTATTATTGATTGTGTAAGAAGAGAGGCACAAATGAACATCAATACTGCTCCTGTTAAAAAAAAATTACACAGGACATTTGTCCTGCACGTTAAAGGTACTGAATTTTTGTTGCAATGATAGGATAGAACTCATTAATAGGACCATGTTGGCAGGACTGATGATTTGACTTAGAAGGACTAATGATACATTACCATGTGGTACCTGGACCATAGATATTAACTCTCTCTCTCTCTCTCTCTCTCTCTCTCTCTCTCTCTCTCTCTCTCTCTCTCTCTCTCTCTCTCTCTCTCTCTCTCTCTCTCTCTCTCTCTCTCTCTCTCTCTCTCTGCTATATGTTATATGCTCCTGGTGTAGAATTAGTAGTTTGTTTTAGAGAGGAATTTTTGTGTTACAGCAATAACTCAAAGGATTAGACAAGTACTCTGAATGTTTTCCTTCCCCAAATGAGGAGGTTGAGAACATGATGGCAAATATAATGCCTTTTCATTAGTTTAAGTCTGATGAGTTGTTGCTGCTGGTGCTGCTGCCACCTTGCTAATATGAATTAAATGTTGCCTTCATTTGTATTTTTTTTTATTCATCTGCAGGAAGTTTGCAGTCCTTTCTTGAGTCAGTTGACTTGGATTTGTCTACTACATCTAAACCAATGATTCACGTGAGTCTTCCAAGTACATTAGTTTTTTTTTTTTTTTTTTTTTTTTTTTTTTTTTTTTTTTTTTTTTTTTTTTTTTTTTTTTTTTTGTATATTTAGATACAGTGGTGACTCAATACTTGAATTTACTTCAGAGTATGAAATAACTTGACTACATACTGCTCTTGCTTCTTTCTTGTATTTATCAATGATATACTTTTTTTGTTCAATTGTCTTCAGTAAATTCTTCCTTTTTAGGTGTATTTTCATCACTAACATTTGAAGTTGATTGTACCAAGTATTCCAAGTATTGAGTCTTCAATGTATTTTCCCACTGTCTTGAGGAAATAACTTGGTATTCTGTTCTTCATAATTTTTAGAGGAACCCTGATTAACAAATTTTAATTTAGAAACCTTAGCTACAACAGGAAGACTAGCATATGCTTCTGCTTTGCCTGAATCCATGCTTGTCAAAGTGATATATATATTTATGTCAAGTTTGTCAAATATGATACAGTGGTACCTTACTATGGTACATAGCTAATCTGTTCCAGATCCTTGGACTAGTTCCAAACTAAACATATGCCAAATATTTTTTTTTACATAAAAATAAATGTAAAATTAACAAACCATTCCTGCAAAAAAAATCTTATTTTTACTGGCATATCATACAATATATTGATGAGGTTTTATAGAATCATGTAAACTCTGCTAAATGCTGAAGAAAATACAATTTTTGTAAGTATTTATAATGCACAGGTATGTAAAAAACACCTCTATTTTAGCTAGTCATATTTGGGATTTTTTCTTTTTCCAAGGATATGATGTTTAAATTTTAAGGCAAGTTACCAGTACAACTGAATATTAAAAAAAAAAGAAAAAAAAAAAGCAATCACAATATTAGAAATATCCTACATGATTGCAGTAATAAATCAGTAGTGGCTTAGTCATGGAGGTAAGGTGAAGAAGGCAGCCTATAGCAGCCAAGTCAACAGCACACTTGGTGCATCACTGAGCAGGGCCATGTTTTCATTTCCAGCATTTCCTTTTATTATGAAATGGTTCTCTTCTTTTGTCAGGAATTCTTACGGCAGAAATATTTGGACAGTGTAATTCATGAATTAGGCGACACATCCACACTCATGTACTTGTGGGGGGATCGTGCCAATGCTGAGTTCAGTAAGAAGGACATACTGGAATTTGTATGCAAGGTCAGTGTCTGTTTGTGAAGTAGATGAATATCATTAAGATTTTAGTTTTCTGTACTGTACTTTTCTAGTAATAATTTTTTAGATAGGGCTTGATACTGTCCCTTTCCACTTAGGGCTGATGGGACTAAGAGTGAAGGAGGTTGACTGATGAAAATAAGAGTGTGTAGTGTGTGTGAGTGTGTACTTTATCTAGGCCATTCTTTGTGTTTAGTTAATAGTATTAAGAAACAAAACCAGATGAGTTATAATTTCCTTATGAATTATGTATAAGTGAGCAAGAAACAAGTTGGAGTCATTGTGAAAATATGAACAAGTTTTGTCATATAGGAAATTGGATGAACCATTAATAAGAACTCTGCTTGCTATCCTTGACTAGTGGATGATGAGTCTGTCTCACTACAGGTTTATGGAAACAAGCCAAACATGTGGACCTTCCAGTATAAAATTGTGAATGAAGAGGAGAAAAGAAATTCATCATAAATCTGTCCAGCACCATTACCGTTTTGAGTGTGTTCCCTGCAAAAACCTCCATCACTTTTACTTTTCTTTTTTTTATTCACCATTACCATATTGACTGCTCTGTTCCACCACCACCAGTCTTGTTTTTGTTTCTACCCACATTTATAACCTTGATTGCTCCACTACATCTTTCATTACCACCATCTTGACTCTTTTTACTCTGCCATCCTCCAACTCCATCATCACTGTCATGGCTCTTCCACTACCATCATCATCATCTTGACTGTCTTTCCTCACCTTCACTGCTGTCTCTCCCTTCTCTACCGTTATTTTTTCTCTCCTTTCCCTATTATTATCATGACATGCTGCCATCTTTATTATCATCTTCACTCTTCCTCCACCTTCACCATCACTATGTTTCTTCTGCTTTCTCCATCTCTATCATGACCTTCACTCTCATTATCACCATTCTGACTCATCTATCACCATCCTCCATTATCATAATGAGTCTTGAATCTTAATGAAAAATCTCTCTTCAGTTAATACCATTATCACCTTTAGATCTCATCACAAGTTCACTCAATAGACGTGTCAGGAAAGTCTAGGAATAGATAGTTTTTTCATTGATACCTTACTGTAACATTCCAAACTGAAGTTGAGTTATGAGAATTGGTCTTGCATTATGTTGTTTTAATTTGCCTTTTTTTTTTTTTTTTTTTTCAATAATGCTAGTAATGATTAAGGTTAAAAGCTGTTGGAAATAAAGAGGAGCTTTGATATGAAAGATTTATTTTTATCTCCATGCACTATGCACTAGTAAATTCTATATGAATATTGGAAATGAAAGAAGGAAGGGGATGTGTATATGAAAACTTGATCACGTGTTGATATTAGATAGGAATGAATCTCTCTCTCTCTCTCTCTCTCTCTCTCTCTCTCTCTCTCTCTCTCTCTCTCTCTCTCTCTCTCTCTCTCTCTCTCTCTCTCTCTCTCTAAATTGTGTGCACCTAACTTGAAAAATTGAAAGGAATGTATATTACCGTTACTGTTTATAGATAATTGTGGTAGGCTAACTTTTGGGGGGTGATCTTAGTTTATCCGTGTTTCCCAGGAACTCAGCTGGTGCGAAGTATACTGTATAGCAGAAACGAACAATTTTCTTACATTTGAGTATCTCATTTCAACTACATTTACCAGTTCTACTAATGTAAATTATTGGTTATTCTCTGTCGCGGTCGCCTGCTGGTCACCCAGCCAGTCTTTTCCCTACGGAGTGAGTTCAGAGCTCATAGACCGATCTTCAGGTAGGACTGAAACTACATCACATTACACACCGGGACAGCGAGGCCACAACCCCTCGACTTGCATCCCGTACCTACTTGCTGCTAGGTGAACCTCGCCGCGCCCGGGACTCGAACCTTGGTTGTGAGCCGAGCGTGCTAAGGACTACACAACGAGGTGTGTTATGATGGGCGTGCTCTGCTTTTTATTGTTAGTCTAGGCTACGTAGTCCCAACAAAAGCAGAAAAGCGTTTCAAAATATGGAACCAGCCGGCTTGTTGGGAGGTGTTAAAAAGTATATAAGTTTGTGTGTGTGAACCTAGCTGGATCTTGAAGGTGAATAATCAGGTGTAGCTACTGGACTGTCAAGAGTTACAATGATCCTATTGTGTAGGCAGTAAGACCACCTGCGCTGGCAGCTGCAAAGTGTACGGCAACTTTCCTCCCACAAGGTGTGATGGATAGGCACGTTTCGGGGGACTGCTTTGTGGAAGCTTGTTATGGTTGCCAGGTATTGTAAGAAACTTATCAACACGGTATGGCTTACGAAATCTTTACAAATATTTCCACAAATTATACGAAGAAATGTATGGTTCCATTTGCTACGTGTAGTTTAAGTAGCGATAAGACAGGAACGGGAAAAACCTGCAGGGCGGAAGGTGAAAGGGAGCAGCGAGTCACAGTAGGTGGGAGGGAAGGCGCCGCTGTCCCTAACCAGCGTGGTGGTACACGTGACGCCTGCTTGTGTGGAGGGGCGGGGCGAACACTTATGGGAGAGTCTTCCATTGATCGATACCAGAGCTTTCTATATTTTTTCATGTCGTCATTTATTGTATTCGTGTTTCAACACCATCACACGCAGACCTATTTATAAATTTCTCTGGGTAGATTTGCGTGATCTTCAACGTGACAAGTTGAGACAGCTGAGATAGTGGATATAATAATAACCGGTTTTATTCTTCTCTCATGGACGTATTTTTTATAATCTGAAATACTATATCCCACCATGCATGTTTTCGGACACAAACACTAATATTAAATCCTCCCCTCGTCTGAATGTAATTGCAATATATGTGTATTTTCAAAAACTTTTCCCATTGTCATAAGCGCGTTGAACTATCTTGACTTCATTACTCTAAGCATGTTTTGACATACTGCCAGTCTGCCACTTAGGCATATTGGAACCTCGTGGCACAGCAGCAGGTTGCCTCGGGGTGCCTGGCTCGATCGATATCTCGCATTTAGTTTAACCATTGTCGCAACACGTGAGGTCGCCGGTGCCAGAGGAACCCCGGAGTGGCGCCGATATCCACCTATCTTCCGTATCTTGACTAAATTGACTGAGAGTAATGTTTATGTTAGGAGAGAGAGAGAGAGAGAGAGAGAGAGAGAGAGAGAGAGAGAGAGAGAGAGAGAGAGAGAGAGAGAGAGAGAGAGAGAGAGAGTGGGCAGATGGGAAAAAAAGTTACCTTGAAGTTTCACCGATGACGTCAGGGAGATGTGACGTAAGAATGAAAGGTTCGCTGATTGCGCTCTCTCTCTCTCTCTCTCTCTCTCTCTCTCTCTCTCTCTCTCTCTCTCTCTCTCTCTCTCTCTCTCTCTCTCTCAGAACTTCTCGGGCTTCGTTCCTCTCACAAACATGGCAAGTTCTTCACTAATTACAATGCTTGTCCGAACACCTTTTGAGAGGCGGAAGTTTAGATTGCATCACGAGGTCAGCGATAGATTTGTGGTGAAAAATTAACGCAAACCATCCCCTATTTTAGCGATTTGTCTCCTTGTCATTCGGAGGTTTCGTCATTTGTACCATATCTAATGTTCGTATGACCATGCATGAATCAATAGACATTAGACTATACAATGCACTACTAAACCGATATTTTACCAACATACTAGAGAAAGATAGGCGTTTAGAGACAAAAAAAAAAAAAAAAGAAAAAAAAAAAAAGAAAAGCAGGAGTGAAGATGAAGGAGATTGGAGGTTGAAGGAAGGAATCGATAGAAAATGTGACCCACTAAAAGTATAGAAATTTGTGAGAATAAGTTAGCCATACATCTCCCTCCTCCTCTTCCTCTTTTGATTTGTTTTCCTAATGTCTTGTCTATGCATCGTGCCGCGTGTTTCTCGTAGTAGCCTCTTCTGTACCTCGCATTACTACTACTGAGAATTTAGATCTGCTTTCCTTGTAACTTCACGATCATGTTTTTATTGGTAGTTAGTTTCTTTCCTTTAGTTTTTTTCTCCTTTCTTTCTTTCTTTTTTTCTTTCTTTCTCTTTCTTTCTTTCTTTTTCTCTTTATTTGTTTATTCCTTCTCTTTTCTTCGATTTGCATTGTAAGGTGTGGCTCTCTCTCTCTCTCTCTCTCTCTCTCTCTCTCTCTCTCTCTCTCTCTCTCTCTCTCTCTCTCTCTCTCTCTCTCCTCCTCCTTCTTCTTCTTCTTCTTCTTCTTCTTCTTCTTTTTTCTTTCTTTGTTTAACAGAATCATTTAGTCGCTTTTTGCTAGTCTACATGGAAGCACTAAGTTTTTGCCTGTGCGGAGTCAGCCTGTGCCTTCATGAAACCTACTGCGCCCCCATAAGACACGTTCAAAGCGAGCCTAACCAGTCAGTGACGTCAAGAAGGGATGAAATGTAGACTTTGTCCGGAATCTAGGAAGATCAGAAAGCGCATGAACAATTGTAGGCTTAAAAAGGGGAATATATGTAGGCTTAAAGAGAGAGAGAGAGAGAGAGAGAGAGAGAGAGAGAGAGAGAGAGAGAGAGAGAGAGAGAGAGAGAGAGAGAGAGAGAGATTCCTTTCTCTTCCTCTTGGTGATGTAAGAATTCCCCGTCTTCTCCCATCTCTCTTTTTTTTTTTTTTTTTCTTATTGTTTTGTTACCTTACTGGAGAACACTGTCACCTTATAAGCCTGACCACTCATGTTCATAAAATGCGAATGAATAAATACATAAAGCTACTCAATATATATACTTTAATTGCTGCTCGACGGTTTAAACTATCCCTTACGTGGGAGAGAAGTGTAAGATCTGTATAGATATAACTAACAAAGAAAAAAATGTTCTAGGATGTTTCAGACCGTTCAAATTGTGTTACGTGTTAAAGAAATGTAATACGTAGGACCTATATTATGAAATGCTTCGAAGTTTCGTAAAAATGAGTTTGAAAATGGTATATACATCAAAATTTAGTAGAGTTCACCTTTCTTTTCTACTCAATAAAACTATCGTTAATCAAGAAAGCGTGCTAAAAACAAAAATAGCATATACTAGAGCGTGTCAGAGGTTGTAAGACACTGTTAGGTTTGAAAAATATATATTCCCTAGATCTTAAATTCTAATGCATATGATAAGAGTAAATGTACTCTGATATGTTGCTATGGTGATGTAAATGATTCATACGTGTGTGCTATTTCCCTGGTACAATTCATGTGGTTTGATGGAGTGTTCCAGTTGAACGTGTTGTTGTGTTGTGTGTAACAGTGACAGGAGAGATGGATGGTATACTGCATATTCTTAGTAATAATTCCTAGGCCTTATTCATCTTACATATGCCTAATCCATGGATATAATAGCAGGCAGCCTTCTGTCACCACCACCATCAGCGCCATCAATATGAATTTAGGTAATAATGGCATAGGTAAAAATGGTTTAGTATTTCTGTTCAAAGTCAGTTATAACTGAATCAGAATTCCTAAATTGAACCAGAAAACAGATCCTATGATAATCAAACTGGAAGTCATCTGTCATTAGATTAGAATTGCTGATTTAATACATATTTATTTTGCTTAGTATTTGCTGTATAAATTAATCTAAGTGTATATTCCATTTTTTCAGGATATTTTTCCTTGTGCCATTTTTTTTTTTTTTTTCCCTATTTTTCACTTGTGTCTCTTTTACATGTGCCATTTGTACCATGTATCCCCCCCCCCCCCCACCGCCCCCTGTGCCATTTTTACCTGTGGCATTATTACCGTTCACCCACCAATATACCTATCCATTCGTCCATTACCATTTGCACCCATATCACCAGGAGCCAAAGGTGTCACATTGAATCACATGCGTCTTAACTTTCATTATTCACAAGACATATGAGGGAAGATGCCAGACACCCCCTATGAGTATAACAACCACACCCACCACAAACAACATCCCTTCAGACACTTCAAAGTAAGTGGATGAGTATTGATCAGTGTTTTGTGGTCGCCATGTGTACTTCGATCAATCCATTAGTGGGTTTGAGCCTATTGGTGATGCAAGGGGCCCTCCTATTGGTTCCTGGTCACGTTGCATCCATCGCGGCCCCAGCCATAGAACCATGCCACGTACCTCTTGTAGACTCACTTGAACGTATCCCAGAAGCGCTATAAATGGAGCTAGTCCTTTTAGTGTCTTTTAGTAGCAAAGATCGTGTAGAGAAGAGGCTAAAATAATGTAATGAATGTTGGTTAGAAGCGGAGTGTAAGGGTGGAATATGTTAGGTTAGTTGGTGAATCTAGTGCCAAGTGGCAAGGGTGCACCGAGAGAGTCACGTTGTAGGTGGCATGTTGGGATGAACGCAGAACCTCAGTGTGTGTCAGTTCGAGGTGTGTGTCTAGTGCAGTGTCTCGCACCGTGTTCGCTTCCACTTCTAACATGAGCAAATGCAACAAAGTTTTGGTTAATGACAACACCTAAGTGAGTGAAGAGAATCATTATGACTGGTGAAGCAAATAAGCCCAAACCCAAACATCATTCAGTGCACTGGTTTAGAAAGGGACTCCGCCTTCATGATAACCCAGCACTGCGCGCTGGCCTTAAAAATGCAGTGACTTTCAGGTGTATATTCATTTTGGACCCATGGTTTGCCGGCTCCTCCAACGTGGGCATCAACAAATGGAGGTGAGTGCAGCCAACATCTCCCACGGTAGTCCGTCTTGATGTGGGGGCGATGAGTTATGATGTGTATTTTTAAGCCAACAGGTACACTCGTGCTCCACAACATGGCGCCTTTATTACGTAATATGACCCAACATCTCCAAACAGGAGGGAGGGGGTGGGGGGGGGGAGAGAATAACAAAAGTCAAACATTTTTCCTGGATAGATGGAAATTTCGAAGCGCAAACTTATGAAAACAAATGCGGGGTTTATTTTTTAGTCCTAATTGCGCTGTGTAAAAGTTACTGGTTAGAGGGGATGAAGGAAACGGGAAAAAAAGAAAAAAAAAGTTATGGATTGCCTTTTCTGTTCTTAATTGTGTGAAATTGTAAACTCGAACTAATGAGAATGATTAACGTGTGGCTCAGTTCCTTCGATGAATCGCGCTGTGTGACTTGAAGATATAAGAACAAATTATACAAATCATGTGCGATACTTTCTGCTATACGTGTGAAATAAATAATTTTGTGCGGAATAATGATAGTAACCTATAAATTATTTGATTTTTGATAGGAGGGACAAGGAAAGTATTGATGATGACTTGCCTTTTCTCTAGTGTTAAGTATGAAATATTGATCTCGAACTGATAAAAACGAGGCCAATCTTTTCCTCCCTCAAATATGGTAATGTAAGCGTAATCTAATTAAAGTGGAAAACAGTTGATATAATTCTTTTATTTACCACGCCGTTTAACCCTTTCAGTACTGGGGCGCATTTTCATATTTATTCTGCTTGTTATTTGTCGATTTTATACAGTTTCAGAAACTCTTGTAGAGGTGAAGATAGTACATACTCTGGCCATTAATCTTGCATAGACCCTTCCTAATGTTAATGAAATCGTCTAATTCTCATAACTCGTGGTAAAAAATGTGTTTCGGTACTGATCAGCCTTAAAAAAAAACTTGCTATCACCGGCAGACCTTGTTGTGTAATACTTCTATGTAGTCAAACAGTGGGTGAAGTGAAGACCGTTTCAGAGAGAGAGAGAGAGAGAGAGAGAGAGAGAGAGAGAGAGAGAGAGAGAGAGAGAGAGAGAGAGAGAGAACCTTGAGATCACATGTTTGAAATAGATCTAATACACTGATCGTTTGTTTATGTCACGGATGTAATGTGTTTGTCAGATAAATTGACGTCAATGTACCAAGATTGTTAAGTTGGGTTATGTAAGACCTTATGCAACTTTTCTCTTTTTTTCCCGTCGTTGACCTTGTGGTTCATGTTTAACCCGATGCCTTTCCTCACCCAGCCCTTATGTTCTTGTATTACCAACTCATCACCACTATTGCTGATACCATTACACTTTGAATCGTATCTTATTCTTAAACACCTCTGTGCTTCACCTCCACTATTTCACAAGGCGTTATTTAAATTTACACTAGTTTTTTTTTAAGGTGTTTTTACGGTTCTATTGGCAGAGTATAAGATTTCTACATTAACTTTAAAAACACTCTTGAAAATCCCGCTGATCATCTTTCTGGCCTTGGAAAATAGTCAGGTTGAGAGGGCAAAGCGTTTCTGAATACAGATCTCAGCGTCTTCATTATCTTCCTCACTCGCTTTCGTATCCTCATCATTATCTCTCTTCCTCTTTCTCGTTTCTCTTTCTCTTTTTCCTTTTTCTCTTCTTCCTCTTTCTGCTCTTTGCCAGCATTACCTTCATTTTTATTCTTTGGGCTATGTATATTTTTTATTTTTTATTTATTTTTTGTTATAGGGAAGTTTATTCTCTTATCAGTCTGTCTGTCTATCCATCCATCCATCCATCCATCCATCTATCTATCTATCTATCTATCTATCTATCTATCTATCTATCTATTTACCTACCAGTTATCTGTCTCTATCTACCTACTAATTATTTATCTGTTTCTATACATCCATGTCATCTTATCCACTCGCCTACACATATACCACTTACTTCAACATTTTTGCCTCCATCTACACGAAAGCAAGTTGTGTGTGTGTGTGTGTGTGTGTGTGTGTGTGTGTGTGTGTGTTTGTGTTTGTGTTACTAGTTACATCAAAGCAAATGAAAGGTAGGCGTTGTGAATCGATCCATCGGTCTCGTTAAAGCACCTGTCAACCACGTGATGGCTTCTGGTGTTTGAGACAGGTGTGGCGTCAGCATATCGCCCATTAGGACTTTCAATATTGAAATTGACACCTGCACTGCGGCACTTAAGGGGGGTTCTGATTCTATTTCTCCTTTCTGGGATAGAGCTATTGTGGTTTCTGGGAATTGGAGAAAAATGTTGGCGAAAGGCAAAAATAATTGTAGGTTTGTAAATAAGCAATGAAATTGACACTAGTACTACATCTGATTCTAATTCTCCTCTCTCGGTATTGATAAAAAATCTTGATGAAAGACAAACATAAGAAGTTCAGAAAATATGTAAGGTAAATTCAAGCTTGCCTCATAGTATTCTCTTCCTCTTGTTGGTGAAAGACAAATATAAAGAGTACGTTTGTAAATAAGCATTGAAATTGGCACCATTTGTACGTCACTTGAGTTCTGATTCTGATTCTCCTTCTCTCTTGATGTTGATGAGAAATGCTGATGGAAGATAAACATAATGAGTGTTTCAGTAAATATGTAACGTAAATTCAAGCTTGACTCTTCTCTTCCTGTCAGTTTCACACAGCGTTGTTATCGTTTCTGGATAATGAAGGGAAATAATGATGGAAGTGAAGAACAATGGCTGAGTTGGTAAAATGATGAAGTCGAATTTAAAAAAATCTGCCTCGGTATTCTCTTCCTCTTGGTTTTACTCATGACATTGATGCTTATGAAGACCGGAGAAATTTTGATAGAATAAAGAAAGTAAAATATTTTGGTCAAATTTAAACAATTTTGTAATCATATCTCTCCACTGGGATAGTTTCTTTCTTAATATTTTCCCTCCATCCTCGGCATTGTTGTGGTTTCTGGATAATGATGAGAGAAAATGTTGACGGAAGGCAAGAATAGTGAATACGTTAAGATAATAGTAAGTTAGAATTAAAGTATGTGTGTATAAATTAAAGGGTAGATGTCTGAAGTTAAGGTGAAGACAAGGTAGTTGATCATTTCACACACACCCTTCTTACCTATCTCCAATGGCGAACGACCTTCTCTTTAGTCAGTGCGTCCTTCGAATACTTCACCTCAGGGACACACACACACACACACACACACCTGGTCTCCTATTTTGTATCGTTCCGTTGCGTAAGTCTCGGTTTCACAGATGTGCCATTGCATCACCTGTGCCATTACACTATTAATACTCCATTAGGTCATGGCTAAGACTGAATTGAATCAGGATTTATAGAATATGAGAAAAACAGTTACTAATACTACGTTATGTCTCGAGAGAAAGAAAACAGGGAGATTAAGTAGAATAATGGGAAAAATTACCAATATTGCATTATGTAATGGGAGAAAGAAAAGTAAAATTTGATAAAATGTGGGAAAAAAGTTAATATTGTGTCACCGGAAAAAAGAGTAAAATGTAGTACAATACAGAAAAAAACCCAGCTAGTCATAGATAGAGACAGAAGGAAAAAACATTAACAGAACATGGATAAAAAATGCTTCCAGTACTACGTGACGTTATGGGGAGAGAAAGAAGAGTAAGAGAAGTCAATGACCCTTAAGAGAACATTATGTCACAGGAATGGAGAAAAAGATCCCAAGCTTTAATACAATGTGATGAAAAGTCACGAACCTTCATGATAGATATTCAGTAATACATTGATGTCTTAGAATTCACATTTATTCCCTCTAAATACACCTACTATTCTGTTCCTTTCTTACTATACTACTCTTTGCCTCTCTCTCGTCACCCATCATGCACCTATCCCAATATATATCACCCTTTGCTATCATCTAACACTTATTCTGTATTTTCATTACATACTATTATCACTCGACTACCCATCACCTTTGGATTTCCTTTGTATACCTACTATGTATCTTCATGCTCCTATCTCATCATATCTGTTACTCTCTGACTCTCCATTATGTTTGTTAGTCGTCCCCACCTCAGCATATCACTCTACCTCCCCCTCACTCCTGTACCGTTATATCTGTAGCCCTTCTATCGCTCCGCTTCACCTCTTACCTATTCATGAGTTTTATCACCTCTAGTATCCTGTCGTCTCTCTCTCTCTCTCTCTCTCTCTCTCTCTCTCTCTCTCTCTCTCTCTCTCTCTCTCTCTCTCTCTCTCTCTCTCTCTCTCTCTCTCTCTCTAAGCCTATATCATTAATCCACGATCGTCTTTTTTTCTTCTTCAAAGTCACTGATGCATAATTGTTATTCTATCATTAGCCACTATAAACTTCTATAAGCCTAATTTGCTCCCACTACAACTTGTTAAAAGATATGTTGTTAAAGCGCAGAGATTTAGGAGCAAATGTTGCAAACTTAACTCATTCTATTTTATTTTTACGTTAACGATGTAAAATGGTTATTTTTAAACCACCAGTAAACTCTTCAAAACACAATTATAAACTTTTCTTTCCGCTACAGCCTCACCGGGAGTCTCATTGCCAGCCTCACTGTTTATACATCAATGGCGCAAAACTATTGTTAAACCACCACTAGAGCCACTGAAACGCTTGTAATTGCCAGAAGGTAAAAAGAAAAAAAGTTTAAGAATGCTGCCAAGCCTCACAACCACTCAGCACTCAACACGCAGCGCTGTGATAGCCGAATATGTATAGGCATAGTTGTATAATACTCTGCCTGCCCCGTACCGTGTGTTTCAATACTGTAATGTGCTTCCTGTACCAGCTGAAGGTCGGGGACGAAGCCGTACGATAGATGGCATCCCCTTTAAGGACAGCAGACATACAGAGTTGGTGTTCATATGGTTTTTGACGGGAAGCAGTGAAGGTAAAATACATAATGGTTGGAGCTCTTATGTCTGCTATACAGGGAGAAGAATTAGAGTTGTAAATTAGTATTGGGGTGATCAGACTCTTTAGAAATTTATAATATACGAAGCAGAAGCAAACATTTAAGAACCACTAGGAGAATGTTCATCCGAAACGTTGAACTAGGAAAGAAATGTACCACACGCTGAGAAGTTAGAAATCGATATTAGATGAAGCATAAATAAACGTTAAAACAACAATAAAAAGCTCTCGGCCGAAGCATCGATCCCAGAAAGAAATGTGATACAAGCAAAGGAGGAGAGGTTAGAAATCGATATTAGACGAGCCAGAAGCATACTTTAGAACCTCAAGGAGACACAGCCAAAACAGCGAAACCAAATACAAATGAAGTCATCTAAGAAGTTAGAAGTTGATATTAGTCGGAGGGGAAGCAATCACTAAAACCACAAGGCAAGGCGAGTCATCCAAAACAACGATATCGGCTAGAAAATAGGACAAGCTGAGAAGAGGAGAAGGAAAGAAGAAAAGAAGAAAAAGAAGGAGAGGCAAAAAGAAGAAGAAGCAGTTGGCAGTCGATATATCTTTCAGAGTTAGAGTAATAGATGTTTTGGACTGAAACAACCCTTGGCTTCATTCCATAGCAAAGGACGCATTAATCAGGTTTTCACTGCATCTGATTTTAATAGTTGGCGATGCATAATTGTTGTTAAGCTATCACTAGTCATTGAAAAAAAAATGTTAAATTCAACGTGCTTCCTTTGGAGAATAACAAAACAGTGGATCAACAAAACATGTAACAGAAATCGAAGAAAACAGTAGGAAAAAAAGAAAAAAGATCAACGGTGAATTAAACACTTCTGTCCATTGAGTATTTTCGGGCCATAGAGTTTATCAGCTGTGTTTTCATTGACATCCTTCCCTTTATTGACTAGAATCCTGCTAAATCATCACTAGAATCAGATACCAATCATGCTCCCAAGTTCCTTTATTATGATAATTTAGAATCCTTGCTAAACTGCAACTAGAATCACCTAAAAACACTCTTGAGAACGTAAACAACATTCTTTGCAGTCTTTATGTAAGAGAAAGGGGTACGAAATATATTAGGTAGGTGTCTTTGCTGTGTAAATTATCCACGTGTAGAAGAGAAGAGGTAAACTTCATTCAGACCTGTTTACGAGTTTCGGATGCTGAGGAGCTTGAAAATATCGATACGCGTGGGTTGATACAGGAAACACTATATGTCTTGAGGTCACTGAGAGAGAGAGAGAGAGAGAGAGAGAGAGAGAGAGAGAGAGAGAGAGAGAGAGAGAGAGAGAGAGGGGTATCATTCTTCATCAAGTGTATCTGTCTCATCTCCTCCTCCCCCTTCCCCTCCTCCTCCTCCTCCTCCTCCTCCTCCTCCTCCTCCTCCTCCTCCTCCTCTTCTTCTTCTTCTTCTTCTTCTTCTTCTTCTTCTTCTTCTTCTTCTTCTCTCCCTCCTTGCGGAAAATTGACAATTCTGAAAATCTAATGAAAAGGGAAGTGAAATTAAACCCTTGAGCGACGTAACTCCAACCTACACAGGAATTAGTTATCATGATGTGCCCTTGTGACCTTTGAACATTTTTTTCCCTAACTAACCGTGTTCGATTGGTGCGTGAAGGATGTTCTCTCTCTCTCTCTCTCTCTCTCTCTCTCTCTCTCTCTCTCTCTCTCTCTCTCTCTCTCTCTCTCTCTCTCTCTCTGTGCACTGCTTTTATGTACATTGTCTCGTTGAAATCATGTAGTCGAAACACATGATGATGATGATGATGATTGAAAATAGGCCTAAGGTTATTTGAGAAGGGAAAGGTGATGATGTGTTTTGTCCTGATAGTAGGAAACTTAGTAAACATGAGGAGACTGGCAGTGAAAATAGCTGCATTACTTGAGTTAGGTGTAAAGGACAGAGAAAAATGAACGTTAGTTGTTGTTTTTTGAGACTGGGAAGGTGGAAGTAACTTGTAATGGAGAGTTAGTAGGTAGGCATTGGAGGCTATGAGTAAAGAGAGTCAGGTTACGTGATGAGATGGGTTAAAAAAAGAAAGGTGGGACGTAAGACGAAACTTGAACCGCCTTCTTATGATGCAGAATGAATAAGTGAATGGATAAGTGACGTTTTTGGCGAGGAGAATTGGGTGCGACAGTAAAGTTGGATCTGAAAGAAGAGAAGGGGATGGAATGGTACTAGATTCTTTTATTATTATGGGAAAGATGGAAGTTTTTGACACAGAGAAAAGGAAAGCATGGGAGGGAAATATATAAGTAGACAGTAACAAAACGAATATAAACAGTTCTTAACCTTTTCAGAATTGGAACACATTCTTACCTTGAGTTTTGGGTGTGATTAGACGATTTTATTTAGGGAGGGTAAATATATGGAGGTCAGGAGATTAATGGCCAGAATATTTACTATTTTAATCCCCCCATGAGTTTTTATAGCTGTGTAAAATCGCCACATGATAATTAGAATAAACATTAAAATGCGTCAGTACTGAAAGGGTTAACTGTAATGCATAATATACTCCCAGCTGTGAGGAATCAAGTTGCTATTGCCATGCCAGTAAGGAGTGTTGAAACAAAATGGGATTTATAAATGGATGTAATTGGTAGACAGGGTTATAGGAACTCCCATTTGTATAGGGTTAATAGCCTCCTGCAGCTCCCATGTCCCTCTGTACTGCAGTGAAGAGAGAGAGAGAGAGAGAGAGAGAGAGAGAGAGAGAGAGAGAGAGAGAGAGAGAGAGAGAGAGAGAGAGAGATTAATTCGTGTCACTATATAAAAGTTATTCACAAACATCTTACTAATAATACGAAAGATCAATACAATATCCACACACACAAACATACGCACATAGCCAACCAACCTACACACACACACACACACACACACACACACACACACACACACACACAAAGGTAACGTTTCAAAGAGTTGACACATGAAGGAGTTCGCCAGCATACACACACTCACCTGAACCTTATTGCCTTTGACGTCAGCTACAGGGTGCGTCAAGGGAAAGCATAATGACGTCACATGCATGCCTTTTTTTTCCCCTTCTTTTATAAATCCAAACTCTTTTATCTTTTCAAATCATTATCTCTACACGATTAAAAAAATAAGGGAATGACTCGTTGATCTGGTTAAAGGTGAATCAATAGTGTGCTTTAGATTAGAAAACATATGAACAGGAAAAAAAATAATAAATATGTTATAGTGTATACCTAATAGCTTCTTGGAGAGAGAGAGAGAGAGAGAGAGAGAGAGAGAGAGAGAGAGAGAGAGAGAGAGAGAGAGAGTTGCGTAATGATCCGTGTGAGCCCAGAGTGATCTTACATAATATCGACTTTTGCCGTGCCCGTGTGGTAGGCTTGCTATTTCCTTTCTTTGGCACTGTTTAGAGAATGACCACATAAAGCAAGGCAGAATGGATGTACAGATGAAGGTATAGAGGTAAGCACATTTCACTGCCAAGGTTAGCCACCATTACTTCCCTCCCGTTGTTACACGCACTGCCTTACATAACAGTCAAGGACGCCAAGGAACTGCAGCCCTGGTAGTGGGTTTGGTTGGCAGCCCTTGCTCTCCTCCACGGCTACCTTCTCAACCTCCTCCTCCTCCTCCTCACTTCCTCATTCTCGGTGGCTTCCTCCTCCTCCTCCTCGTGATATTAATTATATTATTCCCTTCCTCCTCTTTTCTTCTGTATACCCTCGTATAATCGATTCCTCAACCATGCAAGAATCGTTGAGTTTATTTGTTTAGCTTATTTTATCATTCCTCCTCCTCCTCCTCCTCCTCCTCCTCCTCCTCCTCCTCCTCCTCCTCCTCCTCCTCCTCCT
>CM035183.1:1276038-1286685 GCA_020233015.1 Callinectes sapidus | reverse complement strand
TCTCTCTCTCTCTATCCCTCTCTCTCTCTCTCTCTCTCTCTCTCTCTCTCTCTCTCTCTCTCTCTCTCTCTCTCTCTCTCTCTCTCTCTCTCTCTCTCTCTCTCTCTCTCTCTCTCTCTCATCATTTCACCAAATTCACTGTGGATTAAATTTGCACTCCCACAACATTAGATAGATCCTCCTTGTCTTCTCACCGTCTCCATTTGTCCATATTATCATCAAATCATCCGAAGATATTGCTTCAGTTGGCCTTCTCTAACACTCCACACTTTGTTCCTCTTTATCAGACATGTTAAACTACATTTCCTTTGCTTTATTTATTCTCCTTGAATCACGAACTTCTTTTGAAGTTCTTGAATTCCTTATTGACCCTTTATTCCTCATTTCAGTTTCACTCATACACCAATGTTGGTATTATCATTCCCACACAACACATTCTTAACCTCTACACTCATCGCCCATCATACACTTCAAACATCCTACCACATCCTCTCTTATTTCACTGTCAACAATTTAATGTTATGCAGGATTGATTTAAGTTCTTTAAGCTTGTCTACCTCTTCTAATACTTCATTCAACTTGTCTTGACACAATATATTCTTCCTACATTCTCTATGGACATCTGAACTTCATTATGAATGTTATTAGGAGACAGCATCTTGCATTGTCCATAAAGAAGTGAGTGTGAATGTGTTACATATGGCATTTCTCAGCAATACAGCACCATTACTTTGCTTTGCGTCTTATGCAGTGCAAGTACAGTATATAATTTTACCACCTTGCAATTAGGCATGAATGAAAATGTATGAATTGAACTGCAACATGTACATAATTGCTTTGACTTTGTTACCCTTCATTAAAGGTGTATTTCATTACTGAGTATGTAGTTAGGATGTAAATAAGCATTGTTAGTGTAATATTTCCATCCCTGACAACACTGAAATTTTGTGCCATACCTGCCATAGAGGCATGACTGGTCACTCCTTGGATTACAGCAGTGTATGAGTACTACTGCTACTTGTGCTACACACCACACTGATGTCATTCATTATCAGAGAGGCAGATAAAATCCAACCATGATTTTTTTTTTTTTTTTTTTTTTTTTGCATCAACAGCTGAGGGTGTTATTGTTCTTCTGTCAGATAATCCGTTAACAAGTCATCATTACCTTATTTTCAGGTATACAATTGTTTGGGTGTTAAAAGGGAAACATACTCATACTCAGATGTGAATGAATGCTTATTGATTTCTTACCTGTAGTGTACTATTGTATACCACTCGTGAAAAGCTGCAATATATGTGACTGATGTGTGACATGTAATAAAATCATTAGTTTTGTTATATTGATAAGAATATACTTAAAAGAACAATATCCTTTAATTAGTAGTGCATGAAATATTCTTTTCCTATCTTTATCCACATAAATCATATCTTTGGAGAGAGAGAGAGAGAGAAGTATCTTTTAATTTCTAATTTTTATTCTATTTCACTTTTATCATTTAAATTTCTCTTCCTAATTCATTTGTTTAATCATTTTCGATTGATTTTATTTATTCATTTTTATTTCACTAAACTGGACCACATGAAGTTGGCGTGTGTTTGCATTGGGCACAAAGTCAAAATTAGTTGGCTGGCCAGTACGCTCAGTGTACCACAAGGAGAATCCTTGGTCTACCATGTATGTACAGGAAGTGAAGACTATACAGCCCTTTGGTGAAGTATCTTTAGCATAACTGAGTTCAATTCAAAGGAAGAGGAAATAGAGAAGTGGGCAGGAAGTCCCAGAGTCTACCAGAGGTAGGTATGAATGACAGAGTACTGGTTAACTCTAGCATTAGAAAAGATGGACAAAGTAGAGGGTGAGAGGAAGAAGAAAGTCTTGTGACACGGGAAGAGTAAGACTGAGAGAGTGGAGCCTTCCATACATAGGAAGAGTACTCCATAGATGGGTGATAAGGCCCTTGTATGTACAGAGTTGGCATTTTGAGGAGTGGGGAAACAGAATGTGGCGGAGACGCCTCAGCAGAACGCTTAATTCATAAGAGCTGTTTTGGCAAGAGATGAGATGTGGACTTTCTAGTTCGTAATATAAGTGAAGGAGACACTGAGGATATTCAGTGTAGGTAGAAGAGGACGACAGTTGAGTACTACGTAGACTTGGTAGAAAATTAATATGAACTTTTGGGTATTAACTTGTGGCGTCTTTTAAGCCTAAGAGTTTATAAAAGACTAAAAAAAATCAAGATATTTCATTAGTAGGCAGTTTGAGGAAAGGGGAAAATACACAATAATTCACAAAAAAAAGCCATTCATTTAAATTTTTGGTATTGGGAAAACTCATATAAGTAATAACCAGCCAATCCGTGACGTTGATATAGGTAGCAAATGACATTATTTGTTTGTTTATGGTGAGAATAAGGTTAGTGTGGATTTCGTGGCGTTACTGCACCGATACACAAACGTTTGGGAGGGAAGCGAAGCAGAGAGGAGGACGCTGACCAGTAATCTGCCATCATCGACCTTACCATCTTCCTCTCCATTGTGTAAGTATGGCTAAAAGGACCAGCAATCTTTAGTCATTTTCTGGGAGGTGAAATGGAGGATGGTTGGAATAGGAGTGAGACCAAGGGAAGGTATGAAGAGATGAGGCCGCGTATTCCCGGTAGAGATGATATTCGCTGCATTTTCTGACAAGTTTATGTTTTTTTTATCCATCTTATGGGTTTATTGCAGGAACTTCATGGATAGAGACATTATTAGAGTATTTTTATGTATAACTGGATTTTTTTTCGTTTTAAGGACGTGTTTGTTTATTAATGTTAGGAATGGGTAGGAGTGGCGGGGAACACAAGGAGAGGATGGACAGGCAAGGGAATCAAACCTCAATTAACGTGCCTCTTATCAATTTTCTAGTCATTAGCGGGTCATGTCTATTCTGAAACACTTTGGCACGGGCTACTGACAACCTTATCACTTCAACCAATGCTGATCAATTATCAGTAAACGTCTAGTTAGACCAGCTCCAGTATATGCTTTGGTCCGGATAATTCTTTACGTACAATCATGTAAATATTCTAAGTATATCCAAAGCCCTGGGAGTTTTCATAAGTTAAATACGCATATACCATACACATGTACTATAAACCCCAAACTTACAAACAGTTATGGAAATACACGGTTCTACTCTACAAATATTGCTCCACGCCAATCTATAATAGGTGTGGCACAGTGCAATATGTATGAGATACTTACCGGTTCTGTAGGTTTTGGTGAGTGCAATGTCTCACAGAGGTCACAACAATACCTTGAAAACAACACATTGCTCCATAAGTCCAGACACGGTGTTTCCCTTATGGTTCCCGAAGCACACTGAGCCTTACAACACTATGATATAATGTAATACGCCCCACACTCTAGTTGGTTTGGCTAGTGTATTCTGGCTTTGGCTATATTTAGGAATTTCAGTAGGTTAGGTTAGGATAGTTTTTTAGGGGGGGTCGGCTAGTAAACTGAAACACTTACCATCTTGTGTCTGCTTCACTGCATAGAATATAACAAACAATTTTTTGCTTACATACATCTCGTGAACAAAATCTGTCAGAACACGTGTTTAAAGATTAAAAAAAAAGACTAAATTTGGGTGTAAAGAAAACCATAAATCACCCCCAACAAAACATGGTCCGGGGGAAGGGGTTTGTGCAGCGCGGGAGTGACGGAGTTGGTAGCGAAGGGGTTAAGCCAATGGCGGGGCATTTCCAGAAACACTCCTGCTCCCGTCTCCTCTCCTCACAATGCAGTCCAGCTCAGCAAACAATGATGCTTTGCCAGGAATTGCTGCAGCACAGACCTTAACAATGCTGGCCAACAAATTTGCCAGTTATTGTTTTCCTTTGTTAACTTTTGAAAATTGCGATGATGCAAGTGGTAATGCTATAACTTTTTGATGCATTACTTTGAAAATCTTTGTGTTATTGAGGTACTTAATGCATTACAAGTGTGGTAGTCCATTAGTAACACAAAAATGCAAGTGTCTGATTGTGGATTGAGATGGTGGCCTGCCAGTTGAATGTTTCCAATGGTTCTGTACTGGGATACATTTTTACCACAAGTTTGGATGCGATTAGATGGTTTTATTAACATTACAATATAGGGTTTATGAAGATCAGAAGATTAATGGCCACAGTCTGTACCATTTTAATCCCCACATGAGTTTCTGAACACATATGAAATTAACAAAAAATAAGCAGAATGAATATGAAAATGTATCCCAGTACTGCAATAGTAAAAAAAAACCTTGAGTTCACGTTGGTGAATATTGATGATTTGATGTGTATTGAATTATTGATGTCATTATTCAGATTATTTACTGGTTTACATATTTTTTGTGGCATTTCATGTTTGTTATATAAGTTATGTTGAATCTCTTGCCTGTTTACATTTGTTGAGCTGAATTTTTAAGTCTTGTTTGTATATTTGTATTTGGTTCGCATTTGTTATTGGTGTGTCTAGTTGAAGCATTGGTCAGTTTTTTATATTTTTGCTAGATAATAGTTCCTTGTGTTTTTAAACCAAGTCACAGGAGCCACAAAATTGGAGAGAGGAATTAATATGTTAGTGTTTTAAAGAGAGCTGTGCCTGGTGGGTCTAAGTGAACTGTTAACGCATTTTTTTCATGAGCACCTCTTTAAAACCTGTACATATTAATTGCTCTTTTCTCTTTCTAGGTGGTTGAGGGAGAGAGAGAGAGAGAAGGGGCTGTTCCTACTCCTACTCCTCCAACTTTCCCCTTTTTTCTCTTCCTCCTCCTCCTCTTGCGTCTTGCCTCTTCCCACACGCCTCGGGAGTCTGTCAACACTGAGTTCAAGATTCAGCGCCAACACTCCAGCAGCTTCAAGAGACAAGGCAACACAGAGGCAGCTCAGAGGCTGTATAGAGTGCCATGGTGCCAGACAGCATGTGACAAGGACAACTGCTTCAAAGACACACTGACAGAAAATACTTCTGCAACACAGACACATACATACACACAGATAGAGATAGACAGGAAACATGCACACAAGCATTATTGTAAGGTCATACATTGGATATTTAAGGGGTTGAGTTAAGGGAGATGTTTGAGTGAGTTACAGTTCGTTTATCTTGGATTGATTTGAGGTAATAGAAGCAAGAAGTGTGTGCCAGTAAGGGACAGGAACACATAAGTAGAGTTCATACCTTGTATACTAGGACCAGGTAAACACACCCACTTCCACACACACCACCACCACCACCAGGATGAAGATGTCCAAGACCTCCTCTGGGTCGGGCGCTGGAAATGACACTCGCGCAGAGCTGGCTGAGCTGGTGAAGCGACGAGCAGAGATTGCAGACAACCTGGCGTCCTTGGAGCGACAGATCTACGCCTTTGAGGGGTCATATCTGGAGGACACGCAGCTGTATGGCAACATCATCCGTGGCTGGGACCGCTACCTGGTGACCAACAAGAACACCAACGCCAAGAATGACAAGCGCAACAGGAAGTTCAAGGAGGCGGAGAGACTCTTCAGCAAGTCGTCCATCACCTCCATGGCGGCCGTCAGTGGCATAGTGGAGCAGATGGGTGACAGGCTGGGCGACAACACAGACACCAACGATGTCAACTCCGGCAGTGAGGACAACTCCAAGGACTCTGTGAGTGCTGGGGTGAATGGCGACTCCTCCCGTGACACCCCCATGCTGCACAAGCTGTCTAAGAGCTCCCACAAGATCAAGAAAAGCAGCAAGAAGAATAGGCATCGCTGAATTGATGCTGTGCTGTTTTATTCCTCTAACTCGACTTTTATTTTTAGTTTCTCATGTATTGCAGTTGAGATAATGCTATGTTGGATGTCTTTTTACTGTCACTTCCCTGCATCAACTACATTAACTACTAGTGAATGACATTTGACTCAATGGCTGGTTCTCCTATCTCTCTGTCATTTGGTCTTTTCATTTTTGTCATTTTCACATTCTTTCTCTCCCTGCTAGAAAAGTCTGACAAAGCTTAATTCTTAGGCAGCACTGTAATCCAACATCTCTCATGCACTCTTGTAAATACCTGTAGATCCATTTCTTCATGTATGTATGTGTGTGTGTAGACGGATGATTTTTTATTCCATAGGTTGTAAGGACTGCACTCGTGACTGTTACGCATGCCCCATCAGTACAAGTACAAATAATCTATCTAAATAAATATACTCTATTAATGATGCGTTTGTGATGCCTTTATTGGATGAACTATATGTTGAGGGTGAGAGGCAGAAAGGGTGAAGTTTTTAATGTATATATGTGGTAAGAGACAGAAATAGCATTGGTAAGGAGTGTCTTGTACTTTGCCAGTATTGTATAGTCAGCAAGTTTGTCTGGAGCCTTGACGAGGTGTCTGGCTTAGAGATGAGGCACCAGGAAGATGTGGCTCATATTCTCAAACAAAAAGGGCTTTATTGAAATTTACACAAGTTTTTAAGTTGTTTTTATGGTTGGAGAAGCAGAATGACAAAATTTCTACATTATTAACTATAGGAACATTCTTGAAAAGCTCGCTAATCATCTCTGTGGCCTTGGAAAATGGTGAGAGAGCAGTGTTTCTATAAGCATTCCATCATAGTAATACCTCAATAGATTAAAGTAGTTTGCCTTCACAGGTTGGATTATGGTAAAGTTTTCATAAAATCTTAATTGGGTGGGCTTAAATAGGGAGAACATTAACAGATTTCATATATAGTTAAGGATTATAGGTAAACATTGATACTGTATGTTTACTTTGCCATTGGCCAGCTTTCCCTTCTTACATAAAGAAGAAAAAAAGGTATGGTGGTCCATATGATACCTTTTAACCATGAGCTGACAGGTGTGAGTGTAAATAGTGTTGCTAATCCAATGTGTGTTCATTTGCCCCGCAGGAATCAGGATGTCTATTGGTGTGCCCATCAAGGTGTTGCACGAGGCGGAGGGCCACATTGTGACTGTGGAGACCATGCTGGGGGAAGTGTACCGGGGCAAGCTGCTGGAGGCAGAGGACAACATGAATGTACAGGTGTGTTAATTGCTGACCACTGCTGTGTTTTTCGCTCCATTTGTCTAATTCCACATGTAATTTTTTTATCATTATCTATCTTGCTTAATTGTCATTTTCTCATTTGTCCCTCATTTTTTGTTTGATTGGATTGAGGATTCCACTTTTTTTTACTATGTATTATCTATGTATTTTGTGCCCTGTATTATTGTGTATTTTGCTCCTGTGTCATTTAACTAACCATACTGAAAACTGTAGCACCACTCAAGTAACACACACTGCCTTAATCTCTCACCATTGCCCAACACATCCTCCCACAGATGGAGGCTTGCACAGTGACTTACCGCAATGGCCAGACTGCCCGTCTTGAAAACGTCTTCATTCGGGGCTCAAAAATTCGTTTCCTCATTCTGCCAGACATGCTGAAGGTGAGTCTACAATCTATATTCAGAAACACTCTGCTCTCTTGTTATTACTATTTTCAAAGGCCACAGAGAGCAGAAGATGGATTTCTGAGGGTGTTTCTCCTATCAATTGCATAGTAACTTTGTTCATATGTCATTAAAACCATAAAAACACCCATGAAAACTTATTATTTGAACCGAAACCTTTTGAAATAGTGGAGGGGCAGAGGTGAAGTGTTTCTGAATATGGGCAATACGGGCTGGGCTTGACTGAGGGACTATGAAAATGTAGAGGAGATTGTATTATGTTTATTTCTAGTGATCCTGTTATTGATTTTTTGTTTGGCTTTTTTTTTTTTCTCGCAGAATGCTCCTGTGTTCAAGGATAGAAGAAGGAAAGGATTATGTTTATTTGATGTTGATATTCAATTCAAGGCTTAATTGGTTTTTGTCTCCGCTTACAGAATGCTCCAATGTTCAAGAATATGACAGGAAGGAAAGGAGGTGCTGCTGGTAGTGGAAAATCTGCAATTCTCAGAGCACAAGGTAATATATTTTGTTTGTATTTGACTTTATGTTGTTAGTGTATTTGCAAGACTGCAATCCATCAGTGAAGATGGAAAAGACTGAATCATGTCATAACACTTTGCCTTTCTTCCAAACAGCGGCACGTGGACGAGGACGAGGTGGGCGAGGCGGTAGAGGGTGGGGGCCAGGTGGGCCTATGAGACGTTAGACCCTTCCTTTCTTGTCATTTTCCTTCCCTCCTTCCCTCCTTCCCCTGAACAGCCCTGCGTCTGCTTCACCCATTGTGGTAACTTTCATTGGTACAGTTGTTGCTACTTTGGTGTGGAGAGTTCTTTCAGTGAACCACATGATAACACTGTCAGGGATATTTCAAAGTTTCCAGTCCTCATGGTAACCTGGAATTACAAGGTTAATTTGTACTTTGTAGTGCTTTAGATTCCAGGAGAATATCATTAGCTAGGTAGCTGTGGAATGCTTTCTCATAAAGCATCAAAAGAAAGTTATCAGTTAAGGTCACTGTACCTATGGTAATTTGGAGATCTAGCCACTCATTGTGTTATCAGAAAGATGTGGTATCCTACAATATAATGTTTATGTACCTATCTATTTCGTAAGAGGCATTTTATGATGAATACATTTTTTTCTGTATTATCTGAATGTTCTTTGCCTTTTGTGTGATTTTTTGTTGGCCAGTGAAATGTTGAGTATATGAATGAAAGAGGAGTGAGAAGTCAATAATTGCATAATACTGATGGAATAATACTAAATTAAAGATATTGGGCATATTAATGTGCATAATATTATTTAAGATATGGAAGAATAGAGAATAAGCAAAGCTGCTGGAAGAGATCAGGCAGTTATTCTATGAAACACACATATTTATTTCCACCTATCATTATTAGCCATGAATCTGCCTAATCCAGTGGTTCTCAAACTGGGTGCCATGGAAAGCGCCTAGGGGTGCCACAAGACTGCCATGAATTTTGTCTTGGCTAAATCGTTTCAAGGTACATTTTGTAAAACAGTTTGTAGCAGTCTGCCTATAATTAACTGTCGGTGTAGGAAGTTACTTGCTCTAATATTTTGAGTTAATCTAATATTATCATGGGAGAGGATGAGTCAGTCAGTCGGTGGAGCAGCAGCAGCATGTGGTACTTGAGTGTGAGAAGTATGAAGAGACTGTAGAGAGACGAATGACAAAATGATTGAGTCTGAGTGAAGCTGATCTCAAATATAAATAATCGCGGATCCGATTACTTGGCCAGCAGGCGTATCCGTGGGATTCGGGTTCGGACCCGATGATGATTACTATAGTCGTTGCCATCGGTGAAAAACATTAAATTTTAGGCGCCGGCTGAGTGAGTGCGGGATTTTCCCGTGAGCTGCCTTGTCACGGCTCCACAGGACCAGTTATCATCGTCTTAAACAGGTGAAAACTCTCTCTCTCTCTCTCTCTCTCTCTCTCTCTCTCTCTCTCTCTCTCTCTCTCTCTCTCTCTCTCTCTCTCTCTCTTCCACACTGATTTTGTTGTATTTCTTGATTTTCTGGTTGTGTTTCTAGTGTCAAGTTATTTTTTTTTTACTTGTTTGGCCTTGTTCGCTTATTTATGTGTTATTTAGTTAATTAGTTTTCCTTTGACGTTTATGGTGTTTTATATTTATAAATAAATAGAAAAAGAAAGATAGATAGATAGAAAGAAAGATAGATAGATAGATAGATAGATAGATAGATAGGAAGAAAGATAGATAGAAAGATAGAATAGGAAGATAGTAATGAAGGATAGAAAGATAGAAGGGAGTGAATAAGGTCAAATAAGATACTGTTTAAAGATAATGATAAATGACATGTATAGAACAATTAAAGATAAAAAAGAGAGAAAGAAAGATAGAATAGGAAGATAGTAATAAAAGATAGAAAGATAGAAGGGAGTGAATAAGGTCAAATAAGATACTGTTTAAAGATAATGATAAATGACATGTATAGAACAATTAAAGATAAAAAAGAGAAAGAAAGATAGATTGAAAGAAAGATAGCATTGGAAGACAGTAATAAAAGATAGAAAGATAGAAGGGAATGAATGAGGCCAAATAAGATACCGTGTAAAAATTCCTGCCATATATATATTTAAATATATAAAATAATCAAAGCAAAGAAAAAAATATATAAGAAAAATATACCAATGTCTATAGAAAAGATAGAACCATAGAAGTTAAACTGTTAAACCGTTTAAAGCGATTCAAACCAGCACCTTAAAAAATAACACACAAAAAAGGAACAACAAGCAAATAAATAAAAGTAAATGATAACAAATTAACACAAAAAATACAACAATGATAAATAAAAAAGAATACATTTTAAATTATTAACACCATTTTTATTTAAAGACGACATAGACACTCGCTTGACTACAACAACAACAACAGTGACCACGCCGGAGGTAGAGGAGAAGGACGCGTTGGGGAGGAAACACCGCTAATCTCCCTTTTTTCAGCTAAGTACCCACAATTCCTGGCCAATTTGTGTGTGGTATGAGTTAAATAAGCACTGTCCACCCCCCCATGCCCTTAATCCCAGTAATAGTAAAAAATTATGGTGTTTTTTTTATTTTTTTATTTTGCGCAGGAAAATGGCTGGCTAATGGACTCCACCCGCTCTCTCTCTCTCTCTCTCTCTCTCTCTCTC
>CM035183.1:1223018-1254561 GCA_020233015.1 Callinectes sapidus | reverse complement strand
CATCACCAAAATACGTAGACTTTGCCTTTATAATCTAGTTTAGATCATCTGTAATATCTTTGTGAGTGGCGTATTGCACTGAAATAAGACAGCTTGACAGGATCTATAACTTATTTGTTGCTGTTTGAGATTGCTTACAATATAGTTGATTAACTGAAAATTCTCTCTCTCTCTCTCAGCTCCGCGGTAAATTTACCAGAAGATAGTTACCCAATGAAAGAAGAAAAAAAAAAGGAAAATAAGAAACTGTTTATGTTGAAGATCAAGTGCCAAGGTCTTACTTTATCTCTGTAGACAACTTTTATTTCTGTTGTTGTTGTTAATTATTATTATTATTATTATTATTTATTTATTTATTTATCTTTTAATTATCATTTTTATCATTTATTATTATTATTATTATTATTATTATTATTATTATTATTATTATTATTATTATTATTATTATTATCATTATTATTATTATTATCAATATTATAGATTATTTATTTTTTATTATCATTATTGCTGTTATTATCATTATTATTATCATTAGGTGGCAACACTTCAGCAATGCATTCCTGGAGCAGTGTTATGCAATTCGTGAAAGTTTCCTTTTAGCAATAGGTCACTGTAACCCTTCAACCCTTTTACTCACAACATTCTTTTCCTATAATGTCTTACCACTTTTCAAACACTTTTTATACTTGAATGAAGAGTCAACGTTTCATTCTCCCTTTTACGCTATCTGTCCACGCAAACAATATTCTTATACTGCTCTGAATGACACCAAAACAACACCACAGCTGTAGAGAAACTGTGGAGAATCAGAGTACGAGTTTTCCAAGAGGTTATAACAGCATTCAAGTCTGTCATTATATTCAGGGTCTGTATTATCAAATGTTCTGTCAGCTTTACTCTATCACACTCAAAACAAGCAACTATATATGTATGTATGTATGCATGTATGTATGTATTTATGTATGTAAAGAAAAGAGGGGTGAAGGGTGAAGGGAGAAGGGTGGGTATAATGAAGAGAAACTCGCGATTGAACTAAAAATGGGAGACAACAGTTAGCGGACATTCTACCTTGCTATGCTATGCTGTATCAAAACATAAGAGTTTGAAGCAGGCGTGCCTCGCATACTAAACATCCTTCACCCGTTCGCTTCATATGACGCAAGACTCAAGAATACCAATGCTCATAAATATCGCCAATATCTAACAATACACAGAAATAGAGAGAGAGATAAGAAAATGTATCTGGCGGAAGAAGACGAGTCAAGAACAGGATGTTTATTTGCTGCAGGATACCAAAGTGAACCGCGGCGTAGGACCTGAGGCGTGAAGGACTTCAACGCCTCCCACAACTGATCCTTGGGGTGTGGTGGAGGTGGCAAGTTGGCAACACTGTCTGGAGGAGCGGGAACAGTGGTCTTTTCTCCCCCCCCCCCCCACCTCTCTCTCTCTCTCTCTACTTATGACCGCGGGCAACCACTCCTTCCCGGAACGCCATTTCTCTGCACGTGGAGGGATAGGGAGAGATTTGCATTTCCCAGACTGCCAAATACACAGCCAGTTCCGAAGTGATGCATTGTGAAAAGTTTGCTATACCTCAGAAGTGACACAATCGTGAAGTACTGACGAATAGGCGAGGTTCTTGAGACAATGTAGGTTTAAGACCAGGGAATTTGCGTGGGGCAGTTACAGGGCTGGGTAAAGGGGACACTGGCTGTGTATTTGGCAGTCTGGGAAATGCAAATCTCTCCCTATCCCTCCACGTGCAGAGAAATGGCATTCCGGGAAGGAGTGGTTGCCCGCGGTCATAAGCAGAGAGAAAAGACCACTGTTCCCGCTCCTCCAGACAGTGTTGCCAACTTGCCACCTCCACCACACCCCAAGGATCAGTTGTGGGAGGCGTTGAAGTCCTTCACGCCTCAGGTCCTACGCCGCGGTTCACTTTGGTATCCTGCAGCAAATAAACATCCTGTTCTTGACTCGTCTTCTTCCGCCAGATACATTTTCTTATCTCTCTCTCTATTTCTGTGTATTGTTAGATATTGGCGATATTTATGAGCATTGGTATTCTTGAGTCTTGCGTCATATGAAGAGTATTGGTATTCTTGAGTCTTGCGTCATATGAAGCGAACGGGTGAAGGATGTTTAGTATGCGAGGCACGCCTGCTTCAAACTCTTATGTTTTGATACAGCATAGCATAGCAAGGTAGAATGTCCGCTAACTGTTGTCTCCCATTTTTAGTTCAATCGCGAGTTTCTCTTCATTATACCCACCCTTCTCCCTTCACCCTTCACCCCTCTTTTCTTTACATACATAAATACATACATACATGCATACATACATACATATATAGTTGCTTGTTTTGAGTGTGATAGAGTAAAGCTGACAGAACATTTGATAATACAGACCCTGAATATAATGACAGACTTGAATGCTGTTATAACCTCTTGGAAAACTCGTACTCTGATTCTCCACAGTTTCTCTACAGCTGTGGTGTTGTTTTGGTGTCATTCAGAGCAGTATAAGAATATTGTTTGCGTGGACAGATAGCGTAAAAGGGAGAATGAAACGTTGACTCTTCATTCAAGTATAAAAAGTGTTTGAAAAGTGGTAAGACATTATAGGAAAAGAATGTTGTGAGTAAAAGGGTTGAAGGGTTACAGTGACCTATTGCTAAAAGGAAACTTTCACGAATTGCATAACACTGCTCCAGGAATGCATTGCTGAAGTGTTGCCACCTAATGATAATAATAATGATAATAACAGCAATAATGATAATAAAAAATAAATAATCTATAATATTGATAATAATAATAATAATGATAATAATAATAATAATAATAATAATAATAATAAATGATAAAAATGATAATTAAAAGATAAATAAATAAATAATAATAATAATAATAATAATAATAATAATTAACAACAACAACAGAAATAAAAGTTGTCTACAGAGATAAAGTAAGACCTTGGCACTTGATCTTCAACATAAACAGTTTCTTATTTTCCATTTTTTTTTCTTCTTTCATTGGGTAACTATCTTCTGGTAAATTTACCGCGGAGCTGAGAGAGAGAGAGAGAATTTTCAGTTAATCAACTATATTGTAAGCAATCTCAAACAGCAACAAATAAGTTATAGACCCTGTCAAGCTGTCTTATTTCAGTGCAATACGCCACTCACAAAGATATTACAGATGAACTAAACTAGATTATAAAGGCAAAGTCTACGTATTTTGGTGATGCATTAATGAACATTTGAAGGGATACATAATTAAGAATATTGTTTCAACGTTTTTCTATCTGTTCTTATCCTCCGTGTTTCTTTTGTTCTTTTTTATATTTTATCTATTTATTAATTTTTCGTTCCGTTTTGTTCAAGTTATTAATTGCAATGTAGAAATAAACTTAGTAACTAAGAATGATAATTGCACTTTTTCCCGATTTGTTCTTATTCTTCCTGCATCTTTTCTTAGTTTTGTTATTCTCTTTACATCTCTCCACTTGTATAAAGGTTAACTTTTGACTGGCCATGCATTTCCTGTCCAACATAAACAATGAGATCCAGAAAGTAACGCCTGACTGACAACGGCCCAGCCCAACCTCTCGTGTTGTTGCTGCAGTCTGTCATTCTGAAACACTTCTGTGACGCACCTCCACTATCTTCAAGTTTCAATAAGCTTTATTACGACAGATAAGGGAGTGGCATCTGGCAAGGGGAGTGAGCCATGAAGAGTGCCAGGAAGTGCTTAGCCGCTCACCACACTGATGCCAGATTCACTCCCTGCTCACCAACCAGGAAGAGAAGCAAGTTGTGATGCACTCCACCCTATCAAGTGCACAATAACTCATGCATAGGAAATAAAGTGCACCAGGGCGTACATTAGGGTTTTGTTCTTTAAAAACCACTCCTCGATGAAATTCTCACAAACCATTCTTCAAGATGGCAATGCACTATACTAAAACAGGAGTACAAGGCACGGTAGTGATGCAGGATACCAGAGTGACGCATTGCTTGGCTAGGATTGGGTGTCAAATAGGATAGGGATTAATGGCACCTCATCAAATGTACCTTACAGCAGCCACCATAGCCGGGGGAACCACAGTGCCACAAGGTCAGCTTAGATTCTTTTGAAGGAAGACGTCCTGAATTAATTTGGTGGCTTTACACGACTACTCATGTGATGCTGCCTGCATCTAGAAACTACCAAAAATTTCCTAGTGTATCATTGTTCTCTCTCTCTCTCTCTCTCTCTCTCTCTCTCTCTCTCTCTCTCTCTCTCTCTCTCTCTCTCTCTCTCTCTCTCTTGCCTGAAAAGCTATGGCTTATAAAAAGGCTAGCCGTAACAAACAAATCATATATTATGTAAATAAAACGTATATAAAATGGCTATGAATAAATCTCTCTCTCTCTCTCTCTCTCTCTCTCTCTCTCTCTCTCTCTCTCTCTCTCTCTCTCTCTCTCTCTCTCTCTCTCTCAAGATCAAAACCTCCCCCCTTGGTCCCCCTACCCTCCCCGTCCCTACCTAGTGTTTACAGGAGGGAACGTTTGGCTGCCGCATTCACCCAACCCTGCCCAGCCCACAGCCAGCCCCTGTAGAGCCAGCGAGGACCAGCGAGGACCAGCCCGGCGTGTAGCGCACCATGGGGTCCTCCAAAAAGAACAAGGAGAAGGACCGGTCCAGGGATGAGCGTAAGGAGAAGAAGAGGAAGAGGCGCTCAAGATCTGGCTCCAAGGAGAGGGAGAAGGAGGGAAGGCATCATCACAGGTAACGAGGAAGAGAGAGAGAGAGAGAGTTGATTGATGTAACGATATGACAAGGAAAGTTGGACGAGGGAGAGTGGACACTTGGGTATTGAAATTTTGTCTTTTGGTATCCCCAATCAACTGACCAAAAGCAAACCAATGTAATATATTCTAAACTGCTCGTAAATCTAATCTAACTCAGTTTCTGGCATGATGTGTTTATTTCCAAAAGCATCTATATGAATTAATAATAGCTGAGCGCACAAAAATCTATCATAAACGTGAAGTACAGGGAATATATAACCCCAAGATGCAGTAGTGTCATGCACTGCTGATAAGGGCTGATAGTAAACATTAACTTCTAGAATATTCACAGCCATCTAATGAGGCTAGCCGCTGTCACAATACATGCCCCGCTCACCATTCATGTCATGACATCATTGTTTTTTTAATGTATTGTGAATGATAATGATAAAAATAACCTGAGCCTGTAATATCTGAACACTTATTATAATGCATCACCTACAGACATCACCACAAGCACAAGAAGCAGCGCACCAAGAGACGAGAGGAGCGTTCCCCCTCGCACTCGCCCAGCCTGAGTGAGGACAGCTTCTCTGATGTTGAACAGCTGTTGCAGCTCAAGGATGAAGGCCCAGGTAGGCAACATTACCTCAGCCACATCAACCTCTAAAGTTAACCTCTGTCTGTATTTTCATGACAACTGTAATGAGAATGGTGAGATGTATATTAGGAGGGATGTGATCAGGAATGAGAGAACTAAAGGGACAACCCAGGTGACTCAACTGGGAAAGAAGACATACGTGACATGGACATCATATGAGAAGAGATGAAGGATGGATTGGGGATGGATAAAGTTACAGGTGGAGGGAGTAAGAGGAAGAGGGAGACCATGAAGACAGTAGGACAACTGTAGACGGGAGGATCTTAGAGGAGAAGCCTTAGACAGGAAAGCGTAGAAAAGGCTCTTAAGAAACCACAACCCTATATAGATATGAGAAAAGAAGAAAACTGTGAATTTCTTACCGTGTGGAGATTTATCTACTTTTCAGCTTCAACCTCATTTCTATTACTTTTCATTGTTGCCTTAGCAGTTGGCTGTGGCACCCTAATTTCTGGTGTGCAATTTTTTTACCCCCCCCAAAAAAAAATCTTATTTTACGATTTGAAAGAACACATTAAGACATGGATGTATACCAAATATGAGCTCAATATTTATCTTCATTTGCCTGTTGAGTTGACATGCAGACAGCACTTGTCTGACCTCATGGGCAATAAATCATGTCTGCCCTCCATGATAACAAAGTGAATTAGGTACAGATGGGCAACCTATGAACTGTCAAACATCACCATGTAGAAATGGGCACCAGAGATGTTACATTTAATTCAAAATAACTTATGTATTCTGGAAGGTATGTTGCAGCTATTGGCTGTTAATTCTGGATGGTATGTCACAGCTAATGGGTTAAAAGTGAAGTAATTTTCCAGATTACATGAATTTTTGTACCTTCATTCCAGCCATAGATTATAATTACCAGTATAACTATAGAAAATTCTTAACTTTTCAGTGATTTTATAATAAACTTTGTTCAAATGATTATTTCCTCTGCCAGGTTTTCATGGGAAGGCTGCTCCACCTCCACCCTCCTTGAAGCCCTCGTCACCCACAGCATCAACACAGCCTCCCGCTGCAGCCTCCTCTGCCTCAGATGCCTCACTCTCTATTGAGGAAACCAACAAGATCAGGGCAAAACTTGGGCTTAAGCCTCTGAAGGTCAGCTTGTGAATCCTTGTGTTTTTTCTAGTATTGTCTCCAGTTCCGTTTATTCCACATTTGCTCATGTACTGTAACATAATCTTTGGTTACTACTTATTAGAGGTTCCATTTTTATATTGACTTGAACAGCAATTCATTACAGTCCAGAGCCACATGCACCTTGTTCAGTGATTTTAAGTTGTTCAGTATCCTTTCTCCAGAAAATTATGTATTGTGAATGGACCCAGTTTGATTGTAAATGCTATTGATGATAATTATGGGTTTATTTATCAAGAAAGTTGTATGTATGAAGGCACTTTTGGGTTACAGATTGATTCAACTCCTGTACTGAAGGAGGAGGAACCAGGCAAAGACAACAAGGAAGGGGTCCTTATCGAGAGTCAAGGCGAGACCTTCGTCCATAAGCCAGCTGAGAGTCTGGCTCAGAAGTTGGAGGTGTGTTATGCTGGGAGCTTGTCATTTTTGTCTTCCATGTCTTGTGTCTTTACTTCTGAGTGCTGGTGAATGACAACTAAGTAGATGGATTGGTTTAAGGGAGTAATGTAATGCTAATGACTTGATGAAGTGCAGTGGTGATGGTGATGCCTTGTTGTAATTCACCACTTCTTATTAGTACTAAATGTCTACACGGATTGTTGTAAGTAAGTGATGTAATACTGACTAAAAAAGAGTAGTTATGAGTGCAATGTAAGCCAGAAAATACGAAGAGTGAGGATTTGCAGCACTGGTGATCTGGTAGTGGTGGTGCATTAATGCTTTCCTTCAGGTACAAAAACTGAGGGAGAAAATCGCAGCACAGCGGGAAAAGCGGCGTATCAAGGAGTCCCTGAGTAAGGTGAAGAAACTTGGCGAGTCAGATAGTGATGACGAGTCTGCCTCAGCTTGGGTCATGAAGTCCCGGGCGCTGGCCAAGGAGAAAGAGCTGGCAGAGAAGAAGGTGAGGGACTGAGACAAGTGCATGACTGTATAGTGAAAGGAAGTGTCTTGGATTGTTAATTGTATGTAATTTTGAAGAGTTATGTCTCAGATTGACTTTCAAGAACAAGCTATTTACATGTTCATGAAAGGAACATTTACATGCTTGTTGCCCACAGAGTAAGATGCTGGAGGAGTTGGATGCCCAGTTTGGCATTGGGGACTTGGTGGAGCAGGACATGACAGAGCAGAAGATGAAGAAGTATAATCGTAATGACTTGTCAGGGCTGCAGGTGCAACATGACATGAGCAGGTTAGTGTGGCTGTTTGTCTGCTTGATATAAGGAACAGGTTTGTTTGAGAAGCAGCACTGGAAATACATAATACTAAAGAAAAAAAATAGTTATTATACACTGTTGTTTTTTTGCAGGTTTACTTCTGGTGCCTCTACCATCTTGACACTGAAGGACAGCAATGTACTGGATGCAGAAGAAGACACACTTGTTAATGTCAACATCATCGATGATGAGCGGGCAGAGAAGGTGTGTGTGTGTGTGCATATGTATATTGAATTCATTTCCCTATCACTATTGGAAAAGTTCCATACAAAGCAGAAGTAAAGTTGAGGATATAATGAATTGTCATACTTCACCACAGAGGCTGATGGACATCATTACTTGAGGAAGTTTTACTTTATTTACTAAGTAGTTTATGAATGCTATTAGAAAGTCAATGAACTGATCATTAGTGTAGTCACAACTCTATCCTGTATAAGGTGGAGCATTGTAGCATTGTTTTGTTGTACGTTCTTTAAATGCTTTTTCAGAACCTCATGAGGAAGAGGGAGGATCCCGACAAGGTGGAGTATGAAGCCCCAGAGGTGGACGCTGCCGGCAACATTGTGCAGCGAACTCTGCTCACCAAATATGACGAGGAGATCGAAGGGGAGAAGAAGAAAACCTTCCGGCTGGGATCAGGTGGCCTGGTCAACGCCCAGGATGAAGTGCCCGAGGCAGTGCGCCGTGTGGCAAAACTCCGGCGGCTGCAGAACCTGGAGATGCCACAGGCACAGCTGGCTCCAGAGTACCTCACTGAGAATGAGATGGTGAGCTTCCGCAAAGTGAAGAAGACCAAGAAGAAGAAGAAGAAGCTGACGGTGGATGACCTGGAGCCGATGGAGGAAGAATCCCTGGTGCACCTGGGGTCCAGACAGGCCCGGCAGGCCAGGATAGAGGCCATGCAGTCTGAAGGCTGGGAAGAGGTGGCTGCTGAGGACATGGCAGCCAGGCTCAGTGGTGGTGGCCGGTCCATGAGCCTCAAGGAGCTGCTGGAGGAGCAGGACCAGGTGAAGGAGGAGGAGATGGCCGAGGTAGAGGAGATACCAGAAGCAGAGCAGGATGACATAGAGCTGCAGGAGGCGCTGGCTCGGTCAAGGAGGGCAAAGATGGCTCAGTCTAACCAGCCAAGCAGTGAGAGGATCCTGGATGTGGTGAGGGAGAGGAATGCCACCAACCAGCAGGAGGAGGAGGAGATGGTGGTGGATGGGGAGGAGCTGCTCATGACTCTCAACACCACAGATGAATTCTGCCGCACCCTAGGGGACTTGCCCACCTATGGCCTCTCAGGGAACCGTGCTGAGGAGGACCAGAGCATGTTGCAGCTGCAGCCTCCCAAGGTACATTGTGGCTCTGATTTTGAGTTTTATGAAGGGGAAAGAGCAGCTTAACCAGGACACAGATGATGCAGACTTCTTCCACCCAACTTCTGACTATTGTTTGCTCCTCACTTGCTGGAGAAAGGAGAGATAGGAAGGAATTGTTTTCTCATTGGAGTGGTAGATAAATGGAATGAACTCAATAATCTGTTTGTTAGTGCTGTGTTTTTAGGGAATTTTAAAATTATCCAGATATATGGATGGAGATGGTAGTGGAGATAAGTAGGTGTGTCTCATACAGGGACTGCTACATGTAGGCCTGATAGCTTATAGCAGCTTCTCTTATTTTCTTATGTTCTTTTATTCTAGGAGAAAGAGACACAGGAGCCACGGGGAGCCTGGGAGGAGGTGGGAATTGATGACACACGGGTGGAGATCAATGACAGCATGACTACGCCCATCCTGGAGGAGGAGCCTGATGCCAGCAAGGGTGTGGCCAATGCCCTCAAGCTGGCACTCAAGAAAGGCTACCTGGAGAAGACCAATGTGTCCAAGTCTGCCAATGCTGCCTTGCAACATCTTAGGGCAATACATTACAGGTATGGGATGCAGTGCTTACTGGTGACTAGTCTATGAACGGAGGCTGGTCTTGTCTAGATTTTAATTAAGATATGGAAGGCAGCACTAAGCCTAAGCACTTGGGTTGTAGTACAGTGATCTACAAGACTGTACCTCCATCTGTGGCTGAGTGATCATTCACATTTGTCAATAAATGTATCTTATTTCCTCACTTTTTGAATTGCATATTGTGTCTCATTCTTCTCTGCCATTCTCTTGGGGATAAACTTCTTGATTGCCAAAATGCATATTTGCACAGATTTCCAATACACCAATGGTCCATAACTGACATATGTATACCTTCTTGTCACAAGTTAGAATAGATATCATCACAGACACAAGCTATGGATAACACTGGAACTGTCTTTTCATCCCAACTTTCTTTATTGTATCACTGTCCTTTTCATCCCAGCTTTGTTTTGCATCACTTATGCTCCATTTTCCTATGAACCTTCCCCTCATCTTCCCTCTTTCTGCCCTAGTATTGAGGACAAGACCCTGGATGATGAACGTGGGCGTGGCCGAGGTGAGCGGTACATGGGCCCTGTCACTGAATTCAAGGACAAGGATGGCTATAAGCCAGATGTCAAACTGGAGTATGTGGATGATGAGGGACGCAAGTTGAACGCCAAGGAAGCTTTCAGGTGAGTACTTGTTCTTGCCTTATTTAGCTGGCAGGATTGATTCAATCATTCCTTTTTTCTTTTGTTGTATCTGTAGATATTTTGTGTTAAGTGCTTGTTATGTCCCAGTTTTTCTTTCTATGAGTATTTTCTGTTAAGCACTACCTTCCAAGATCTTCCTTTTGTACTTCCAGGTACCTGTCACACAAATTCCATGGAAAGGGATCAGGGAAGAACAAAACTGAGAAGAGGATGAAGAAGTGGAATGAGGAGCTACTGATGAAGCACATGAGTTCTTCAGACACTCCCCTGCAAACACTGGAGAGACAGAGGGAGAAGCAGAAGCAGCTTGGAGCAGCTTATCTGGTTCTGTCAGGAAGCAAGACACAGGAATCAATGGATGTGAAGAAGTAGATGTGCTGTGGCAATAAACTCAGCTTTGGCACTTATGAGGAGTGTGCTGTGTTGAAGTGTGGTTATGTAAATGGATTTTAATAGATTCAGGTGTGACATGAGCAACTGTACAAGGAGCTCATCTGATTTGTAACATCTATATTTTGGTCATGACTCAATGCAAATTTCATGTACAAAATTTACATTCATTTTTTTTTTTTTTTTCCATTTCAGTTATGTCTGTAGTTTAACTGACTCCTGAAGTGTTTGTGTATAAACTGTTTAAATGATGTAGCATGAGTAGTTGAAAGAAGACATGGGTAGGAGAAAAGGAAGTATGTGATGGTTGGCTGGAATATAGGACAATTAAGCGGAAGAGGAGGACATGAAGAGATGTATCTAACAAAAGAATGTGCCAGAGGAAACTGAAGTGAGGATATCAGAGGACAAGTCTTGGAGCAGGAGAGTGAGGCTAGAGGCAAGCAGGAACCAGTGGTAAGTATCTGTAACCATGTTTTGTATAGTTCACGTCAGAAGTATTTCTATCGATATCATTTATACCGGGCTGATTATATTAAAAGCTTGAGTCTCAACTTTGATTTTTTTTTCTGCTGGTTCCACACATGAATTACATGTGATTACAGAGCCTAGAGCCTTCTCACATGGGCAATTTTGTGCTGCCCAAATGGTTTTTTTTATTCTAGTGATGGTCAATAGACCCTATGCCATTTGGAGGTTGTGGCATCACATGTTGAAAGACTTATTGTCAAAGATGAAAAGTAACCAGCAACCTGTGATATTAGATGCAATGAGTATAGCAACAAATTATCCATAAGAAGGAAGGTGTGGAATATAGATTCTAATTGAAAAATAATGCAGGTGTATTCTAATAGTTTATAATTATTTCATTTTTGGTTCCCATGCATACCTCATGTAGATACCATATCGTAAATCTAATAAAAGAATATACTATATAAAGTAAATGTTTGCAGTAATGTTTTTCACCAGCGATCTTTTCCACAAGGGCAAGTCGCTGAGGAGACCCAACTCTCGTTTATTTTTTTCTGAAGTAAAACCCCCACATACGTGTTGTACAGTGAGTATTCATCATTATGTGATTATTTTAGCTGCTGTGGTGGTACCTCGTCTGCTGGCACAGTCAGGGATTGGTCTTGTATGTAGGTACTTGAGAAAGTTCTTTGTGAACTGACAGGAGTGTGTTCTTGAATTAAGTAATGAACACTGCCACATCAGGGATCAGGACCTGAACCACTTCAGGTTTTGAGATCTACATCTGTAATGAAATTGTCTGGTATGTCTAATAACATGAGAACAAACTCTGAGCATCTGTTTTTGAGCTTGACAAAATGGTTCTTGGTCCCACTTTGACTGGCTGTCTTACTTACCACCACTGCAAGTTTATCTTTATTCTTCGTCTATTTTCTCTGTTTCTTTGTGTGTGTGTGTGTGTGTGTGTGTGTTTCGTTCAGTGTTCGATAATTTTAGTGTACTGTGTCATGTCTGGCTTGATAATTTGTCCTTTTTCATCGTTCTATCACTTTTATAACACTAGATTAAAAAATACCCAAATTAACATTCACTTTACATATTCATATATATTTTCAGGACGTTAATAAATAAATACTAATAAATAGACTCCTACTGTGCATTTAGCAATTCACATCTCTGAATGGGAAGATGAAACAGGAAGGAGAGGGTTTACTTCAGTGCCCCATCATTCGTCATAGGGGAAGTAAGATCGCCGCCAGCCTCCTCAACACCGCCATTATCACAACTCGAGATTTGAAGGTTAGTACTGAATAATTTGCTTGAGAAAGTGAATATAATGATTTTAAGGTTCTCTGGAGTTAATTGGTATATATTGGTTAAATTATTAGTGTCTGTGTATTTAATTATGTTGATAATTGTGAATACTTTGTCGTAATTAAGGTTATAATTAGAAACTGTGGTTGTTAGCGTGGTGAAGTGAATAGCCAGGGTAGTTAGAAGTAGTTAAGGTGTTAGTGACGTAAGTTAGTTAGGTAGTTAAGTGATAGTTTAAGTAGTTTAATGATTATTGCTGGGTAATTAGCATACAGTAGTTAAGGCTTGGTAAGGTATTGGCTAATTGGTGTGTTCATACTTAAATAATAATCGTTTGCTGATAATTTAATAGTTTATTCTGCTTATTATTTATTTTCTACAGCTTCACAAACTCACATGGAGATTCAAATAGTACAGACTTGAGCCATTAATCATCTGACCTCCATAGACACTTGCTAATGTCAATAAAAGCGTCTAATCACACCTAAAACTTGTGGTAAAAATGTGTCTCAGTACTGAAGTGATTGTAATAGTGCAGACTCTGGCTATTAATCTTCTCACCTCCATAGACCCTTGCTAATGTCAGTAAAAGCGTCTAATCACACCTAAAACTCGTGGTAAAGATGTGTCCCAGTACTGAAGGGAAATGGTTATGCTTGTTATGCCTGTTAGTGACCGAAGCAAACTAATGAAACCAGTTTAGAATCAACAACCTTAAATAGCAAAAATAATTCGGTAGTTAACTAAAGAGCGAAGGGTAATTAAATGGTAGTTACGCTTGTGAAGTTTATTTATTCTCTCTCTCTCTCTCTCTCTCTCTCTCTCTCTCTCTCTCTCTCTCTCTCTCTCTCTCTCTCTCTCTCTCTCTCTCTCTCCTTTCGTATTTTTCCTTCTTTTCCTTAGTTTTCTTTTTTTTCTTCTACCTTTATTTTCCCTCTTTCCTTCTTTCCTTTAGTGAAAATTCTTCCCTTTACTGTTTTTCCCTTTTAGTTACTATTGCACACTGATTTTATTGTATTCCTTGATTTTCTGGTTCTTTTTTTAAGTGTCTAGTTAACTCTGCCTCGTTTGGTGCTATTTTCGTGAAATTATTTTTTACTTTGACGTTTAAAGTGTTTTATATTTATTTTTTCATAGTTCATCTGTAATGGTTGCATCACCTACTTGATTTCTTAGCGCATTTACTGTGTGAATAGCAAATTAGCAAGATAGATTACTGCTTGTTCTAGGCCGTGACGTCTGTGTTCCAGCCATACGTCCAGGGAGGGTTGGGGGGGGCCGCCGGTGTCTGCCTCGTCTGTCTGTCAGTTTGTTGTGGAGTGAACCTGTGAGCGGGTGTAAAGATCTTATCCTATTGAAAAGCACCTGGTTGAACAAAGACGGGATTTGAAGTATTTTACCATTCTAGTAGCATAATATTAAGACGATTTTCACCTTCTAACCCTCAGGATGAAATGAAAAGCAGAATTTCACGAGTGGATTTAACGATCTAAGGACAGAATAAGGAGACCCTGGTGGTGCTTTGGTGTTCAAGTCATCTTAATACTGGACTAAAGCCGCAAGATGAAATCACAGAGGCTGGAATTCGTTATCAAGGTGAATACAAGCGCTGTGACACTAGCTTTAGGGTGTCAGTGTTTATTTAAGGCGAGTCACTCCTACAATGGAGTTTCTCTCCGCCGTCATGGGTATTCCTCCGCCGTCTCGTGTATTCCTCCGCCAGCCAGCCGCTCATATTTCACTATATTTTCATTTATTTCCGGACTATTTATTTGGGTTCGATAGTAAAATTTCGTGCTTTGTATGAATACTGCGGCGTGTTTTAAATGATTTATGGGCCTGTGTCGGGTGGAGATAGCTGTACTTGACGTTATTAGGGTTGTAAGTAAGGGCATATTTTTGCGCCAATTTTCCTGGAACGCCCAAGACCCTTTTTTATCTGAGGCATTATCAAATTCTTATTAATTGCCAAAGATAGTCCATATCAAACCAAGTTTTGTGCGTAAAGCTCAGTGAAATAATTGGAGGGTAAAAATGTTTGCTAGCGGTGTTAAAGTTGCATTAATTATTTATTTATCAGCCTGTGAATGATTTATTTCTGCTTCTAACTCACTCTAAAGTGTTGAAAATAATTGTTAATAACTAGTCAAGTGTTTTGAAGTGGTTTTTGGTTCCTTTGAAGTGGTAGTGAGTGAGTTTTTAATGTGTTTTAAAAAGGGTCATATTTCTATAAAATACTTTATTTCTAGTGGAAATTCTTTACAATTACTGTTGTTTAGAGTTTGTTTATATTTTGGAAATTAGTTGGAGTATTTATGCAGCCAGAATATGGCCAAATCTTTGGTCTGAAAGCGTTTTTTCGAAATGTCATTTTCAAAATGGTTTCCCCTAAAATACGTACGTAAATAAGAGCAAGGAGCCTCCAGGCTGTGACGTCATCAGCTGTGACGTCATAATGGCGGGCCCTGCTCCCTCGCCTTCCTGACACTTATCTTCCAAAAATAGCAGGATTTACTTTATATTCACAGTGTTTGCGTGCTTGTGTGTGTGTGTGTGTGTGTGTGTGTGTGTGTGTGTGTGTGTGTGTGTGTGTGTGTGTGTGTGTGAGTGCTGAGTCAATAGGCTGGAGATGATAGGTGGAAATATATCGGTATATTTATGTTTGATGTAGGACCTGCCACCTGCAGATCTGATATCTTCTTGAAGCTTCCGTATTTTCTTGTGTTGTATCAGAATCAGCTGTCTATGTGAATACTGTTTCCTTATCAACATTGTTAATATGCTTCTCATATCTCCTCAGTGCCTCCTCCACCGTCCTTGCAGCTGTCCTTGCAGTTCCCCTTGACTAGCCAGCTGTTGGTCCCCCTTGATGTCTCCTGGGCCATGGTGAGACAGCCAAGGACAAGGTAAACTATTTGCTGCCTTGTTTATTTCTTAATGATTATGTTCTCTTTACTGTTTGACTTCTAACCTAACCTAAAATTTGAAAGTAAAGTTGTTATTATTCGGTCATAAATTCTATCCTTTCTTCCATCAGCAAGACACAATGATCGTGTGTGTGTGTGTGTGTGTGTGTGTGATGCTGTTGTACTGTTATATTGCCTCTCTTCATATTGTGAAGTTATTTTTTCAGGTATCTTAAGATATTTTCAAGTATATAATAGTGTGTGTGTGTGTGTGTGTGTGTGTGTGTGTGTGTGTGTGTTGAGTCAACAGTCTGGAGATGAGAGGTAGGAATCTATTGGTATACGTATTTGTTTCCTACAGAACCTACCACATACAGACCTGATATCTTCTTGCATTTTCCTTTATTTTCGTGTGTTGTAACCGCATCAGTTGTCTTTGTGAATTTTTTTTTTTTTTTACTTTACAACATTGTTAATTTCCTTCTCATCTCTCCCCAGCGCCTCCTTCACCGTTCTTACAGTTCTCCATGACTAGCCAGCTGACGCCCGTTGATGTCTGCAGGGCAGTGGTGAGACAGGCAAAGACAAGATAAAGTATTTGCTGCCTCTTTTATTTGTCGATGATAATGTTCTCTTTACTTTTTTACTTCTGATCTCCCAAAATTTTGAGAGTACAGTTGTTATTATTCGGGCATTCCATATTTCACTACAACTATTACTCCTATTCTCCCTCTCCCCCCAAGAATCCACGAGGCTCTATCCTGAGGCTACAATTAGAGTGTGGTGTGCTATGCAAGGTGTGTTTAGTAATGTGCAGTAATTCACGGCCTGGGACGGTAGTGGAGCCATGCTTGTTTACAGTCGACAACGCGACAATGCGAATTTGGCGAAAGCGCGGGCTTGTGTGTGACGACGATTGTCAACAAAAGTTGACAGTCTTCAGCAAGGTCCTTCTTTTATTTTTTTTTTTACCTTTGGGCAGCATCTCTCTAACACTAAAAAATAGAGAAGGAAGATAAATGAGGGCAGTGTCACTGTGGCACTTCCTTGGGCGGCCGAAGCTCAGCCTGTACCGAACCTGCGGCGAGAAGTAAACAACATCCGTGGGGAGTGTGAGTGTGTATGTGTGTACGTGTTGGTGTGTCAAGTCCTGCCGGTGCATTTATCGAGAATGGAGAGAAGACGAGGCACTTATATAACATTTTGAAGGTGTAACAAACAGCATATGAAGTGTTACCAAGGCTGCGGCCAGTAGTAAGGACAAACACAACACACGAACCAGCCGCGAGCCACAGCAAGTTGTTTCTGTGGTGAAGCTGAGCCAATGCTGACGCGGCTGCACATCTGACGGTAAGTGTGAAGAAGACACGGACTCCGACCAACTTGATAAACCAATAAGATTATAAATCTAACTCAGATGCCTTACTCTACGTTAGTTGTCCACCAAATAGGTGATGAACAGAGGACGTTATTGATATATAGCCAGTATTATAGACTATATTTCGTATATTAAATAGATATCCATTGAATTTCCTTTGTAATCTTTGCCCAATAATTTCCACGTTTTATTATTTCTTGGCAAGTGATTTACACTATTCAGGGAATAGTAGTGAGATTATTGGACTGAACTTGTCTAAACCTCTTGTGACTTGCCAAGTGCTCAGATGAAAACCCTTATGTTCAGTATGATGCGATATCGAGGTGTGTTGGTAGAGATGCCCTGAAGAGAGATGAGGAAAGTGAACCTATATCTCCCTGACACACTTCTCTATTGACAGAACTACAAAGCATCCCTGACCTGTCAAGATGAGCAACATTTACATCCAGGAACCAGCCTCCCAGGGCAAGGTAACACTCCTCTCTGCTCCTGTTTGTGTGAAGGGAGGGATGTGGAAGGGTAAATTGTGTGTGTTTGCTGTTATTCTTTCACCCATCCTTGTTCCTGGTCTGCTTTCTGCCTTTTATTTTTGCTCACTTGTCCTTTTATTTTTACTTTCACTCTTTACCAACATTCTAGTAATGTACCATCTTGCTTTCCACTTTCCTATGTCCATTCCTGATGCATCTTTCCACTTTTCCTGAATTGGATTCAACTCAATTCAATTCCTTGTTTCCCTCTTCCTGGCATGCTTTTCACCCTCAATTTTTGTTTGTCTGTCTCTTTACTTCCAGTCACTCATCACATAACATCCCAATAATCCACCACCTTGCATGCTTCTTTTCTCTCCACCCTTTATGCTTTCCACTTTTCTTTGTTCCTGGCATACTTATCACCCTCAATTTTTACTCCTCTTTACTTGCACCGCCACTCTTCACATAATATACCAATAATGCACCATCTTGCACTCTACTTTTTTGTCCACCTGTGATGCATCTTTCCATTTTTCCTTGTTCCTGGCATACTTTTCCCTCTCAATTTTTGCTCTTTACTTCTACTGTCACTCTCCACAGGTGCTTTTGGTCACCACTGCTGGGGACTTCGATGTGGAGCTGTGGTCCCGAGAAGCTCCCAAGGCATGCCGCAATTTTGTACAGCTGTGCCTTGAGGGTTACTACAATGGCACTATCTTCCACCGCGTCGTGCCAGGGTTTATCGTGCAAGGAGGAGACCCAACAGGCACTGGCACTGGTGGAGAGTCAATATATGGCAAGCCCTTTAAGGTGAGGCTCTTAATCTTACATTTGTTCTGTGGTTTCTTGTGGGAAGAGAGTGAGGTTAAAGTGTGTGGTCAGTCATGAATGTTTGAGAGTCTGTGGTTTCTTGTGGACTGAGTGAGTGTGTATGGTAATGAGAGACTGTCTTCTATCCACTTCAATATCTATCCAAACCTAACATGCATTTCTCCATTAATCTGACCTAATCATAACCTGTCTTGCAGGATGAGTTCCACACACGGCTCCGGTTTGTGCGGCGTGGGTTGGTGGCCATGGCAAACGCTGGCCCCAATGACAATGCCTCGCAGTTCTTCTTCACGCTGGGCCAGACGCCGGAGCTGCAGAACAAAAACACGATATTTGGCAAGATCACCGGCAACACTCTGTACAACTTGCCACGCTTTGAAGAGGGTATCATTGGCAAGGTGTGTGTGTTAGAGAGAGAGAGAGAGAGGGAGGGTGGGAGACTGACTGACTGAGTTAAGATTCCTTATACAAAGAAAATAATATAATGTACAAATTAAAAGAAAAAATGGCTATAGACAAAAAGACTGATGCCATATTATTACAAAGAGATATGCTAAGAGGAAAGAGGTATGCTTTGATATGCCTGAGGGTGTAACAAGCAACGTTTCAGTGACTCTTGTGCTGGCAGGATGACAGGCCGGAGTACCCCCACAAGATCATCAAGACAGAGGTACTCAACAATCCCTTCCCTGACATTGTGCCGAGGATCAAGATCGAGAATGAGGTGATGCAGGAAGACCGCAAGCACAAGAAGAAGGACAAGGGCACTAAGTATGTTTGTTTGGGGGTGTATGTTTACTTCTTTTTTTTGTGTGTGTTCTTTCTTGTTTACTTATTATTATTATTATTATTATTATTATTATTATTATTATTATTATTATTGTTATTATTATTATTATTGCTATTGTTGTTATTATTATTATTATTATTATTATTATTATTATTAATATTATTGTTACTATTATTATTATTATTACTATTATTCCTTCATTTCTGTATGTGTGTGTGGTTTTGTTGGTTTATATTTTTGTTAAATAATGATGAATAATTTCTTTTCCCAGGTTAGTGTTTTCATCACTACCATTTCATTTCATGCATTTACTTTTCTTCATATAACACTAGACTCGTTATGAATCTCTCCTATTAGTGTAGACAATTATAATGCATTGTCACTAAAACACTAGAAAAAGAGTAGTGAACAATATTTTTCCCTCTGCAGGAACTTCAAACTTCTGTCTTTTGGTGATGAGGCAGAGGAAGAGGAAGAGGAGGTCCTGGCAGCCACCAAGAACTTCTCCACCAAAGGGAACTCTGCCCATGACATTGCAATGGACCCAACGCTCTCAGCCAGCACAGGAAAGGCTCTCAACAATGGCACAGAGGCTCTGGACAGGTTGGTTGCTGAGGACTTGACTTATTTTTTAATGTATTATTGTTATTTATCATTCCTTTTTCATTACATATCAAAAGTAAAGAAAAAAAATGAAATAAGGCCCACTAGAGTTCCAGTAACAGTTTCCTTTCAGATAGGAAGTCTTCATTAGCTGGTCTCCTTTAGTCCTTAAATTTTGAAAAAAAATCCCTAAACAGATAAGAAACAATTATTATATTGGAGATTGTGTTGATACCTTCCTATGACAGAATTCAAGTGATAGCAAGGAGGAAATACAGAAGCAGGCCGAGATTTGTCATAGGAGTGAGCAATACAAATAAACATGAATTAAACCCTTACAAGTCTTGAGAGCCTAACTAGTGGTTTTTCATGAATCACTGTGCACTTGTTTGTCTACTAAAGCGAAAGTAGCTGATGTACAGAGAAAAGTATCCTGCCTCTGCTGTGGTGCTAATTGGAGTTATACCAATGACTTTTGCCATGCCATCACCATATTGCATTCCCTCTACAAAGATGTCGTGCACCATTATTAGTACCTCTCCTCCTCCTTTTCATTTTCTATCTCTCTTCCAAATTTTATGTCCCTCTTGCTGGAAATTTATGTGGATCTCTTCCTTTAATTTTGTCACCATCATGCAGAATACATCTGTTTTTTTAATAGTTAAATGATCCTTTATTTCCAACATACTGGATAGTAACCCATCCACATTAATATATGCTACTTTTAATTTGTTGCTTTTTTCATCACTTGTACCTCTGCTGCTGCTGCTGAGTGAATTGTAAGCTTCTTGTTAGGTCACTCACTGTATTTTCTAAAGATGTTATTTGTTGCTTGAACTGTTCAGTCACAATGTCAATGGCACTACAATAAGCTCTTTCTTGTTAATCCAGAAGGGCCTTCATGGTACTAAGTTCCATGTGGTGTGTGTGTGTGTGTATGTGTGTAGGTGTGTGTGTGGGTGTGTGTGTGTGTGTGTGTGTGTGTGTGTGTGTGTGTGTGTGTGTGTGTGTGGCATCCATTCCAGTCCATGTGAGATTCCCACTTTAGCAATTTTATGAGACTCAAACTTTTCAGAATAAAGAAAAAGTTACGTCGAGAGGATTCCCCTGAAGTCGAGAAGAGCAAGACAATGGAGGCTGTGATGGCAGGAGACAACTCACCAGAGAGGAAGGAAGAGGTGGCAGACAAGGGGAAAGAATCTGTGTATAGAACAATGTTAGAGGAGGAGAAGAGATTGAAAGAGGAAAAGATGTAAGTATTCAAGGATGGGATGTGAAAGTGTTTGCTAGAATGACATACTTTTTTTTTTTTTTTTTTGTACTTTGATGTATTGTTTTTCATTTATTTATTTATTTTTTTACTATTTTTGCAATTCATTATTGAAAGTTTGTAGGTGTTATTGATTATTAAATACATTTCCTTTTTAATCTTTTTTTCACTTGTAATTCTGTGCCACATGTCTTCTTAATACCAAAGTTAAATTCCTTCTTTCCACACCAAAATCTCACATCATCATCTTTTTTGCTACACCAACATCCTTACACCATCAACACACTAATATCTCACATATCATCGTTTTTGTTACACCATCACCACACCAAAATCTCACATTATCATCCTTTTTTGCTACACCAACATCCTTACACCATGAACACACTAATATCTCACATCATCATTGTTTTTGCTACACCGTCATCCTTACACCATCACCCTTCTTGCCACACTAACATCCTTTTACCATTACACTATTCCCACACCATTCTTTGCCTCACTGTTTTCCTTTTGCAGGGCGGAGATGAGGGCAGAAATTAGGCAGCTTAAGCAGGACCTGACAGGGAAGAAGCCGAAAGAGAAGCCAGAGGTGAAGGAGGAGGAGGAGGAGGACAAAGACAGCACAACAGTCAAGGAATTTAAGAAGGAGAGGCAAAAGTGAGTGTGAATGTTATATTGATCAGTAGTTTTTTTTGTCCATTTTGGTTGTTTTTATTCTTGTTTGGTGTTTATTTATTGTTTCCCCTTTTTTTATTTAATTTATTTAGTGTTTCTTCACTTTTGTCACCAATTGTTACTTGTATGCCTCATTTCTTTCTCATTCTCTACTCAAAAGATGCAGTTTCTTGTTTTTTATATTTTTTTTAATCCCTATTGTTGATTACCCTTCTCTTCCCCTTTTTGCAAGTATGAAGAGGCAAGGAAACTGCTACCTCAGAAAGATGCATCCAGTTATTACTTTTACCTCTCATATCTGTCATTCTCTATTCTAAAGATGTAATTTCTCCTGTTTTATATCCCCATTCTTGATCACCCTCCTCCTCCTCCTCCTCCTCCTCTTCCTCCTCCTCCTCTTGCTGGTATGAGGAGGGAAGGAAACAGCTGCCCAATGAAAATGCATCTTGTTGTTACTCATACCTCCCATTTCTCATTTCCCTTCTTATACTCTAATCTGATTCAAATTTTCCTGTTTTACGTATATCCCCTTTCTTGATCACTCTCCTCTTTCTCGTGCAGGTATGAAGAAGCAAGGAAGCAGCTGCCCAACAAAGGTTCATCCAGGGAGAGCCAAACACTTGCCCTGCTGCAGAGGTTCACAGCCAAGATGAACCAGGCTGTGTACAATGAGCCAGGCCCAGAGAAGGAGGAGGGTGAGGAGGACAAGGAGGAAGGAGAAGAGTCAGAGGAGGAGGAAAGTGCTGGCTGGTAAGTCTTGTGATTCTTGTATAGGAGGAAGGTGAAAATGAAAAGATGTTTGGGTTTGTTGGGATAGCGTTGTGAGAGAAGCAAGATTGGTTAGATAGTAAAAGAAGACTGCACAGGGAAGGAACTAATGAAAAGATGAGTGTTGTTAAACTGGCCTAGGTTAAGAAGTAGATGAAAAGACAAATGTTGATAAAGTTAACTAGGAATAGAAGGGAAGGAGGAAGGTAAATATGGAAGGATGTTTTCGGTTGCTGGGATAAGGTGAGAAGGCAAGACTGGTTAGATAGAGTTATAAGGCTGGACAGAAAGGGGACGATGAAAAGAAGAGTGTCGTTGAGCTGGCCTGGGTTAAGAAATAGATGAAAAGACGAATGTTATAAGGTTAACTAGGAATAGGAGAGAATGAGAGGTAGATACAAATAAAAAAACATACCTCATCCTTCCATTACTCCCAGAATAGATGAAGAGGTGAATATTGATAAAGTTAGCTAGGAATAGAAGGGAAGGAGAGGTACATACAAATAAAAAACATAAATCATCTTTCCATTACTCCCTCAGGATGAAACACAAATTCTATTTTGGTACAACGGATGTAGTATTAGCCAAGGACGCCAGCACCAAGGATGACCACTGGTATGACGTGAGGGACCCGAGGAACGCCATGAACAAGAGGCGGAGAGAGGACAGTGCCAGGTCGTCCAAGAGGCATCACAAATGAGAGCAGGAGGAAAGTAGTAGCCGGAATGCTTGTGATAAGTATCGAGTGCTGTTTTCACCTTTTTATCAGTACCAGAGATGGTGCGAGTGTGCCAGAAGGGAGGATTAAAGAGAGAGTGACAGTTTTTGGTAAATTAAGGTGTTGTAAATGAAAAGTGAAGGAAAACTGAGTGTTGAATGCCATTTTCACCTTTGTATCAGTGTCAGAAGGGAGGAGTAAGAGAGGGAATGGCAGTTTTTAATGGCTAGCTGTAAATGGAACAAAATGAAGGAAGCAAAGTAAAAATGCTACTGTTTTTGGTGACTAGAGTGGCTGTGAGTAGGCCAGAAGGGAAGAATGAATAAAACGTCACTCTTGGTGACTTGAGCTGGTGCAAGTGGGATAAAAAGAGGAATTAAGAGAGGAATGTTACTTTTCATGGTGACAAGATATTAAAGATATTAAAAGAGAAATGTTACTATTAATGTGAGTGAAATAAGCAAGAGGAATTAAAGAAGAAATGCTGCTCTTTGGTGACTTAAGTTGTGTTAACTGGATAAAATGAAGGCACTAAAGACAGAATGTTCTTTTTAATAGTGACAAGATGCTATGAGTGAGATAGAAGGAAGGAAGAGAAAAATGCTACTTGTTGGCAAATGCAGTTTACTTTACCATATGCATCCTTGGTAGCCATAAGGAAGCTCAAGCAATAATAAGGTGGATTAAAACTCTTGGATAGATTTTCCAAGTATTTTCACCCTAACATTTCATTCATTCACAAGAACCTCTTTCTTTTCTCTTCAACTTGTGTTTTCCCACCACTCAGTTCTCCCATTTGTCTCTACCTGAACAACATTTTCACCCAAGTTGGAAGTGATGATGCAATATGATGTGGGTGGGGTGTTGGTGGTAGTGGCAGTGAACCCATCATCAGTCCAGGCTGTCAGTGCTGTGAAGAGATATTGCCTGGAAATTATGTGAATGTATGTTTTTTTTATTATTGTTTTGCCAATCTGTTTATCTGTCTATATCTTTCTTCCTGTTCATTTGTCCATCTTTGTTTATTCATCCTGTTCATCTATCTGTCTGTTTATTCCACTTCTTGTCCATCTCTGTTTATTCTACTTCCTATTCATCTGTTTATCTTTTTGTTTATTTGTCCTGATGTGTCTTTCTGATGTCTTTCTGTCCATCTATCTATCTGTCTGTTTGTTTATTCTAGTTTCTGTTCATCTTTCTATCTGCTTATTTGTTTACTTGTTTACCTTACTACCTGTCTTTTTGTCAGTATGTTTGTTTATCCTACTTCCTCTCAGTGTGCATCTGTTCACCTATTTCATCTCTTACCTACTAACTTGTCCATCTCTTTCTTTATTTCTCTGTCTATCTGTTTATATGTCTACCGTTTCTTCTATTTATCCACTTGTCTGTTAATCTTTTCTTGTCCATTTATGTCCTCATCTGTCTATATCAGTCCATCCATCCATTAGTCTCTACCTGTTTTCAGAGTCCAATAAAAGTATGTCCATCTATTCTTCACCTTGCATTCCTTTCTGTAAACTCTCTCCTCTTCTCTCACTGCCCTCTCAATATCAACGTGCAGTATTGCTTGTATCGTAATTTATATATTTTTTTATGCAAGAAGGAGGCTGGAAAAGAGCTTAAACAATGAGAGAAAGACTGGTTAGGTTACCAGTTCTGAAATAAGGAAAGGAGAACTGTCTTGTGATTTAATAAGACTCCCACACAGTTATCCAAAAAAGAAAAAAAACAATGACCAGTTAAATTTCTTTATATCACCACCTCTGTAATATAAGTGTGTGGCTGTAAGCAGTCTATATATAAATTTTGAAATGTGGACATTGAAATTAAGTTAAAGAGGGATGACTGTATAAATGCCAGAAATTACAGTGTGTATAAACTCCAAGGTTCATATTATTAAACACTTCTGTGCTTCACCTTTACTATTTCAAAAGGCCTTATCTAAATTTACATGAGTTTTTAAGGTGTTTTTGCAGTGTTAGAGGCAGAATGACAAGATTTATACATTATTAACTGGAGAAACACTCTTGAAAACCTTGCTAATCATCTCTGTGGCCTTAGAAAATAGTTGTGGTGAGAGAGCAAAGTGATTTTGAATACCAACCTTAAGACTCATAGTGCAATTGTCTTATACCTTTTGATCCTTTTTACTGTGATATATAGCTGTTCACAGCCTGCAAATTCTCTATCTATATACCAGGCCAGACAAAGTACCACACTCATACACAGTTACATACACATCATTCACAATCTTATCCCTGTGAGACCTTAGTGGAAAGAAACAGTCTTGTGATCCATATACAGAATCTTGGTACCATATGAAAGAAAAAGGTTAAATAGGTTCTCCAATGTCTATATATGCCTGATAGAACAAGAAAAATATCCTTTAGTGGTTTGTAATGAGAGAAATATGTGTCAGTAGCATTAAAAAGGTTAAAGCAATGACATTCTCACAATATTAAAGAAAGGGCTATATAGGTTTTCCAATGTCTATATATGGGTGATAGAACAAGAAAAATATCCTTTAATGGTTTGTAATGAAAGAAAGATTATGTCAGTAGCAGTAAAAACATCAAAACCATGACATCCCCTTCCATATAACTTAACCAGAGGACCAATCAACATAACTCAAATCAAACTACACTGAATAACCTACTTGATTCCTCTCAGTGTTTATCTTCTAGTGGCATTTATAAACAATCCCTTTTTATTACTCTTATTTGTTCCCTTGACCAGACTCCATGACATGTTAGAAAAGAGTTAAGTGATATAGAAACAAACTTCATTGTATCCCCAGCCAGCCAGCTCTTGGATGCACCCACACTATGCCAGAAGTGATTAATGTAAAGTTTTAAGTAAGAAAAGTGTAAGTTGTTATAATGTCTTTTAAAATCCATTGTTTCTCATCCTTGTGTGTCCAGCGAGATCCATTCAGGAGAGAGAGAGAGAGAGAGAGAGAGAGAGAGAGAGAGAGAGAGAGAGAGAGAGAGTAACTAGGGTGACGAAATATAAGATAGCCGAGTGATAATAAGGAACATGCATAACTTAAGAAAAAAAGATAACAATAACACAATAACAGGAAGAGATATAATAAAGGGAGGGGAAAAAAAAAGGCGCTGTGAAAGTGACCACAGCATTTCATCCGTATGAGAAAGAAAGAAGAGAAGAAATAGGAGTTGTTACAAATGAATAAGATGCGACGGAAAAGAAAGGGAAAGGAGAAAGCTAAATAAGGGAAGGACTGATGGCTGAAAGTGAAAGGAATGGATAGATTCAAGTAATAGAAATGAGAGAAGGGGAAGGAGGAAGAAAAGTTAGTATCCATGTCTTGTAGAAGGGAACTGCCAAACTACAAAGATTTAAACAGTACAAACATCAGTACCTGCTTTATTTTGAACTTACGGAATAATTTTGGAGTTGTAGTGAAATACTAGGAAACAAATTAAGAACATCATATTTCAAGAAGAGAAAAAGAAGCGAAAACTCAACAAACCCAATAAAAAATCCAGATAAATACATATCTATACATTCGAACGTTGCTTGAAGGACTTATAAGCTTATATATGGAAATACTCGGAGGAGAAATGAGGACATGTCATATTTCAAGGTTACAGACATGAATAGAAACCTAATACAACCACCCATTAGATTCTAGCACTTTATTGCATCCCAAACCTAACATGGAAGGAGTGAGAAAACCCTTGAGAGGAGTATAAACGAGAAAATGATGGCTGAGGTTGACAGCTGTGCATCGCGTTCGTCAGCTGACATGACCGGTGCGCGCGGAAGAATACATATTATCCAAAAACTCAAAAAACACGTATAGAATCCAAAGTACGGGTATTATAAATTGAAAAGGGCATTTAAATAAGGGTGTATAGGGAATATTAGGTAGTATAGAGGTGGCTAAGGGTAGTTAGTGGGGTGGCGCCAAAAACACAAGAACCATGCATAAAACCAAAATTAAAGCTATAATAAATTAAAAAGGGGATAAAAATAAGGATATACAGGGAAAATCAGATAGTATAGAGGTGGATAAGGGTAATTAATATGATGGCGGCAAAAACACATAAAACACATATATAACCCAAACCACTGGTACCATAAATTTAAAAAGAGGCATAAAATAAGGGTGTAGAGGTGATATTAGACGCAATAGAGGTGGATAAAGGTAATTGTTGGGGTGGGGGCTGTTGGCACTACTTTGTTTATGGTTCAGGCGGGGAAGAGGTACAGACGGAGGCACAGAGGGGGCGGAATGACACTCTGATCGTATCTTAGCCCGTTTTTCCGGACTGCTGCATGCTAAGGTAAGTCCCAAAGCCCATTGAAACACAACCTTACCCCAAATAACACGTACGTTTCACTAAAAATGGCCGGTGAATGAGGCAGGGGTGTGTGGGGTGCCTCCTCTTCTATTTACTATGAATATATATTTCTTCATGTCGGGTTTATGTGCTCTGGGTTCCTATGTGCTCGTAAGGGTGATAATAGGCCTAATGGGTCTTGTGGTTTAGGCCTAAGTGCGGTAGTGCAAGTTTTTCAATCCTTCAGGTGGTGGGGATGCGAAATGTCAAAATCCTGCATTCCAGATTTCATAGATACGAGACCCGGGTTGGTGTTACTTGAGCCTTGTAGATGTGATTCGTGGTGGTGACGTGGTGTTGTTATCCTGGTGTTACTCGGTATGTCATATTTCGATCCATCCAAGTCTCAGTTCTCTCTCATTTTGGTGTATATTTGAATTTTGAAGGTTTGAGGGGTGTTCTGGTGTTAACTGTGGAGTTGACATGGTGTTGCTGCCTTGGTGTTACTCATTATATCATATTTCGATCCATTTAAGTCTCAGTTCTCTCTCATTTTGGTGTATATTTGAATTTTGAAGGTTTGAGGGGTGTTCTGGTGTTAACTGTGGTGTTGACATGGCGTGGCTGCACTGGTGTTACTCATTATATCATATTTCGATCCTTCCAAGTCCCAGTTCTCTCTCATTTTGGTGTACATTCAAGTTTTGGTCGTTTGAAGCGTGTTCTGGTATTAACTGTGGTGTTGACATGGTGTTGCTGCCTTGGTACTACTCCTTATGTCATATTTTGATCCATTTAAGTCTCCATTCTCTATAAATTTGGTGTACATTTAAGTTTTGGTGGTTTGAATGATGTTCTAGTATTAACTGTGGTGTTGACATGGTGTTGCTGTCCTGCTCTTCCTCGTTATGTCATATTCCGACCCATTTAAGTCTCAATTCTCTCTAATTTTGGTGTATATTTAAGTTTTGGTGGTGTGAAGGTTGTTCTGGTGTTAACTGTGGTGTTGTTGACGTGATGAAGCTGCCATGGCGTTGTTGATCAGTATTATTTGTGATTCTGTTCCATTCAAATCTCAATTCTCCATGAACCTGGTGTACATATAAGTTTTTGTGGTTTGAAGGGTATCCTGGTGTTAACTGTGGTAGTTTTGTAGTGGTGGTGATGTGGTGTGGCTGCCATGGTGTTATCTATCATTATTTGTGGTTGTATTCCATTAATTTACCCAAGTGTCTCCATGTGTAGGGTTTGGTGTATATATCAGCGTTTGGTGTTGTCAGCGTATTATGGTTGGTAATCTATGTGAATTTATGTTGAATCGATGGTGAAGTAAATAAATTGAATTAACCTGAACGTGGCCCCAACTCAGCCCTTAGATGGAAACAGTAACGGCACATCAATATCTGTCTAGTACTAACCTAACCTAACCTAACACACTGGCCCGGCATAGCTAAGGGTCGGCAGATTGAGTCCCCCCTCGGGTTGCAGGCTATCATCAACTGATTCCTGTGGTGTCCGGCAACACAGACTCACACTCGTGTTGAGGGGAAATAAATATTCTTTTACAAGTGTAAAGGGCACAAGTCAAAATGTGTATTTATTCCATTTTCTTGCTATCTGCTTTGCAGGTTTATGTAGATATGTATATGTACAACAAGTTGTACATTATCTTGCCTTTCTGTAATGTACACACAGTATAATCACCCGCTATTTGCAGAGGTTACATTCCTTCCCCTCCCGTGAGTCCCAAAAATCCACATATTATTGATGCAGTTTTAAAACGCCTATGTATGATAATATATACGCTAAAATATGCTTCCCAAACACATTCTAAAGACAGTCTTACTCATTAATACAGTAATAATGTAGTAATATATAGTAACGATAAATTAAAAACAGTAATAATGTTGTATGATATGTACACAGTAATGATAAATTTAGCGTCTTGTGCATGAAGATGCTTGTGACGTCACGTTGTCTGCAGCCAATCAGCAGGAAGGAGAAACACGAAAGGTCATAACTGACATTGTTATTTTAAAATTATTTACCAGTTATACTGTATCATCTCTCTTTTCTAATGTTTTATTTTATATTAACTGACATTGTTATTTTAAAGTTATTTACCTGTTATATTGTATCATCTCGCAAATTCAAATTTTTTATTTTATATTAACTGACATTGTTATTTTAAAATTATTTACCAGTCACGGTGAATGAGCATTTTTCTGCTAAAAATGGCCGAAGAATTTAATGAAATTGCCAAAATTATGAAAAAAAAAATTGCGAGCAAAATCCACGAGTGTGCGGGGCCGTGAACAGTGAACCGTGAATAGGTGATGATATGCATACTGTATTTGTTCAGTTTTTTGCCCTTTTGGTAATATCATTTCTCACTTCTGTGTTTTTTACACCACTTTAATGTGGTTCTTGACTCCCATCCTCAATCCTACCCACCCCCACCCCCACCCCCACCCCCTGGCCCTTCCTTCCTTCCTTTGCCTGCAGGAAACATTGTAAATGGCATCCTGGTAGCCAAGTAAAGATAGTTAGCTTGACCACACCCTGGGTTTGAGTGGCTGACAGGTGGGTGGGTGGGTGGGTGGGTGTGTGTGTTCCATGAGACATTATTTCCACATCCTCTTCTCTCCCCTTTCTCCATCCTTCACTTGTGACAGTCAAGAGAAGCTGTAGATATTATTGAATTAAGAAATCAAGTTTTATTGAGGCAAGAGGAGAGAGGCGGCCAAGCACTGTGAGAGGTTTATCAACATTATCCACCTCACCTCCCTTCCGTGGAGTGTACACATAACACGTATCACCTGTGACTGCCATGAGTCACTCACTGTATAACTCTACTGTAATGCACTGCAAAGCACTTCTGGAAGCTTTCAGAGCACAATTTTGGAACACAAGTTACTCTTAAATAGAGAGCAATGGAAAAAAATGAAATCATCATACTCTTTGTTTGTTATAACATAAGCAGATGAAAAGCAACACCAATCAAGATTTGTGTAGAGATATGTGAATCATGTGTTATTGGTGATGCAATCAAGATGTGTGAAATATCAAGATAAGATTGATTGAGATTCAAAACTTTATTGTAAACATACTGGCATAATCTTACTCTTATATCTCTCCACATTTCAAGGTTTGTTAATATCCTTTTCATGTTGATAAATCCTACTGCCTTCACTATTGCAGTCTTCCTGATTTCCTCATCAGTGTTCCATCACCTTCTGTCGTCATGTTATGCTAATAATGTTAAAGTTTGCTTTCATGAATGAGACACAAGGATTAATGGATATATTGGTCCTTGTCAGTATATATCATATGACACAACTGTTTGTTGTGGTACGAGTATATTCACTCTTCACTTCAGTCGATGAAGTTTTTTCCACACACATGGCTGGCTATCACTGCCTCATAATGATGCTTTTGAAAATTAGTACTGCACCAAAAACAGAGTTAGATCAGATTTAAGTTTGGTTAATTTTAAGGTTAGGTTAGCTTAGACAAATGACCATATTTGGCAAAGGACCTTTTGTAAATATTTACCACCACAAGGAAGAAAATAAAGAAAGCTTGAAAACATTTAGAAACTGAGTGTTATTGGCAGTCACGGTGGAAGGAGAGAGTGAGTGGTCCTGCTGTGTAGCACTCCCTTCAAATAGTTAGTTGGGTTATGGTGAACTATGGTAATAATGAGTTATGTAGGTAGGGCAATGAAGGGTGGAACTGTACCTTGCTCTGTGTTGGAACTGGGTCATGTTTCGGACCATTGGCAACGTCAGGATAAGATTGTCTCTTTGGTGGTTGTCTTTCATTGGAGGGAAAAATGGAAAAAAAATTGTATTTTATTTTATTAATTTTTCACTTTCACTACAATATAAGACAATTAACGTCAATAGAAATGCTGTGAGAAAGGAATGCATGAAAAAAAAGTATATTTTGCAATTTCTACGTAGTTTAACGATTTTAGGAAACTTTGGAAGACGTAAAGATGTCATAGAGTGATCTCTTATTAAGGAAAGACGAAGCAAATAGTAATGAAAGGAGTGTAAGGCAGTGGAAGAAGGGAGTCTGGCCAACACTAAAATAAAAGGGGATTAAAAAAACCAACCCACTGAGGTGCTCGTCCCCCCAAAAAATTCATAGAAGATTGAAAAAAAAATGAGACAAAGAAAGGAAAGAATATGTAGCACGTAATGGAAAAGTGTGAAGAGTGAAGAATTGAATAAAAGGATTTAA
>CM035183.1:1180469-1182623 GCA_020233015.1 Callinectes sapidus | reverse complement strand
CTGCCTGCCTGTCTTTCTTAGCATCTGGGCGGCCTTCACTGTTCCATGTCACTGGCTCCTGCAGGTCACCGCTTCACTTGTTTACTAAATGTCACGCGGCGGGAGAGGGAAATTTCCATTGTATATATAAAACCGAAAAAAAGAATAAACCGACCGGGCATTCCCCTGAAGGATCAACAAGGGGATAAGGGACAACTCGCGTGGAAGGGTGTGGCAGCAGAGGGGAGGAAGCCCAGAGCCGCTGCCTTCTGTATGATTACAAATATGTATTGTATAGCAACCTAACAAAACAAGAGAAGCTGCAAATAGCCATCAGACCTACCCGTGACATTCCCTTTAGGAAACATACCTGTTAAGTATTCATTTTGTCATCTTACTTCATCATGTTTGTCTAATCTTCTTTGACACTTTTCCTGCGATTTGTCTTGTCTTCTGTATTAACAAACCACTCCCGAGATATTTCGTCTTAACTCATTCATCTTAAAAGATTCTACAAGCTAAGGACTGTTAGATTTACTCTTTTTAATTATCTTTCTTGTCAATGTTTGATATTATGTCGTTGTCTTAGGATTGTGTTGTGGTGTACATGGCAGTGATAGAGTTAAAGTTCCCTTGTGGCTCAGTGCTGACAAACTGGTTATTGAGCCTCTCCCACTCAGGTATTCTGACAACTAATTACTGCTCGTTTTTAATTTGAATGTACCTTTATGAAGCTTTAATTCGCTATTTCTGTTCCATCGCAATTACTGAACCTATTTATATCACCTTTCTTATTTATATCTCTTCTACAAACAATCAACCCGTTTCATTGCTTCAAATAATCCATCTTTTGTTTCTTTCTTTTTTTTACAATTTTTCAAACATTTCCCTCTCTATCAAAACAAATAAAATATCAATGTATCCTACAAAATATTAGATCAATCCTCCCTTCACTCTACCTGCCCATTCAATCAATATTTTCTCACTCCTCTAGATGTTACCAAAATACCACCACGGGAGTGAAAATGTTAAATAAACGAAGCAAAACAAAACTGAAGGCAAATACTTGAGTGCAGCACTTTGCATTGGTTCCTGTTCTCAAAAGCATTTCTCTCCTCCACTTGGTTCCGAGGCGCCGCGGGGAGCTAAGCGTCTTGTGTGTTGGGGCTTGCAGAGTGGCTGGAGGCGAGGCAAAGCAAGGCAAGGCGAGGGAAGCAGCCTATGTGAGTTTGAATTCTGGTACCTACTTCACACGAGTTTCAGTCTTTCCCTTTTCACTGATAGGATCTTGGGAGTAAATCTCTCTCTCTCTCTCTCTCTCTCTCTCTCTCTCTCTCTCTCTCTCTCTCTCTCTCTCTCTCTCTCTCTCTCGTGTCCCTTTTCACTTTTCTCCTGCTCCATTAGCGGCTCAAGAGAGAGAGAGAGATAGAGAGAGAGAGAGAGAGAGGTGGCGGCGGCATAGTTGACTCAATTATGCTAAACATTTTAAATTTCCTCAGTGTGTTGGCGTGCTCACTTTAAAATTGACGCCATTAAACTTGACGAAATAAACAAAGAAAGAAACCAAAAAAAGAAAAAAAATCAAGAAAACAACCTCTCTCTCTCTCTCTCTCTCTCTCTCTCTCTCTCTCTCTCTCTCCCCCGTGTGTGTGTGTGTGTGTGTGTGTGTGTAAATTTTTGGAGTGTCACATATCAAACTCATAACTGTGCGGGCCTGTGTTTGCCTGGAGGAGGAGGAGGAGGAGGTAGTGAGATAGTGAAGAGGAGGAGGAGGAGGAAGAGGAAGAGAAGGAGGTGGTAAGAAGGTTGGCGTGGGTAGATATTGAAGGAGAAGAAGGAAGAAGAGGAGGAATTCGAGAAAGAAAAAGGAACAAATGGGAGAAGAGGAGGAGGAGGAGGAGGAGGAGGTGGATCGTGAAGCTGAGAAAAAGTTGTTGAAAGAGAAAGGGAGAGAAAAAAAAAAGAGAAAGAGAAAGACATCAGTGAAAGTATAAGAAAGAGAAAGAGGAGGAGGAGGAGGAGGAGATGAAAAGTAAACTCGAAAAGAAGATGATGGAAGAGGAGAAGAGAGTATAAGAACACAGAGTAGATACAAGAGGAAGATAGAAGAATAGGAAGCATTGAGAAAGAGGAAGAGGAAGAAATACAGTAAAGAAGATAAAGACAAGGAAGTGA
>CM035183.1:1165469-1175469 GCA_020233015.1 Callinectes sapidus | reverse complement strand
GTGATCAAGTCAAACACTTCTCACCATTAAGTCGTAAATCTAATGTTGTTTTCGGCTTGAATCTGCTTTGTTTCCTGGGTTCCCGAGAGGTGGTGAAGGAAGGCCTTGCTCTCACGCCCCTTACGAAGAGATGAGGTAGTGAAGGCTGCGGCGGCACACGGTGGTCCTGGAGGTGGAGGAAAATGGTGGTTGGAGATGCAGCCGCGAATGGTGAAAGTTAACAATACCAGTGCCCAAAGTCAACTCTGCCCATCATTATGTATCTGCTAAATATAGTCATTATTGGAGGATGCAAAAGAAGGGTTTTACAAAGCATCGGATCTTTCTTGAAGTCTCAGAGAATAGAGTGAAATGGTTAACAAAGCTACGGCGTATGCTCTACGTTGATTCCCTCGAGCGATGGAGTGCAAAGAGATGAGTGACGCAGCAAGGAGAGCCAAACACAAAAAATACATAGGTAGTAATGTGGAGGAAGAGAACAGTAAAGAAAAAGAAATAACAGGAAAGATAGCAAAGAAAAAGAGCGATGTTAGAAAAAAGGAAGTCCTTAGTCACCTGAGTTTATATCGCTGTGGGGTAAGAAGTAAGAAACAAAAGAAAAATACAAGATAACATACACGGCGCGTGTCGGTGGTGAGTTGTGACTTTTTGTGCCGCTGAGACAAGTGCCATGACTCCCGCACAGGATGAGCGTGTGGGTTTATGAAAAGAAAACGAATGCGTAAAGTTTTACTTTATAATGAATTCTGTTGACGAGGTGACGCGAAAGAACACCGAAGAACATTTTTTAGATAATTTTGCCAAAGAAGAAAAACGTATCCATTGATTTTGATCGCAGAAAAGAACACTTAAACGACACAAAATTCTAGAGCACTTCAGGAAGACTTTCATCCTTTCGTTCTCATCACTCATCATGATAAGTCATTCCAGAAAACGGTCTGAAAATAGCCAATATGTATGACAAAATGCGTTCCACAGGCGGTCATGACGACACCGCCCCGCCATGAACAGTATGAGGGAAGCAGCTCAGTCGGGCAGTGACTTCCTTAAATTGCCGGACTATTTGGCGATCCCAGCGTTCTATATGACTTGTAGTCACTTAAAAACCGCTAGCACTTGCGTCACCCTGTCTATAGGAAGAAGGTAGAGACAGTGACTCAGGGTGTCCAGTGTTTCTCGAATGTTCAGTTGCTTCTCGTGTTATTTGAGTGCTGAGGTACAAGGTAATGTTAACTAGGAGGCCTCGTGGTGTTGCGTGGGTGAAGGGATGATGATAAGCTAAAACACATTCAGTAAAGAAAAATTGGAGATACTGATTTATTGATACAAGACAACAAATTATCAAATGATAAGTAGATTTTATATAGCACTATAATTTACATTTTTTGTCCTTATTTTCTCTCTCTCTCTCTCTCTCTCTCTCTCTCTCTCTCTCTCTCTCTCTCTCTCTCTCTCTCTCTCTCTCTCTCCAACGCACGCGCTTTTTCTTTTCGTCATGACCCTCCCTCTACTAGTATACACCGGTCTCTGCCCTCAGCTCTCCAATTGCCTATCTCATTACTTCAATTACCCCTTTGGCAATGCTTTTTCTTCTGTTTTTATCATAAGTCTGTCCTCGCCAGCGGCAACGAACACGTGTAGTTGTTAACAGTCATAGAGGAAGAAAAAGAAGGCACTCACTGTCATTGACGAAATGGGGGACCTCTAACCATCGTACTTGCAAGGCCAGACCAGTGGTAGGGTGAATGAATAGATAGGAAGAAATATACATACGCATTCTTAGATTTTATTTCTCCTTAAGAGGAATATCAGTGTAGGAAACGTAACTTGCAACGCTACAGCAGAGTTAAGGTCGATGAAATGACATACTGTTATGGCTGATTGTGTTTTAAGTTTAGTATCAAGATATTTTCGAAACCTTATTAAGAAACTTTTGTGTATTTTCTGTGGCCTTTCCCGGAGCGATAAGTTGTGCAGGATTTTTTTATATTTTACTTCATTTTATTATATTGATTTGTTTACCTTTCTCTTTTGTGTGTATTTTCTTGACCAGATGCCTTGACACGTACAAGAATGCAAAACTGATGGATAAGTGTCGTTATTTTATTATTTTCTTTATTTATACTCACCTCAAAGTTATGGGAACTGACGACTGGATTCTCTCTCTCTCTCTCTCTCTCTCTCTCTCTCTCTCTCTCTCTCTCTCTCTCTCTCTCTCTCTCTCTCTCTCTCTCCCTCTCTCTCTCTCTCTCTCTCTCTCTCTTCCCTTCTTGTATTCTCACCCAGACTCCTTAATATAGTAAAGATACAGTCAAACGGATATACATCGCCCTCCTCTTTCTTTCTATATTCACCCCAAAATTTCCTGCTGACGTGGGACTGTGTCAAGAACATACATAGAGAGGCAGGTATTGTTCACGAGTCTTGCCCGTGTGAGAACATTGGCGTGAACAGTAAAGGCAATGAGGGAATAGGTAATACAAAGTTGCTACCTTCCTTGAGTTTTACGAGTCTGTCTGATTGTTACGCGAAGCTACTTTTAGATTCTACGAGTATCTCTACCTATATTATCGGGTGAAGGTTGCTGGAAGAACAGATAGATTCTTTTCTTCTTCATTTATTGTTTTCTAGTCATTGCTTATTCTCTCTCTCTCTCTCTCTCTCTCTCTCTCTCTCTCTCTCTCTCTCTCTCTCTCTCTCTCTCTCCATCCCTGCGGTAAAGGCGGTCCTGAGAAAGCGGGTGTTCAGTGTCAATCAGGGTCAGTGTGTGGTTTCCTGAGTACTTGTCCGGCTGCGTGGCGTCCCGTGGCGTCACTAATGGTCACGTGGGGTCTCCGTGGTAGCACAGAAACAGCCTTGACTTTAGCTCTTGGGATACTTTCTTTGTATTTCAAGAGGATGGGCAATACGTATAATCAAGTACAGTATTCCTCTTTTTTTTTGCTTCATTGTTGTCTTTATGAGTGGCTTAATTGTAAAGTACGTAAAAATGAAAAGTTATGAATAGCTGCATAGAAACATCTGGAAGAGAGGGAAGCTCTAAGAATCCATATCTTCACGTAGTATTTCCTATGTAAAGAAGAGCTATATAAAAGTAAAAGTTAAAAACGAAAGAAATTAAGGGAAGCTGCAAGAAGTCATTTGAACAAGCACACGAGGCAGGTCTTATGTACAGAATCATAATGGAAGTTTTCTATTCTAGTCCCACTTTATGTTAGGCAAGAGAGGTAAGGATGGCTTGTCAATGATCTGTGAGTGGGTGGTGTGATTCTTGGCTCTCACTTAATAGATCGTCATTGTTGTTAGAGGTGTCGTAGTGAGGCATCAGTCACCACCATCGCTGTGTTTTGTGTTGTTGGTCACCTGCGGTCATTGTCTCGTTGCTTCACCGCTACCATCACCACTCCCCGCAGTCACCACATCGCCAGCACCGCTATCATCACCCATGGATCGAAGTTGCTATTCCTCGTCCAGTGTCTTGTGATGAGAGGAAAAACTGTATCATAACTTTCAGGTTTTTCTTCTTTCTCTTCTTTTTCCCTCACGTTACTACTCTTTCTTATCGTAAGTCTTTTTTTCTCCACCTCCTCCTCTTCCTTTTTTTTGTTTCTCCTCCTCCTCCTCCTTCTCCTCCATCTCCTTCTCCTTCTCCTTCTCCTTCTCCTTCTCCTTCTCCTTCTCCTCCCCCTTCTCCTTCTCCTCCTCCTCCTCCTTCTCCTTCTCCTTCTCCTTCTCCTCCTCCTCCTCCTCCTCCTCCTCCTCCTCCTCCTCCTCCTCCAATACCACCACCGCAATCTTTGAAGCCACCACCACCATCACCATCACCACAACCACTTCCTCGCAGCCTTGTCTCCTCAGTAATAAATGCAGCAACGGCAAGGCAGTTCGTATCCAAAAGTGGGACTTGATGCAACCTGTTCTGGCCTGCAGACATCAATGACCCATGCACGAGTATTGTGACGGTCACTGCCGCGGAAATTAGGTTGTGCAAATCAAGATCTTACCGGTTTTATGTATTCTTTGTTATTTTCCTTCCCCGTATATGTGATTGTAATTCACTTTTATAGATACAATATAAGTAGACGTTATTTTTTTTATATATTATCATTACGGTGTATGTAGTATATGTGGTATTCTTATAAAAATAGCTGAACTCCGAAATCTGAACCAATTATTTTCTTCAGATGTTTTTTTTTCAATGGCTACATGTGAGAAAAGGATCGTACATACAATGACAATAGTTAAGTATGCAGACGATAATAAAGTATGCCTCTTGAATTCAACATCACCTGGGCCTATGGGGAATTATTCTTTGCCTATACAACTTACTATCCATTGACTAAGCAATCTCAACTTACACGCTGCTCACTACCAATGATGAGCAGACAGAAGGCTTGGGTCCATTTCATCATGAGCGATTGGTATCTGGGTCAAACACACACACACACACACACACACACACACACACACACACACACACACACACAGATGCGGCTTACCCAAGTCTAGAGATGTTGCGCTAAACTCATTCACAAATAAAAAAATAAATAAAAGTATTGCTGATACGCATTCAAGCAAGTCATTCTTTACTCGTCGATTCAATTCAAACCAAAGTAAGAAAAGTAAAAGGTAAACAGTAAGTAAAAGTTATTTTTATCATCTGTTAATCATGAACCATTTTTTTTTTCTATAGGGCAATTTTAGGGCATCATTTCTATCCAGTTCATCATTTTACCATTAGTGTGTAACCTTCCAGTTAAGAGACAAAGGCCTTCCTAATCTCCCACATTCATTTTTGGCGGCTGTACGTTCACTCCAGGCTTCCTCGCAACAATTTCTCGTATCTTATCTCGCCATCTAGTTTTCTGCCTCTCCTGCCTTCTTTTACCGTATGTGTTGTGCAAGGCAGGTGTTAAGCAAATGTGCTGGGGGCAGGGCAGGCTGAATCCCCACATAATCGTTTAAAACTTCTCTCCCATACCCTGGTTAGCTCGAGTGGTCAGGCGAGCATCGTGTTCATTGTTGTCTTACACTTGTTTCGACATTATCTTAATTAGAAGTAGTAAATAATCTCGGCGTATACAATGTGAACTTGAATGAAGTGAATAAAAAGCTGTTATTTAAATGGAAGTTTTGTAATGTTCATTCCTACATATACTTAACCTAATTATTTTATACTGAAGTTGCTAATTACATTTCCTGTTCGCAAGGAAGCCATGGAGACTTTTTTATTTTATTTTAATCATATTCTTCAATTCATGATCTTTATCGAGTGAATAACGAGGCAGAGACAAGCGTAGGAATTAAGTTTAGTGTCTGTGAACAAAAAATACGCAGGCAGTGCATGAAGGGAACGCCACAATCAAGAGCACAATCTACACCACAATCACCGCCACGCACACGCCACTTCGTATATCGTAATTTTCACGTTGAGGGAGCGAGGCGGTGCGTGACGGGAGGCCGGAGCGTCTGAGCGTTTGTTCCATGAATTTCCCTTAACGAGGCGCAGAACTGATGGCCGTTCACGCCGCCGCCTCACAACAAAGAGGCCTCAACCCTGCCCTCATGCTGCACCTCACACTCCCACCGTCCCGCCACACTAACCAACCACGCTGACCAAAAATACAGAGGTGGTGCACAAAATTACCGTCCAACCACTCGCTAATGGACAGAAGTTGGCAGGACGCAGGTATTAATTAGCCTACACGCTCTGCCATTGACCACTCGGCTGTTGAAAGACTTGCCATTGCCACCACACGGTCTGGGAAACACAGTAAGAGCACACTCGGTCACTCACTCTTTCAACGAACTTATTGCCCAGGGAGTTTGGTCACGATTTTTTTTGCGACCACCTTTAAACCATGATTTAAAAGAATAAAAAGAAACCCCTCCTCCTCCTCCTCCTCCTCCTCATCCTCCTCCTCCTCCTCCTCCTCCTCTTCCTCCTCCTTCCTTTTCTCCTCCACTCACTCATACAGTTTGCTATCAAGTACGATCCCATAACTCCTTTTTTTTACAGTTAATGTGTAAAACATGGTGTCATTGTATCTAATGAATAAAAGAGCGCGAATGACATCTTTTTTTACCATAACTGTGAGAACTCTGATTTATCTTTACTTATCTCGTATTACCTGCAATTGCCTTGTAGTTTATTGCCCATTATTCTCATAGGGCACGATTTTTCTTTCTTGGAACCAGTGTTTTGAGTCTTTCCCTATATTCTCACTGGCTGCTCGTCATGATAAGGTGAGAATTGAGAACTACTGAAGACAAATGTAACACAATAAGTATACCCAACACTTCCAGTAAATTAGGTTCGTGTATCTATTTGAACATATGCAGTGTAGTTATAAAGAATTAAAAAAAAAAAAAGAGGAAATAGCCAGGTGAATATTTATGATGAAGGCAGAAAAGTTAAGTTTATGTAGTTTTGTGTAGTTAATTTTGATTGGGCTGTAAGAAAAGGGAGCAAAAAAATCAGATATAATACGAAAAAAGAAAGAGGCAATAATGAATGAGTTTTAGAGACGTGATCTGATCCCTTACGTCTGAAAGACTTTTGTGGTGTAACAGAAGGAACAAAGGAAAGGAAACCACGGAAGGTGAATTTTTTTTAGCATTCTATTTTTTCCTCCATGGATTTTTCTCCCTCTCAGCTTTTTAACTAATTTTCCATGTTCATTTGCATCTCTTACATTTTATCTCTTATTTTTCCCTTTCTCTTAGCGTTCGTATAATTCAATCAATTCTTATCTTTCACCCATTCTTTTCTATTCTTACTTGCGTGAATTTTTCCCCTCTTCTCTAATGGATCTCGTTTCATATCCATTCTCTCATCAGTTTACCCTTCATCTCGCTTATTTTCTGAGCGCTGATGTTTTCAATTAGTCCTTAGCTTTCATTTATTTATTTTTCTCCTTTCTAATTAAGAAGCTCTCCTCTCATTTCCATTCTCTCAAGCTTTTAATCTTCATTCCTTTTGTTTTTTTGTTTTTTTTTTTACTTTCTCTCAGTGCTAATATCTTTCATTAACTTCCTAGCTTTTTGGTTTTATTTTTCACATTCATTCATATATTTAGCCACTTTTAATTTCCTCTTGGGTTCTTTCCTCACCTCCATTTTGTTTACCCTCTAATGTTTTATCTTTTTCTCTCTCTTTTTTTTCTTGCTTCCTTCCTCTATGTGATATTCATCTTATCAGCCTTACACAATCGTTCTTCTCCCCTTCTGATTGGGTTTTTCCTGCCAAGCACGCCACCTCAACAAAGAGGATAAGGAGAGAGAAAGTTGTTGATCATGAAATAATGATAATAATAATAATAATAATAATAATAATAATAATGGTAATGGTTTTAGTATATGTGACCAAGAAAATTAGCAAGGATTGTCATTATGTTAGTAAAAGTCTCCCTGGCGGCCACCACTGCAGTGAGCGCTACCAGGCCAGCAGCGTGGGAGCATTGCCTCACGCTGCTGGTGGAGAGCTGTCTAGGTTACATTTATGACGACACCCTGGCCATAACTAACAAAAGTCACGGTCATCGTATAAGACATCATTATGTGTGTCTTTTTTTTCCCCTTTTCTTTTTTTCATCATTTGGCGATATAATTCTCACGGTTCGTTCCGGTGTGAGCGTAAGTTGTACTATTTTAAAATGGTACACCTCCCCGCATGACTCACGGTACCTCACGTTTGCTATATCAGGCGCTGGATTGGTTATTTGTAAAGTAATACACTCAGTTCCATTGTGCTTACCATTTTCCCTCGGTGTTACGTCCTCTGACCTGTTGTGAATCTATCAATGGTTCACCTTTGTTACGAGACTGTGAGTAGATCAGAGGGCTCAAAATTGAAAGAAAAAACAGTTAGTATTGCTTCTCTCTCTCTCTCTCTCTCTCTCCTCTCCTCTCTCCTCTCGTCTCGTCTCTCTCTCTCTCTCTCTCTCTCTCTCTCTCTCTCTCTCTCTCTCTCTCTCTCTCTCTCTCTCTCTCTCTCTCTCTCTCTCTCTCTCTCCTCGCTCTCTCTCTCTCTCTCTCTCTCTCTCTCTCTCTCTCTCTCTCTCTCTCTCTCTCTCTCTCTCTCTCTCTCTCTCTCTCTCACACACACACACAGAGGTGAGATCAAGTTTCACCTTCCTTGACCTCGCTATCAATCAGTGACCGTAATTTTCTTTACTGAGAGGCTGTTGACCTGACCTGACCCGCAACAACCGGTCACGTCACGCTCGGGGGAGGGCGGGTGGCCAGTTCCCGCATGGTGTTTTTATTGTGCTTTGAAGTTGGTACTGGATTTGTTTGTAAGTAAGTTTTGCATTGGATATTTATAGAGGAGCAGAGACAGAGGTAAGATATGAGAGTAAAAGTGAGATGTGAGAGTGATACCGTTTGAAGCTTGGTATAGGTGAATTTATATGAGAAATGGGAGGGAAGTGATTCTCAAAAGTTGCAAATGAATGAAATGGACTCATTCATTATACTTCTACTCATTAGAGAACTTTAAAAACACGGAATTTTTTAGATTGGGATGACAATAGAAAAAATAAGTACGTACGCGTTGTTTACAGAGGATTCATTAAGCTTCCCCAATGTTCTTATGTTAATAAGTGAACATTATCACTAGACTCAAATGGGCGATGGAGAAAGAAAGAATCAAATAATGAGTGAAATAGTAAAAGCAACAATAACGGTAAAACAAGAATAGAAAACCCGCTATATGCAGTTAAGTTTAAACCGACAAGTATCAAATCTCAACCTGTTCTTATTTATGTAATGTCAGGGATGTTCTCAGTCAAGAAACGAGAGAAATCATGCAGTTGACCTAACAATGGCACATCAGTCGCAGGATAAACAACGGAAATATAAAGAGAGGAGGCAGCAATGATAAGGAAGCGGGGGAGATTTGAATAATAGATTAGGCGAGAGGAATATGTTATAGTGAAGAGGGTCAAGAGCACACCAGTATCGAGGACAGGTATGGCAAGGTGAGAAGAGCCAAAAGCTGCTCCGCCCATTCCTGCCACTTTGATGCTTACCTTCTCTCTCTCTCTCTCTCAGCCGCAGCATCCGCAAGGCAACAGTTAACCAACGTTTTTATGCTTCCCTCGTCCTCTCTCCTTCTTAAGACATACATCAACTTGACTCATGTTTTTTCATCCCACAGAGAGAGAGAAAGAGAGAGAGAGAGGTGTTAGCTCACTTAGCAACTAGATTGATGCTGGATCTCTCTCTCTCTCTCTCTCGTCTCTCTCTCTCGTCTCTCTCTCTCTCTCTCTCTCTCTCTCTCTCTCTCTCTCTCTCTCTCTCTCTCTCTCTCTCTCTCTCTCTCTCTCTCTCTCTCTCTCTCAGCAGTAATAACAGCGACACTAACAACAAATATCTATAAAACAAAGCAAAAATAGAAAAGAAAACAATACATATCATCCCTACAACTTCAACTTACATTTCAACACACACAAAAAAAAATCAAACTAACCACATTTGTATTGAAAAAAACAACAAAAGCATACTCCTAAAGTCACTCTCATAACCCACACTTGATTCCTGCAATTTAAAACAACAAAACCTCGTGCCAAATCCATATAGACAAACGTTCACACACACACGCAGACACACACACCGCAAGTCCTCCCAGCTGATCCACGACTTACAAATTCCACACCAAAAGGCAAAGCGACAGGAGAACCCGGAAAGAGGGCGGGATCAGGTTGAGAGGTGGGAGTGGGGCAAGGTCAGGTCGCCAGGAGAGGCAAGCAAGGTCAAAGGAGGAGGAGGAGGAGGCAGGGTGGAGAGAGAGAGAGAGAGAGAGAGAGAGAGAGAGAGAGAGAGAGAGAGAGAGAGAGAGAGAGAGAGAGAGAGTAGAGGAAACAGACTAGAGAGCAGGAAAGGTGAAGGAGGAGATGTGGGAGACCAAGGAGGGATCAGCAAATATTCCTTGGGTATTGAGAGGTTTTCGTAAGGAGAGAGAGAGAGAGAGAGAGAGAGAGAGAGAGAGAGAGAGAGA
>CM035183.1:1122664-1137664 GCA_020233015.1 Callinectes sapidus | reverse complement strand
ATGCATTACTTAACCATGTAAAGTTCCCTGTTGACTCATACAACCTGAGATAAGAAGAAAAAAAGAAAGTGCTCAAGGAAAACATGGAAACACACATATAAACTCTTTTCTCAGTTCCAAATAATCCATAAGGAAACATTGTATTTTGCTGTTGTCTTTGAATTACTGAGAGAAGACATAGAACACTTAACCACTTCAGTAAAGGAATGCACTTTCATATTTGTTCTACGTATTATTTGTTGATTTTATAAGGCTTCAGAAACTCATGTGGGGATTAAAATAGTACAGACTCAGGCCATTAACTTTCTGACCTCCACAGACCCTTCATAATGTCAGTAGAATGGTCTAACTTGTAAAAAATGTGTCCTAGTACAGAAAGGGCTAAGGAAAAACATGAAAAAACAAACTTTCATATTTCTTCTGTATGCTTAGCACCAGTGAGGTTTGAGGTTACTAGAGCACAGCCACTACCTCCTCCTATTTGCCTCATTATACCTTCCCTCCCTTCCTTCCTTGATCTTAATCTTGAGAACTTCAGCCCTCTTGTGGCTTGTTTGTGTGAAAGTGTGAGGGAGTGTGGGAAATATGTGTGTGTGTGTGTGTGTGTGTGTGTGTGTGTGTGTTTGTGTGTGTGGTTATTGTTATTCTTTCCTTGTTTTCCATTGATTTACTTTGGTTTCCTCTCTCTCTCTCTCTCTCTCTCTCTCTCTCTCTCTCTCTCTCTCTCTCTCTCTCTCTCTCTCTCTCTCTCTCTCTCTCTCTCTTTCTCTCTTCCCCCTTCAGATCAAAACCTTCTCAGTACCAACCTTTACTGTCCTCATCTTTATTCTTTCTCTTCCCCCTTCAGATCAAAACCTTCTCATTACCCACCCTCACTGTTCCTCATCTTCCACAGGGGCAGGCAGGATGGGGAAGTTACTGAGCAAGATCTTCGGCAACAAGGAGATCCGAATCTTGATGCTGGGGCTGGACGCGGCCGGGAAGACCACCATTCTGTACAAGCTGAAGCTGGGCCACTCTGTCACCACCATACCAACTGTGGGCTTCAATGTGGAGACCGTCGCGTACAAGAACGTCAAATTTAATGTCTGGGTGAGTGTGTGGCAGAGAGAGGGAGGGTGAGGGGGAGAGGTGAAGCATATTGTAGAGAGAGAGAGAGAGAGAGAGAGAGAGGATGTCAGATTTCATGTTTGGGTGAGTGAGTAATTGAGAAAGAGATATGCAGGATAGATTAATTGTATTCACAAGAGAGAGAGAGAGAGAGAGAGAGAGAGAGAGAGAGAGAGAGAGAGAGAGAGAGAGAGAGAGAGAGAGAGACTTAAGTGTGTGAAAAGAAATTACCAAGGTTAGGAAACAGTGTGTGTGGCTGGAAATGAACATATATGCAAGAGAGAAAGAAAGAGAGAGAGAGAGGAAATAAAGGGTGTGTGTGGGAAACAAGAAATTACAGAAAGATGAGGAAAGAGGAAATGAGAGAGAAATGATGATGCATGAATGGGAAGGGAAATATACAGTGAGGTTAGGAAACTGTAATTGTGAGAGAAAAGGAAGGTATGTAGTGTAGTGGTGTCTGTGTGAGAGAGAGAGAGAGAGAGAGTGAAGAAAGGAAAACTACTGACGAGATAACATTTAGAGTGAAGGTACTGACAAGATAGCATTTAGAACGAACAATAAAGAGACAGAGAGAGATGCATTCCCCTTTAATCATTCCATTCCCTGCCACCTGACACACACACCTTCCCTGCAGGACGTGGGTGGGCAGGACAAGATACGGCCGCTGTGGAGACATTACTACACAGGCACCCAGGGGCTCATCTTTGTGGTGGACTGCGCCGACCGGGACCGCGTGGATGAGGCGCGACAGGAGCTTCACCGCATCATCAACGACCGCGAGATGAGGGACGCCATCATCCTGGTCTTTGCCAATAAGCAGGACCTCCCAGATGGTCAGTGTGCCATGACGGTTGGTTGTTGTTAATGGGAGTTGCATATTTATCCCTCCTTTTACAGCGGTTAGATAGGACAGGGTTGTGGATTGAGAAAATGTAGGGATAATTAGCACTGTAACCCTTTGCCAAGAAGTACATAGGACCTCCCAGATGGTTAGTGGGGCATGATGGTGGTTGTTGTTAATGGGAATTGTATATTTATCCCTCTTTTTCCCAGTGGTTAGGTAACAGATACACTTGTAGATAAGGAAAATGTAGGGATAACTGGTGCCAACAAGCAGGACCTCCTCCCAGATGGTTAGTGTGGTGGCATGACATTTGAGGTTAGTGGGAATTGTACATTTCTCTCTCTTTTTCCTGTGGTTAAGTGACAGTGATACTTGTGGATAATGTAGAGATAATTAGTGCTGTATCCCTTAAGAACACCCATTATCTCTTATTCAAGTAATGGAAAATGCACATATACGGTTACAAACAGTTTGTTAATTTAGTAACTAAAGACTTAAGAAAAATAGTAATGAGAAAAGGCAGGTTGTTTCTTATCCATGAAGCATTAGTAGTGCTGTCACTATTTAGAACACTCCTAACCTCTCTAAACCTTATTACAGTAAAGAAAACTTGCTTACAAACTTTTCTTTTATCTATTTATTTAAAAGAAGTAAGTAAAGAAAGAAGTTTATTGATATATACACTGAAAGTATACTATAATGACTATGGTGGGAGATTTAATGTTTAACTTAGGGAAACTAGTAAGAATGTTTGTTAATGGCAAATGAGAGAGAGAAGTGATGTGAACAGGTACATTGCTCCTCATCCCCTGCTCTGCTATTTCTATGTGTGACAGCAATCCATATAAAAGAGTAACGATGGATATTGAAACTGTGGTTAGTGAGAGATGAGTGTAGCTGTTGTTGTAGAGGTGGTGGTGGTGGTGGTGGTAGTTGGTTAGGTGAAGACCAGTGATATTATCATTCTGGTCTTTGTCAACAAGTAGGACATTATAGATGGTTGTTAGTGGAAGTAATTTTTGTGGTGTTAGAGATAGAATTGGTAGTAGTGGTAGTGGTGTTAGTGGGAGTTGAAGGAAATGTTAGTTTTAGTTATATTTCACTAACAAGACAGGATTGGTTTTGTCATGAGATCTGTTACTTTCTGCCATGGTGCTGTGTGGCTAACCACTAGTGTGGGATTGTGGGAGGAGACTTATAAGACTGACAACAAAAATGGAAATGATTCCATTAGGTGCTGCTACAGCTTAGGCCATATGGCACTGCTAAGGTTGATGGGAGAATACTACATCTTTTACTGGGCAATTAGGTTTGGTAGGTATTCAAACCCAAGCTGCCTACAACAGAGACACAAAGACGACCCACCTTAACCAGCTATGCCACCCATGCAAAAAATACTTTGACAGCAGAGCAATAGATCATCACAAGTCCCTTATATGTTCTCAGTGTGTCTGCAAGCAGTGGTGGGGGTGGTGCTGTGTAACACTAACACCACTGACACCTCTGTAGGAGTTACAACACTTATCAGAAGAAAAAGACATAGTTATCATTAATGTGTAGCCCTCATTACTGTTTTAACTCACTTAAGAAATGTGATTATTTTCCCATACACATCTGCCATAAAGAATAACATTCAGTGGCTGTAAGTTTTCCAGGAGGGGCACTGGCCTAGGGAAACAAAAAGGAAGAAGAAAAGACCCCCTGAGGTGTCAGTCCTTAATTAAAAGCCAAAAGGATCATTCAAGATTGGAAGCGTGTTAAACTTCCTTTTTCTAGATTTAACAGACCTAATAGTCTAGTTGATAGAGGCCATAGTCTTCTTTGCTTCCCCACACTCCTGACCTGACCTCTGCCCACCACAGCCATGAAGCCTCACGAGATCCAGGAGAAGCTTGGCCTGACCAGGATCCGCGACCGCAACTGGTATGTGCAGCCGTGTTGTGCCACCACCGGGGACGGCCTGTACGAGGGGCTCACCTGGCTCACCAGCAACCACAAGTCGTGATGACTGGGCCACACTACTCCCACTCCCACTCCTCCTACTACTACTCTTCTCACTCCCACTCCATCATCGTCCCTTCCTCCTCCTCCTCCTTCTCCTCCTCCGTCGTCTTAGTCGGTGCCCTCACCCGGCCGGCAGAAAGGCTTGGCACTGCCACTGCCACTGTCGCTGCCACTGCCACTGCCCCCCTTGCCAGGGTGACGCATGACAGTCCGATGTTTGTGTTGAGACGTTACACTCAGGTCTCCCTCCAGCCACCACCACTGCCTCCCTCCTGCCCATCACTGCACCAGACAAGCAGGGCAGGGCTAACACAAGCCAAGCCAGGCCAACGCACAAGGAATGCTGAGTGTGTGGCAGGGTAGAGTGAGGCAGGGCAGGGCAGGGCGGGGCAAGCTGGCCTGGGTGCTGACAGACTGTGGGGCAGCTGTTGCCTGAAGCCCAGCTGCTCATGTATTTCTGTGTGTGTGTGTGTGTGCATGTGTGTGTGTGTGTGTGTGTGCGCACGCGCGCACATGGAGGAATTGGACTGAGTGCACACCCGAGTCAGAAGAGTGGTGGTGAGGGACATTTATATATATATATACATACATATATATATATATATATATATGTATATATATAGTATATATATATATATTTTTTATCTGTTCTTTGAGTATTAAGGTTTGAACAAGACTGCCAAATGGTTAGAATGATCTCCTGTAGTCCAGAGTCAGTAGGAACTTGTCTCTTCAATGGTTTATCTCTTCCTTTCTTGATTCGTACATATGTACGTATGTAGTCCGTTGAACATTGGTGAACTGACCACACAAAACATATGAAAACGCTAAAGCTGCTCACAACACCAATCAGAGGAAAACACAATCGGCAGTCCAGCGCTGCCCGGTGACCCACCATAGCAGTCCAGGCAGCGTAGCATAGCATGGTGTGGCATCACGGTGGTGGCGGTGGTGGCAGCAGCGCAATACTCCCACTAGTTGATGACATTTTCTGTTTAGCAAGACGACACAGAGTCACCACCGCCGGGTGACTCCCTCTCGGGGCGTGACCCTCATACCGTGGGGCAGGTGTCAGGGCAGCAGGGCCACTCATATTGACGTGTGCCCTGCAGCACCACCCCATCCCGCCCCGCCCAGCACCCCGGGGTTTGTTATTGTGATGTCCTATCTCACTGGTTCTTCCTGCGCACAAAGACAGCTCCAAGCACTGCACTGATTACCTTAGTGTCCCGTGCTGTATATAGCGTCCCAGGTGCTGCTCCCCTCCTGCTCACCACACCATGCCATTCCTTGCCTTCCTCCACTCCCCTGTAAGTCCAACCTCATGACACCTCTATGTCATGACCTCCTCTCCTCATTTCCTGGAAAGTCAAACCTTATGACATTTTATGTCCTCCATCTTTCCTCCTCACTCCCTGAAAAGTCCAACCTCATGAGACCTCTGTGTCCTCTCCCTCTCCCTCTCCCTCTCTTCCTTCTCACTCCCTGGAAAGTCAGGTTACCTCATGAGACCTCCACCACACTAGGGCTCCTCCTCCTCCTCCTCCTTATTGCCTTGTGTGGTTCCACTGCATCTTTCCCTTGGTGTGTGAGGCGTGTGTGGGAGCGCAGTGCTGTTATTTATGTACACGTCTTTTTTCCAGCGTTCTTTTTCCCTTGGTAATAACCCTGCTAGATGCATATTTCTTATTTCTCCCCTCCCTTTCCTCCCCCCTTGTAAATAGTATGCAGAGATAGTACTACTATTACAACTACTAGGCGGGGCACAAACTGCTTATGTCGGTGTGGACGTGGTAACCCGTGTCAGAGCCTCAAATTGCCAGCAGATTCATGCACTTCTGAGAGAATTTATCCTTTTTTTGTATTTCCATTATTGGTTATTGGCTTCCCTCATGCTGCATTCCATCGCTTGCCGCTAGACTTGACACAGTGACTGGCCAAGGCATCAGTGTCACTGCTCCTGCACCTGAGGGAGAGAGAGAGAGAGGGACAGAGGGACAGGATGAGTTTGAGTGAGTGAGTGAGTTAGTTAGCTAGATTCACTCGTTACGAAGCAGGGTTAGGCTAGCAGTGTTCCAGGGCCCCTGTGCGGTCATGTTTATACCTAACGAGGCTGGAAGGAAGTGTGTCTGCGATTAAGGACGTGCTTTGCCGTGCTGTACATAGGGTTAGAGAGCGGGAGAGTGCACGTGTGAGTGCGTGAGTGAGTGTACGAGGCATGCAGGAGACTTTATCGTTCAACTTTCCCCAATCTGGATTAATTCTTTTCTCATTGATTCATTTTCCTTTGTGAACTTTTTGATGTATGTAAATGTTGGTTTCCTTGCCCCCTCACCTCTCCTGCATATTTTTCTGTATATTTTTTGAGTACGAGACGCGTGGGTCATATGGCTAAGTAAGACATGTGTTGGTTTATATATATATATAAGAGATTTTTTCACCCAAGCTACATAAGTACAGATGTTGTCCTTTTCTAGTGGACGTGACCTAATGTGTGTGGGTGTTTACGTATGTCTGTGTGTGTGTGTGTTTGTGTGTGAGATTCCAGATGTTAATATTCATGCCTCACAGAGTTGGATGACACTAGATAACAGTGATGGATGGGAAATAAGCCAGGAGCAGATGTGGTGAGAATTTAAATAATCTGCCTTACTCCCTATCTATTTGTTTATAGTTTTTATAATTTCATTCTCTTGTCCATCGCCCCCACTTTTTTTTTTTCCGTCCAAACTCACCCACCAAAGTCACCATCTTTTCCTTCACTCCTCAGTCTCTCGTCTCTCCTCCAGTTTGCCTCACTCCCTCTTTATTAGATATCTTCCTTGGTCTTAGAGTCTATCATTTGTCAGGCTTTAAGAGGCTTGGCTAATCAGAGGAGGTAATACTGACATAAAGCAGTACAGTGGAAGCGAGTATGGTCTCTCTTTCTCTCTGTTTAGTGTCGTTTGCTAAATCTGTCTCAGGTCAAGCTATGCAAAGAGACTCAGCCAATCAGAGGAGCTAAGAGTGACGTAAAACAGTGGAGTGAGAGTCTGGAATGCCTCTCCATGTTTAGTGTCTTTGTGTCTTAACCTTGCTGATCTGCTGAGAGTCTGTTTGTTGTGAAGTTCAGCAAGATTACAAAAAGGTCACATGAATTAAGATTGATGGAAAACTGTATTGGAAGTGAGTTTGTCATGTTACTTGAGTTCTTGCCACGTCTGTGCCTCTCGGGTGAAGCTTCATGCAAAAATTAAGCAATGCTGTTTAGTTATATATGTGTCATTTGTCATAAAAATATATATACACTAAAAAATTAATATATATATAATCAGGACACATCACATGTTTATAAGAGGTTTTTGCAATGTTCATGCATATTACAATGTTCAAATTTCTATGATGTGGCTTGTCTGCTCTTACGTTTTTTATATATATCAATCCCTGTAATTACGTATGTAGTTTTTTCAGATGTATAAAAGAAGTTGTGATTCCTTACGTGTTTAAAAGGAGAAAAAAGACATGCAAATCCTCTTGTTCGTCAGATGTTTATAAGAAAAATAATAACCTTTAACAGTGTTCATCAGATATTTTTAAAAAATCTACATTGGTATGAGTTATCATCAGATGTTTACAGAAATCATTGTTTTTACTCATCATATTGTCATCATTTGGTCAGCTTTGTACTTGTGTTGTCATCCTTTGCCTGATAAGTTCTGTGACTGAGATTAGTGAGCAGAACCTGTTGAAGGAGTCAGAAGAGAGACAGACAGACAGACAAAGATAGTTGGGAAAGAGAAAGAGAGAGAAAAAACTAGAAAAAAGGAATAGATATGTATAAAGAAATGGACAAAAAAATAGAGTAAGAAAAAATAGAAAAAACTATAATAATATAAAAGATAAATTGATAAAACCAGCACAGATTTAGAGAGACAAAAACACAAATATCACTCATGCATAAATGAAGTGAAGGTAAAGGTTACAACTACAGTACTGCAAAGAAACCAGGCATTGCAGCACACCCTTGTTGAACCACTGAATCATGCACTACTATTGACCACTTGAGGACTTCAAAAATAAACTCAAGAGAAATGATAGGCAGTATTGTACTGTTGAATTGATATCTACTGAAACCGAGTCTGAAAATTAGATGTAGGAGGATTTACATGGGAACTCAAAATTGACTACTGGGAACTGGAATCATAAAAATATAAGGGTGATGATGATGATGATGATGATGATGAGTAAGCTTTGTAACCATCATTGCACTTACATTCTGTCAGTTAACGGTACCTTGTTAATTATATTGATGTGAAGATTCCGTTGTTGTGATTGATGGGTTAACAAAGATGGCAAGGAGTTGATTGTACATTTTTAGCTTTTTTTTTAATGGGGGTATTATTTATTTATGAAGGCAAGTTATTATTATTATTATTTTCTATTTATTTTTTTCTGGTTATATTTGCTCCTGTTTGGCTTTATTTTATTTTTGCAGTGTTAAGATGGAGGAGGAGGAGGTGGTTACTTGTGGCTTGTTTGATTATGTTGTTAATTATAAATGAAAAGGTCTTGTGCTTGAGACAAATTGTGTAACTTAATCTATTCTTCGTTGTGAAAAATGTAAAGAAGTCATTATTTTTTTTCTTTCTTTTCTTTCTTGCTTCTTTCTTCTTTTCTTATATTTTCTTCCATTTTCTTATGGACTTTCTGCCTTTTCATTATCTTTGTTTTTCCTTTTTTTTCTCCTTATTCCTATCTTTCTTTTTTCTTTCTTTCCGTTTTCCTTCTTCTTTACAGCTAAGAAAATTACAACAAAACAAAACATTCTTAGCTTGACTTCTTTGCATTCAGAGCCACCCACATTACTATTATTATTATTTTTCTGTATAAGTACAGATCCAATTTTTCATTGTAATTATTTTTAGGTATCAATGGCTTATGTTATTTATTGGGTTTTTGCAGGTCCATTGTAAAAAATCTTGGTTGTTGTAAAGTATGAGTTATTCTTTTGTTTTGTTGTTATGTCCCTCTGTAACAAGTGTGAGGATGTACAGTTAGGGGTCATGAGACAAGTAACCTTACCTACAGTCTCTTCCACTGTGTCTGGTGTTCTGTCAATCTATTTCTTCATTAATCTCTACTGTAACTTGGATTAAAAAGTTCTTTGTCTCTTTCTTACAAATGATTTCTTGTTTCAGACTTCGAAGGTGACTCAGTACCTCTTTATTGACAGCAGTCATGTCCACCTCTTCAATGGTCTATATTGAAACTTATCTTTCTTCATGATTCTTCCTTTTCTTTATCTGTATGACTCCAGTGACTCTTCATTCACAACAGTCATCTTCACCCCTTCAATGATACTTTCCTCATGATTCTTCCTTTTCTTTTTCTGTACAACTCCAGTACTTTTTATTCACAGTAGTCATGTCCACTTCTTCAATGATCTTCCTCTTCATTCACAGCAGTCATCTTCACTGTGTCATATTATAAATCTCCTTTAGCTCCACTTCCTTGTCCCTTTCTTCATCTTCTCCTGTTCTTACTCCAGTTGCTCTTCATATAGGAATCATGTCTTTCTCACTCTACAGGATACAGGATCTAATCTTTGGAAATGTTGTATAATGGTATTTGATAGTATGCTGTATGCTCTCTCTTTATAGCAGTTATCTCCATCTCAACCTGACTTAACTGAGCTTGTGTAAGATTTTGTGATATGGTAATTGATTCTTCTGACTCATTATAACATTTCTTATCTTACACTTCGTAACTCCATCCTGGATGTTCTGATATGGTATTTAACTCTTTGATATTACATAATGCTCTGAGTCTGTCTCCTTATAGTAGCTTATCTTACAGTCTTAATTCAGCTCAGTCTCAGTCTTAAGCTCTCAGATCTGCTACAAATTCACCCGTCCCAGGTTTTGTAAGGAGGGTGTCAGTGGATTAGAGTGAGAGAGAGTGAGAGTGAGGTGGAGCACAGAGGGAGGGGGACTGCAAGAGGGTGCCTGCCCTATGACCCCAGCTGTACATGTATGCATTTCATGGACTTGAAGTGTGATAATATATTCCACAGTGTTAAAATGATGAAATATGTGTGATGTGATCTGAGTGAGAAAGATTGAATGAATGAAAGAGAATCCTCATTATGATGCTCTATTTTTTTGTCCTCTTTTTGAACTTTTCTTTTTAATTTAGTACTATTTTAGACTTAGTTGATGTCAGTTTTTCAGCAAGATTGAAGCTCTTTACTTGCATCTCTCAGTGACATCAGGCAGTGGTGCAAAGTTAGTCAGATTTGTTATTTATTTTTTTTATTATTCTTAGACATGAAGGGAAGACTGGGAGAATTAGAAATTTGAAAAGTAATGCAGTTTGTTTTGTGTTGCTTGTTTGATTATACTGGAATATTTTGATTTGTTAAGTGTGCAATTTATCAAAGTAGTTATAGGAGAAGGTGAAAGGAAAACACAGTGGAAGGGAGTTGAGTTTATTTCCTGACCAGTTTTGGTGTCTAAATGTCTACACAAAGTAGCGGTTGTTAATTTGTCATTGTTAGACATGAAGGGAAGACAAAGACATCATTGGAACTTTTGGAAAATAGTTTTTGATTTGTTTAGTTTCGTTAGGAATATTTTTTTAGTTATATAATGAGAGTTGTAAAACACTTCCACTCAGTCACTTACAAGGGTTGTTATTTCACTATTAATCATGAGAGTAAGACAGGTACATAATGTTGGAGAATTTGAAAGGTATTACATATATCCGTCTAGTAACAAAGAATATATTTTGAGCTTTAAAACATTTAAACTCAATCAGACAATAATTTTTCTTATTTTCAGTCATAATGGAAAGACAAATAGATAGAATTTAAAAAAATGTGTTATTTATTTATTTTAGTTATATAGAAAATACATTTTGGGTTGTAAAACATTTCATCTCAGTAAGTAAAGTCATGGTTGTTTTCCTTTATACAGAGGAAAAGCTAACATTATTTACATGAATCTGAAGGAAAGGATGTGAGAAGGTGCATAGAAGTGTATAAGCATAAATTAATCTTAAGAGAGTTGGGAAAGTTGAATGTGTGTCCTGAAAATAGGAAAACAGGATTAGATGGAAAACTCACAAAGACTTACTGTAAAAGTAGAAATTAGCATTGATGAAGTTAGAAGAGAAGGAATGTGTGAATACAAGAATACAGCTCAAGAAAAGAGTTAGAATTAGGAAAGAATATTGAGTGTGTGTGCTGAGAACAAAAAAAATAATAAACATAGTAAAGTGTGGCAAAGATTCACAGAAAAAGTAGATGTGAAAGGAGAAAGGATGTTTTTGTGGTTTGTGTGTATGTGAGAGTGCAAGAATTTAGTGTAAGAATATTGAGTGAGTACTGAAAACTGAAAAAAGAATAATAAACTCATCCGTAAAAAGACAAAGATTCACTGCAAAAGTAAACTTGAAAGGAGAAGAATGTGTGTGTGAATAGATGTTCAAGAAGAGACAGAATTATGAAAGAATGTTGAAAGTGTGTGCTGAAGACAGAAAAAAACGATGACAGTAGAAAGATAAAGATTCACTGCAAAAGTAGATGTGAAAGGAGAAAGGATGTGTGTGTGTATGTGTGTATACATGTTCAAGAAGAATAGAGTTAGAATTTGGAAAGAAACGATTGTGTATAGTCAAACTAGAAAACCAGCAACACAAATCCCATGGAAAGATTCAGTTTAAAGAAGAAAGGGTGTGTGTGTGTGTGTGTGTGTGTGTGTGTGTGTGTGTGAAAGAATAATAAGAAGAGAGATAAGATAGAATGTGTAAGTGTGTGAGAGCGAGAGTACAAGAATACACGCTCAATGAGAAATACCATTAGTCCCTTTCTCCCTCACTCGGTCTCTCCTTGTGAAGCAACACAGCACATACCATAACCTTACCAGAACCAACTATATGAGACATGGCAGGTTCCTCTCATATCAACCTTAGCATACTAGAAGTCATAGAAATTGATAGAACAAGTAAACAAGTCCGATAGATATACTAAGCTTAAAATGACAAGACAAACTGGTGCCCCATTCCTCAACCGTCATTCCTCAGCTGTTTTAGATGATTTAGATACAGACAGTGACAAATCTAGCCACTACAGCAGTTCCTCTTGATCACACTGGATTCTTCTTTCATACCCAGGCTCAGTGTCCAAGATAAAGCCTGAATTTTCAACTATTTCACCACTTCATCTCAACTTCCAGGGTTTTCAAGGGATGTTTTCATGACTAGTGATAGTTTTAGCAGGGACAACACATTGTTTATCAAGAAACACCCATGAGAACCTACATAACTCATCACCTCTCAATGTAGAGGAGAAAATGAAGCATTTGAAAAGACAGTGTTTGTGTTTGTGTGAGCAGAGGAGAATGCAGTAAGTGGACCTGAGATGTGGGAGTGATTGAAGGATAAGAATAAAAATAAGGCCTTATGGTGCTGCCCCTGTAGTTTATGAAAGGCAGGAAAAGTGGATTAGATGTAGTAAAAGAAGTATTAGTGGAATGTAAGGAGCCCCAAGAATTGTGCTGTTAATAAAAGTTAAGGAAAGGAGTAAATGTAGATTATTAGGAATCAAGAAATTATGGAAAATGGAGAAAGCAAGTAATTGATGAGGAACAGAAGAGTGTATGAAGCAACACAGAAATATGTAGGTGAAGAACACAAAACAACGATAGACAATGAATAAGGAACAACTAATGAAAGAAATAGAAGAAGCAAAGAAGAAATACAAAATGGTGAAGGTTTGAAAGGACAAGGAATAAAAGAAATAACAACATAGGAAAAACAAAAACAAAGGAATAGTCATCAAAACTTAGAAAAAGAAATAGCAAGTTAGAAGAGAACATAGACCTTTGATGCAAGGAACTTAAGGAAGCTTATATGAAGAGAGAAATTAAAAGTATTATATGAATATTGAGAATGAAGAAAGAGAAATACATAATAAGGAAGAAAATTTAAGTGTGTGTGAGAAGAGATAGAGTGATGGTGGTCTAATTAGTGTGACAGTGATGATGTTGGTGGTGATAGGAGTCATTAACTTAAACTGTTGCTATTTATGGAGGAAATTATATTGAACTTTGAAAAATGAATAAAACAACTACAATAAAAGGAGGGAGATTTCCATTCATACTTATTTTTTATTCAAACTATTGCTGTTAATTAAAGTTGTGGTGGAAATTAATGAGCTTCAAGAAAAATAGATAAAAGAAGGGGAAGTAGGACAGTTTTCATGCATACTCATCATCCCTTCTTTTTTCCTCTTCTCTCTGTTTCCTTATGAAAGTCTTGCCTCTCATTTGATAGAAATAAAATGTTAGATTTTTCTCTCCATTTCTGTCTTCCTTCTTTCTTCTTTTCATATGTTTTCTTTTGTGTTCTTTTTATCTTTCTTCCTCTTTATCATGCTTTTTTGTTTTTCTTTTTCTTTGTTCCTCTTTCTTTTTTCTTTCCTTGATTTTCTTTAATGTTCACAGTTAACAAAATTGAAAAAAAGTTTAGTTTTTATTTATTCTTTTCTTCATCACAATCATCATTAAGTTTGATTAGGGTAGGGTAGCTTAGGTTAGGTCGGGTCACTATATTGTCTATGAATGAAGGTATGGGAAAATTCAATAAAGAAAGAAAATGATAATAATGATGTCTACTTTGCTTTGATGGATTATGGGTGTAGTTAAATATTTCTCCTTTTTATTTATTTACTTTGTTGTTGATCTTGTAAATAGCAGTTGTATGTATTAACTTTTTTGTTCCATTGTATATATGATTGGAAATGATGATGATGATGATGATGATAGTGGTGATAATAATGATAATGATGATAATTTCCTGGCTTGTTTATTTTCTACTTTTTTTGTTTTATTTTTTCTTTATTATTGTTCTACTACTACTACTACTACTACTACTACTACTACTACTACTACTACTACTACTACTACTACTACTATTTTTATTATTATGATTATTATCGTTACTACTACTACTACTACTACTACTACTACTACTACTACTACTACTACTACTACTACTACTATATCCCGCTATGCAGTCTTTCATAATTTTGCGTTCAATGTTCAAGTGTAGTCGCCTGCTGGTGTCAGTGAGTCAGTGAGTCAGTCAGTGGTGTCAGCTGACCGTCGTAGCACACACGTCTTGTACAGTCCACGCAGCCACACACGAAAAGTTTCTTACAATATACATATTTCAATAAAACCCTGGTGGTGTTTGATTCACTTTTGTCTCCTGGTTAGCCGTGTGTGTGTGTGTGTGTGTGTGTGGTTGGTTCTCTCTCTCTCTCTCTCTCTCTCTCTCTCTCTCTCTCTCTCTCTCTCTCTCTCCGCTGATTTTTCAAGATGATGGTAAAAAGTTAGTACAATCTCATGTCTTTCAGATTGACAACGAATCAATGAAAAGCGCGTCTCGGAACAGCAACGAAGCAACGAAACACAAGTGAACTCTCTCTCTCTCCTCCATTTTCCCATCACAACTACGTAAACATTAGATCGTCGTGCGTCAGAGCAAAGGAGGACATAACCTGAACGCTCTACAATAACCTCCTAATACTGTGAACTTTGTGAATTGTGCGCGCTGAGAGAAAATTGAAGGAAATTATGAGGGTTTGGAAAAAAGTGTTGCCTGTGGAGATTGTTAAGGTAATGTGAGATGGTTCTTGTTGTGGTGGTGGTTGTGGTAGCGGTGGTGCTTCTGTTGATTTTTATTTTTGGTGGTTATGGTAGTCGTGGTGGTGGTGGTGGTGGTGGTGGTAGTAGTAGTAGTAGTAGTAGTTATTTCCTGCGCTTTTCTATCTTCATTAATTAATTGGTCATTGGTCATAATTGGTCTTTTTCTCAACAACAACAACAACTACTACTACTACTACTACTACCGCCTATCCCATTCATTCCCTTTTACTCTTTACTTACCTGAATAAACTACTGCCGTATTAATGACTTCATCAAGCGAGAGAGAGAGAGAGAGAGAGAGAGAGAGAGAGAGAGAGAGAGAGAGAGAGAGAGAGAGAGAGAGAGAGAGAG
>CM035183.1:978663-988763 GCA_020233015.1 Callinectes sapidus | reverse complement strand
GAGAGAGAGTTATTACTAGGATTCTTAGTATTAATTTCGGTAAAAGTAGCAGAAATGATAATAGTAGGTGATAGCGGCAGCAGCAGCAGCAGCAGCAGTAGTAGTAGTAGTAGTAGTAGTAATTGTTGTTGTTGTAATTACTGCTGTTGTTGATGCTGTAGGAGTTGGTAGTTTCAGAAGCCTACCGTGGCAGTAGTGGCAGTGGTGGTGGTGTACTGTGGTGGAGGTAGCTGGCAACTTAAGAGTGACAAGAACACTTCCTCCAGAGTCGGTAGTGTTGTATCCTGTCCTAGAGAGAGAGAGAGAGAGAGAGAGAGAGAGAGAGAGAGAGAGTTTTTTCTCGTTTTTTTGTTCATCACTGTAATCTTCATTTTCCATCCATTGTTCCAGCTTCCTATTATCATTATTATTACACGCATTCTTTTTTATTCATTACTATATATTTTTTTTTTCAGTCTTCGTACTTTTATTTATTAGTTTTCCCCCTTTAAATATTCTATTTTCTGATTTTTCTTTCCTATTAATGTTCTAATTTTTACTTATTACTTTCTTTTGTACGGGACATGAACTCTTTCACTGTGATGCAAATCACAACACAGACCTTAAACAATCAAATCTTAAAAAAAATTTAAAAAGTGACAAGAAAGATAGAAAACACGAAATATCTCGGGGTGTGGTTTGTTTATACGGAAGAGAAACCAAATCGTATTAAAGTGTTGAATAATTTTAAAAAATAAAATAATAATAAATGAATAGAAGTCAAAACAGCAACAGTACCAGATTAGCAGTAACTCTTATCCAACCTTACCACACCAGTACATACCTTTGTCCAGCCTTTACCTTTCACTCACTAGTTTTGGGAAGGAGAGAGGAGGCGATGGGAAACAGAGAAACTCACTCAGTACAATTTGAAGTAACTTTTATTTTGACCAGAATCCTGTAGGCTGCAACATCCTGAATTAATGCAACGTTTGGAGTTATGTTCAGTATTCAGTTCAACATATACAAAGAGATAGGACAAGTACTGGTATGAAGGGGAGGGAGTGGTAGATAGGGGTATGGTGGGATGTATGATGTAGGTAGGGAGAGGAAGATAGGTGGGGAGGGAGAAGGAAGGAAGGAAGATGGAGGAAGGAGAAAGGAAGGAAGATGGAGGAGGAATATTACATAATTTTAAGAGAATAATCGATTGTTCTCTCTCTCTCTCTCTCTCTCTCCACACACACACACACACACACACACACACACACGAAGGCTAGTTGCATACAAATTAAAGGTAATCACAAGAGAACATTAATGAAGAACAAACAGCAGCAAACCTTTTGTCCCTTCATTACTCACTCATTTCACTAATATACATAATTTATCATCCTTTAGTTCACCAATTAGTATATTCCTTCATATATACATTCAAGAGGCATTCATTATGCATTTCATACATAATTCATGTACTTTAAGCCCCTTTTTAATCTTCCAGTTGGTTAATACACTCATGTAAGTAAATTCTGGGCAAATTATGAATGTGAAATTTTTTAAAGGAATGGCATTAGCAAATATTCAGTGCATGCAAAACACAACAATCTTGAGATTATGAATGTATTAAGTGTAGAGAAAGAAGAAAAAAAATACGAGTGGCATTAGCGAATATTCTATCAATTACTTCTAACATTCGCACAACAAACATAATATACATAGTGATTCAATGTGGAAAATACAGTGGTATTTTAAGATTATGAATGTGAACAGTGTGGGGAAAAAATCTTGACAAACACACCCTGAACCAGTGTGTGTGTGTGTGTGTGTGTGTGTGTGTGTGTGTGTGTGTGTGTGTGTGTGTGTGTGTTACTTATTCATAGGAAAGAGTGAGCCAGGACTTTTAAAATTATACCAAATCATAATTTTTCCCATTAAATTTGAAAATAATAATGTAAACAGATAAGTAGAATGTACACGTCATTGTCTTCCCATGTTTATTTTCCTTCCTGACTCATTTCTTCTATCCTTTCCTTCCTTTGGTCACTCACTGGTACATACAGAACTATCCCGTGTGTGTGTGTGTGTGTGTGTGTTATAACTAAATAAGTGCAACCAAACATATAAATAATAAATAACTTAATCAATAAAACAAATTCCTCTCATACTCACGTCCATATATTAATTTCTGCTTCTATTCATAACCTTAAGCCACATGTATTTCATCTTCTTTCTTTCCCCATTCATGATAATTCAGAACTTACATACATTGAAGATTGAGGACTTATTCATATTTAAACCTTACATACATACACAGGAAAATGATGTGTAGCTTCAGATATCTAATACAAAGATAAAATAATAATAAAAATAATAATGATAACACAATATTCTCATACAAAAAATATTAGAGAAACATGAAAATGAATCAATAAATGCAATAATAGTGATAATAATAATACAGTATTATTTTCCTCCTCCAAAAATAAAATAAGAGAAAACAAAGATTTGAATTAGGTAGATACATAGTTGCAGTCCTTCAGTAAAACATGTATGTGTATAGTATGCTTGTATTTCCCTACACTAGATGAGCACATAGTAAAAGTTATACCTCGGAAAAAAAGGAAAAAATATAAAATAAAAGAAAAATATACAATTAATTTTCCTTCCTTTAGCAAAACTGGAAAAAATAATAATAGTACCAGGAATCCAAGTGACAGATTTTTTTCATTATTCATTTTTTTATACAGTACATTTTTTAAGTATTCATTTCATTTTTTTTTTGTTTCGTGTGTATATTTGTTTGTATTAACTTTATCTTTTACTCAACACAATATCGTTGCATAATAATAGTAATAGTAGTAGGCAATAATAATAATAATACGGTACATCATCATTGAATTGCTCACTAACACACTCTCTCTCCATCATCATCATCATTATCCGTATATTATAATTATAGTTTGCGTTACTGTTACTCTTGTGTACAATAATAGTACTATAGCCTGTGTCAACAGCTCTGTCATGGTCACTGTTGTCAGCTGAAGGCACGGAAACATTTGTAACACTGCCACTCAATGATTCTTTGGATCATATTCTCAAACACTTCTCTGCTTCACCTCCACCATTTCGAAAGGCTTTATTTCAAATCTATACGAGTTTATAAAGGTGTATTTACGATAAGATTTTTACATTATGAACTGGAGAAACACTGTTGAAAACCCCGCAAATTATTTATGTGGCCTCTGAAAAAATAAGGGCGTGGCGAGAGGGCAAAGCGTTTCTGAATACGGACCTTTCTCTCTTCATGATTGGATAATAATTTGATGTGTGCAGCAAATATACTACATTCCTAAACAAAACCATGATCTAATTCCATGTTTTAGGATTCTTTTCACTATCGTGAACAATTTGTGTAATGAAATACAGGGTTTGATAAAAATAGACCGCTTTTGAAATGTATGGTAAACATATTTGATTAATTAATTTATATTTGTTCTTTATGTAGGAGAAAACCGGCCCACTGAGGTGCCGATTACAGAACAGTGTCAAGAGTTGGCCAAATGTATGGGATTTTACTCAAATACTGGAATATTTGACTAGTATAACCCAGCATCATTTGATGAGATATAATATCTGGCTAAAAATACAGCTTTAGTTTGAAATATACGACAAAGTGACTATTTATCATTTCACTGTATTATCCCAGATCATCAACCACTAGTACCATCAAATACTATATTAAAACGAGAGTAAACAGCAGAAATAAGTCAGTTTCCCCATAAATTTCTAAATCGAGCCGAGGAAAACGTAGCCCAATCAGAGAGAGGAAGGGAGAATTATCGGTGAGCGGCAGTGTTACCATCCCCGCGCGCTTATCTTACCTGTAACCGTGACACACTTGGTGACTTGGGCCTATAGTTATGTATACATCTTAAGCATTAATATCACACTTCGGAACAGGTACTTTGCATCGTTATTTATTATTAAAGAATCTGAAGCTTTCACGACTAAACCAGAGATGCTATTTTTGACGTTTATACTCTCTCTCTCTCTCTCTCTCTCTCTCTCTCTCTCTCTCTCTCTCTCTCTCTCTCTCTCTCTCTCTCTCATGTTTCGCCGTGTTCTTTTTCCCTCCTTTCATTCTTTTATCATTTTTACTCTCCTGCTTACTTTAATGTATTGACTTTCCTTTCAACACTCACGGCTCACTTGTTTCAACACAAACACACACACACACACACACACACACACACACACGTACGTTTTGAAATTCATGCTTTCTTTGTGTGTTTATATTTATATGCAGGAGTAATGGTGACACTATTTTGAGAGTGGCAACGGTTTTATTTTAAGAAAGGGTTTGAGTTCGGCGTGAAATCGTTTTGATAAGAATATACAAAGAGAGGGAGAGTGAAAGGGAAAGTGTAAACAGCCGCTGCATCAGTTTGTTATAAAGTAATGGAAGTTAAAAATAGTGCAAGGATGGAAAATATTAATCGTTCGTAGCTTCCTAGAAAATGAAATAAAATAAAGGAAAAGTTGATGTTCTTTTTACTTCCCGTTTTCTATCATTGATTACGCAGCATTTTTTGTTTTTGTTTTTGTTTTATGCTTTGAAAAAAGAAATATGAAAGCAAAGTTGATATGTTGCTCAAAAATTCATACACTTGAAAAAAAGTAAAGAATAGACATTAGTTTACATTGCATAAAAGTTTTTCCCTTAAATTTATAGATGAAAATGAAATGAAGCTTTAAAATTTATAGAAAAGAAAAAAAAAAAGACACTACTTTCATTGTATAAAGATAACAACAATAACACTAATAAAAATAATAACAAAAATAATTGAGCAATTCATGTTTTTAAAAAATTCCAACAAAGAAAACAAATTATGAAAAAAATATATAAAAAATACATTTAAATGCAATAAATTCCCAGACGTAATAAAAATGTTAAATTATATAATTGAAGAGGAAAAATACGAAACATTTAAAACACCACTGGAGCAAAACACAGCACTACACACTATCTGACCATCACACTAAATAAAGTAAATAAATTTTACCGAGAAGAAAAAAAAAGGGGGGGAGGGGGGGAGGTCAGAATGATGTTAGACAGAGACGAGAACATCAATAATAGCAGAACATAAGTTGAGCGAGTGAGTCAATGGACATTATTCCGTCATAAAACACACACACACACACACACACACACACACACACACACACACACACACACACACACACACGATACAATGTCAGATAAAGGTGTATATTTAAGAAGAAACAAATTACTCACAAAGGAAATGCTCGTGGACATTGAACTCCAATAAATGTTTAATGCATAGTTTGGCAGTAGTAATGGCAGTAGTAGTAGTAGTAGTAGTAGTAGTAGTAGTAGTAGTAGTAGTAGTAGTAGTAGTAGTAGTAGTTGTAGTAGTAGTAGTGGTGGTAGTAGTGTAGTAGCAGGGATGTTGGGTAATTACAAGATAACAGTGGAAATTATGATAGTAGTAACAGATTTGAAAGGGGATATATGCTACATAAGAAATGATAATTGCGCACACGAGCACGCACGCACGCACGCACGCACACACACACACACACACACACACACTTGCACACACTTGAAGAGAAACACGCACATGTAACACGCACACATACTTAACTTTAAATCTCTCTCTCTCTGGCCGTGGTGAAAGGTTCTGACTAAGGCTTCTTGACTTGGATTCGGTACATGTGACAATTAAAACATAGAGGGAAATGGTTACTTTGCATGTCCGTTCCCCCGTCACAGGGCGCTTGTTTGTGTTGTGGGGGACTGATCTGTGCATCCGTCAGTCCGTCCGTTACCTCGTCCTTGGCTTATTGTCCGTTTGTCCGTGGGTCCTTGCGTCTGTGTCTTGTGTGTAAGTATATCTGTCTGTCCGTTACGTCTTTGTTTGTCTGTGTGCACTGGTGTGTCCGTTACTCAGTCTGTGGAATGTCTGTGCGTTCGTGTGTTGGTCCTTTGGTCTGTCACTTTGTGCGTTTGTCTGTTGTTGCCTGGTCCAACCTCCAGTCCCTACCAGAGCGCCTGTAGCAGGTAGCGCTGGCCCTTCCCTTCCAGGCCTCACGACAGCTTGACATGTTTGCCAAGGAAGGGGTTGTTTTTTCCCCTCAAGCTGGGGATGCGCGGTGCGGCGAGGAGAGGATCACGCCCCCGGGGAGGGTCGTCAGGGTGGAGCAGGGAGAGGTGGAGGGTGCACAGTGCTGGGTCACGGGGGAGACGGGGAGGGGGGTCTGGGAGGCTCTGAGGGCGAGGCTGCGGCTGACGGAGGTCCCGGGGCGGTGCAGGTTCACTGGAATGGGCTCCGGCGGGGCCTCCCTACACCCTACAGAGGCCAGGCGGCACCTCAGGCCGCCCGAGCGGCGAGATGGCAGGGAGGGAGAGGGTGTCCTAGGCCTGCATAGGGTGGGGGCAGGTGTTTTCTTTCTCCTCGTCCTGCTGCTGCACCGCCCGTCTGCGGCGAGCGGCACAGGTGTCACAGTCAGACTCGGAACAGTCGCTGGAGGAATTGGTGGAGTCAGACTCAGAGTCACTGTCTGTGGAGGAGGAGGACGACGACTGCAGGCTGGGCCGTCGCTTTTGATTGCGGCGAGACAGGTGCTGCCTGAGGATGGCGTTTTCCTCCTGCAAGTGCAGCAGCTGTGTCTGCAGCCTGGATACGATGCGCGAGGGCGAGGAAGAGAGCGCATCGGTGAGCACTGCGGCACGAGCCTCCAGGGCCACGATAGCTGCCCGTAGCTCAGACGAGCTGCCTGCCATCAGGCGATCCTCACGAGCACTGCGATACGCCGTCTCGAAGTCTGCAGCGTTGAAGGGGAACCAGTCACGGGTGAGGGCGTGCGTGGGCGTGCCACCACCCGTCTCATCCTCGGCACCACTGACGGGGGGCTCCTGTTCCCAGTGCGGAGTGCTGAAGTTGTCAAAGTTGACGAAGAGGGTGGAATTTTCGTGATCGTCCATTATGAACTGCGTGCTGTTCTCTGGGGCGCGGGGCACCTGGGCACCCACGGGCCGCAGCACGGGGGCGGGGGAGCCCTGCCGCGGTGTCCAGGCCTCGCGGGAGGAGGTGGGCGACCCAATAGCGACATTGGCTTCACTGCGCCCTACGCTGTCGCTCTTGGGGGTGCGACGACGCCTCCTGCGTCTCTTTTTCTTCTTCTTGAGCTGAGAGTTGGCGGTGGGCGAGCGGAGGCGGGAATTATGCTGGCAGCTCAGGGTCTGCAGGGGCTCGCCGGATCGAGACTCCATGCCGACGTGGCAATCCAGCGTCCTCAAACTTGGCAACACCGCTCGCTGCCCGATACTCTCTATGGGTCACTCCACTTAACTTTTCGGTATTATTACGAAGCTCACGGGCAACGCAGCTGCCCCACGAGTGTGTGCACGTTCAGATAAATTTGTGAACTGTTAATACACGATATATCCCGGCACTTATTGTCACAGTAAAGTAATGCGAGAGGAACATTTCCCGAGCGTGTAGAGACGGTTGTTAGCGTGTCACTAGACAGCCAACACTGAGTCAGTGATGGGCTCTTCCACCACCAACACCACCACTAGCAGCGGCGAGGCGGCGAGGCTGCCATACGCCGCCACATGCACACCTCACATCGCCACACACCACTCACACACACCTTCCACCCCTTCACAGGTTGTATGTATTCTAAACCACTTACGAATGAACGTAGATATGAGAGCCTTACCGCCACAGGAGCCGTTAGGGAAGCACGTTGTATTTCAAAATAGATGCACGGCACCGTGAGAGACGTGCGTGCGCAGGGACTCACGTGCGGGGCGGCGGGAGCTTCAAACACAGGGAAGGGTCGCGGCGGATGAAACGTGTTGTAACATCACAGGAAGCGGCACTAGCACGGCCCCCTCACGCCTTGCACCGCCTACTGCACCCACGTCCGTCTCCCCTGCAGGAAAACCACGTCTGCTAGCAAAGGGCGCCGCTGAAACCCCTATCTCGTCTCCTATTGATGGAAACGTTCGACTGACGCTCCGTGCCTCTGTACTGACGAGGGAAGATCACGTGATGCAATGGTAGCGTGGACGCCCTTGCATCACTACAGGGCAAGCATATGTTGTGATGTAATGCGCCGTGTGTCTCCAGCTTGTCTGAACCTTACCTGCCTTTCTTGGGGAATATCCAGTTGGTGTTTGTTGACACCTGTTCACCTTATTGGGTTGTTTGTGTTGTGTTGTGTTGGCCGTGATGAATTTGGTGGGTTTGTTGTTAGTTTTGCTGTTTTTGTTATTGGTTGTTGTTGTTGTTGTTGTTGTTGTTGTTGTTGTTGTTGTTGTTGTTATTGTCATCATCATCATCATCATCATCATCATCATCATCATCATCATCATCATCATCATCACTATCACCACCACCATTACTATTCACCATCACAACCACAACCATTATTATCATTATCACTATAAAATATCAACGAGAAAAAAATAGAGAGAGAAAAAAAAGAATCGAGCAACTTTTATTTTCACCACAAAACCTTCTGTTATACTGTCCTTTTATGGTTCCTCATGTGTGCGTATGCGTGTTTAAAAATAACGACAGCCTTTAAAATGCCACCACCACCGCCACCACCACCACTACCACTACCACCATACAATCAATACACATCAAACTTCCATACATGAACAAAGGGCCCATAATTCCCGCCCCTCTCGTCCTCCCTCAGGCAGACACAGATGGGATTGATTATACAACACATAGATGGCGCCACTTTTACTTGTCTATACTTGTTTTGATGAGTCAGTATTTCGTCACCTTATTTCTGTCACTTCATGTCACTTTCTGGAGAGAGAGAGAGAGAGAGAGAGAGAGAGAGAGAGAGAGAGAGAGAGAGAGAGAGAGAGAGAGAGAGAGAGAGAGAGAGAGAGAGAGAGAGATTTTAGAACAGACTGACACACAATATTAACCAAAGAAGAAAGAAATGAAAATAGAGGAAAACTGAAATATGTAAAGAAAATCATAAAGAAACGAAAATAAAAAAAAAACAGGAAAGAAACGAAAACAGGAGAAACAAAACAAAAACTGGAAAAGGGAAAACATGCAAAACAAGAACACACAACATACCAAATAACAAAAAACACAAATAAACCCCAAGAAAACAAGAAAAAAATAAAATAAAAAACAAAAGAAAAACTGGAAAAGGAAAACAAGCAAAACAAAAACACACAACCTTTGAGCTAACCAACACACACACAAACTGAAGCCAAACCAACAAAACCCCCACACGAGGCAGCTTAATGAGGGCAGGTAATGGCCTGAAGACTTACCTTAATGAAGTGAAGTGTCCTAATTACTGGGCTGAGCTGACAGGTGTGGCCAGAGCAGTAAGTGGCGGGGAATGGTGATGGCTGAGGTGGTGTGGCCTTCTTGTTACCTCACGTCTCTGCAGGTTGATAGTATGTTGATAGAGGTGTGGATAGATAAGTGTGGATTGGAGATGGTGATAGATATGAGAAGGTAGTTTTATTTGTCTTTTTTTGTTGTTTATTTTTTATTTGTTCTCCTTTTTTCGTTTCTTTGTTTTATCTTTTCGTTTTCTTTCCTCTCCTTTTCTTTATTTATATGTTGATGGTAAATATGGGATAGTTTTATTGATATTTCTTTTCTTTATTTCTTATTTTTCTGTTCTTTTTTCCTTTCTTTGTTTTATATTTTCGTTTTCTTTCCTCTCCTTATTTATATGTTGATAATAAATATAGTTTTATTGATCTTTCTTTTCTTTAATTTTTCCATTTGTCTGTCTTTTTCTTCCCTTTCTTTTTTATCTCTTTGTTTCCTTTCCTCTTCTTCTCATTTATATGCTGATGTTTTCTCCTCTATTTTCAAAACTCTTTCTAACATTCCTTTCTTATTTCTCTCTATTTTTTTTCTCTATTACTCTTTTTTTTCTTTCCTTGTGTCTTTATTTTCTTTTTCTTTTTTCTGTAATTTCTCTCTCAGATCTTCTTTCTCCCTTACTTTCCTTCTTTTCCTCCACCATTTCTTACCTTCCTCTTCTCCCTAACTCCATTTCTACACACCTTTCTTCCTTCCCTTTCCCTCTTCTCCCTGATA
>CM035183.1:688028-698729 GCA_020233015.1 Callinectes sapidus | reverse complement strand
TCTCTCTCTCTCTCTCTCTCTCTCTCTCTCTCTCTCTCTCTCTCTCTCTCTCTCTCTCTCTCTCTCTCTCTCTCTGGTCTCCCACAACGCAGTATCAAGTTCCCTTAATTGCATTCCTTGTGCATTACAGGATTTGATTATGTGTGTTGTTGTGATATTTCATTGAGAGGGTCAAAAGTCATCTACAGATACTCATATACACTTATTGTATTATTGTATTCAATGATTATTATGAAAACCAGTTTGAAAATATTATTACTCGTATATATTTCAATAGTTGTAGGAAATTGTATATGTAGTAAAAAAAGAAGAAGTAAAAGATGAAGTTTATATTTTAAAAAAAGGTGATGAAATTGGTCATATTGTTTTACTCAACGCTTGATGATTCTTAGGAAAATGGCTTGAAAAACTACTCGTACATATTTCATTAACTGTAGAATATTGTACCTGCAGTAAAAAATAATAATAAAAAAATAAATAAATAAAATAAAACTTCTTTAGGCTATAAATTCCCGTAAAATGTTCACATCATATAATTAAAAAAATATATACTGTGACTTACATAAGGAATGTCAGGTGAGTAACTTATTGTTGGTATCAGAAAGAGTTAGTATCATTGCAAGACTGACTAATGAATAAATTCATAAGATCCAACTGTGAACAGCAAAATTTAACCAGCCAGTAAGTATTCTCAATCGTTCATTTCTTTCTCTGGTAAACTTTGGAGCTCCCTGCCTGCTTCTGTATTTCCACCTTGCTATGCCTTGACTCTATCCAAGAGGGAGGGTTTAACATATTTCTCTCGGAGTTTTGGCTAATTCCTTTGGACCTATTAGGGGACTAGCAAATCAATGGGGTATTTTTAGGTTAGTATTAGGTTAGGTTAGGTTAGATAAACAAGGTAATTAATCAGCTAACTAATGAACAAGCTAAGAAAATAACAAATCATGGTATCAGAATGAACTATTATCATTGTAAAACTGACTGTGAAATAAACTCGTAATATAAAAAGGTAGGCTAGGTTAGGTTAGGTTAGATAAACAAGGTAACTAATGAACAAGCTAGTTAGGTAGGTTAGGTTAGATTAGGTAAGATAAACAAGGTAACTAATGAACAAGCTAAGAGAACAACATATAACCTCACCTAGCCTAACAATCAGCCACCTACAAAACAAGTTAACATAGCCAAACAAACTAGCCAATTAACTCATTACTGGAACGAACCCCTCACGTGAAATTAAAACTGCAACATTGTGTAACATTTTCGAGACACCTCCATTTTCATTTTTATTCATTTATTTTTATTTTTTCATTTATCCATTTATTATTCATGTTTTATTTCGCACCATTTTCATCACTTTTTTATTTTTTATTATTGCTTTTTTTTTTTTTTTGGTGGATTGTGTAACATTTTCGAGACAACTGTATTTTTTTTTTTTCGTTTATCCATTTATTTATTTTATTTTTTTTTCATTTCGCTCCAATTTCATCGCTTTTGATTTCCTCTTTTTAAATTTTGGATGGAAACTTTACATGAAACAACTGGGAAAGGCAATTCAGGGTGGAAATTATTCATTCAGCTTCTCTCTCTCTCTCTCTCTCTCTCTCTCTCTCTTCCTTCCTTTCTTTTTTCACTCCCTGCTTTCTCTCTTTCCTTTCTTCTCTACATCTTTCCTTCTTTCCTTTCTTCCTTCCCTAGCTTACTTCTCTTTTCTTCCTTCTTTCATTCCAGTGTTTTCTTCCTTTCCTTCGTTCTATGCCTCTCTATTTTCCTCCTTCATTTCTTTTCATTCCCCTTGCTTCTCTGCCTTCCTTTTTTTCTTTCTCCTCTTCCTTACCTAACTCTCTTTCTTTCCTCCTTTATCTCATTTCATTTCCATTCCTTTCTTGATTTGCTTTTCTCTCTTTTCACTTCCTTTCCTCTCTCTATATATCTTAATTTCCTTCCGTTTCCTACTTTCCTATTTTCTCTTTTCGCCTTCTTTCCTTTCTTGTTTTTCTTTACTCCCTTTTCACTCCCTTTCTTCTCTCTTTCCTCTTTCATCCCTTTCTTGCTTTTCCTCTTCACCCTTTTCACTTCCTTTCCTCTCCTTTCTTTCCTTTTTCCATTCTCTTTCGTTTCCATCCTTTTCTTGCTTTCCTCTTCACCCTTTTCACTTCCTTTCCTCTCCTCTCCTTTCTTTTCCACCCCTTTCTTGTTTTCCTCTTCTCCCCTTTTCCACTCTCCTTCCTCCTTTATCTTCTTCCATTTCCATTCTTTTCATGCTTTCCTCTTCTCCTTTTTCACTTCATTTCATCTCTCTTTTGTAACAGTGTGTCCAGATTCAAACGTGGCGGGTTTGGGACAGAGGAGACAGAGGAGGCATTGTCGGGGTGTTGCCAGAGGTGATACCATGATTGTCTGGCTGTATTTTGTAATTTGTGTTCATGTAGTGACTGGGAAGTTGTTGTGAGGGAGTATATTGTACATTTGGGGGAGGAATTAGATGTGTTACGTGGAAAGGGGTATATATTATGAGTATGTGTGGATTGGGTAGTTATGGAAAGCAACATTTGGCATATTCTAGAGGGGAGTGTTGCTGGGGTAGCGGCGGTGGCGTGGGTACTTGCTCCTCCTCCAGGCGTGGGTATCGTATGGGGTGACGTGACGTGGGTGTTGAGGCTCCCGTCTTCCTGGTACCTGGTGATTGCAGGCGTGGGGTTCCGTGTCACACTGTCAGTTGTCACACGTGGGAAGCTGTCTGTTGTGAGTATATGGTGTGTGGTGTATTGCCCAGAGGTAAGAGATAAAAGAGGAGTATTGTACGTGTTGGGTGTGTGGTGAATTGCCCAGGGGTAAGGGGTAAGGGGAGGAAGATTGTACGAGTTAGCTAGTGTTTCTTTGCAGTGGTGGTATTTAAGAGTGGTGTAAATTGGTGTCACATGCATCTCTGCCTTTCTTTGAAGCCCGGAGTGGTTAAATATCTTCACTGTTATTTTTAAGAATATACTGTTAAAACCATTAACCACACTTTCTTTTAACCCAGAAAAATATAAATTAACTCTGTCCGTGAGCGCCTCCTGCACGCCAGATTTGGGAGCCTGAACGCGATCCAATCAAAATCAAGATCAAGTAATGTTTTGTTTTGTGGCGCGCTAAAGAAAGCAAGGGGCAGAGTGACGCCAATATTATCTGGGTGGTAGTGTGAGGGAGTAGGCCTGCTGGTGAGTTTGGGTGAGGTATAGGCCTCGTGGTGAACGGTTGGGTGACCCGTGGGTCGAGTGTGAGTAAACAAGGGAGACAGTGAGTGATGTAGAATGTGGCGTCGGCTGGTGGTGGTGGTGGTAATTTGACCTGCTTGTGTGTGTGCGTGAGTGAGGGTGAGGCCAAGGCCAAGTGTGCGGGTATAGAGAAACCAGTGTTGGAGTGGGTGGGGCACTTGTGACTGCCTTGTTTACGTTTGTGGGTTGATGTGTGGGAGGCATTGTGTCGTGAGAGACGTTGTTGATAAGAGGTGAGGAGCAGAATTACTACAACTGGTTAGTAACATTGATTGATAAGCAAGTAATGAGTGGGAATATGGAGGATATGGCGAATATTATTGGGGATCCTAGTGAGATCCTGAGGCGGGTGAACACGTTCCCTAAGAGTGACTGGCTTAGAATTGCCGCACACTATGGAATGTTGGAGGTTGAAGGTGGATGGACCAAACGGGAAATAAGGGCAGCTGTGGAGCGGAATTTAAGGGCAAGGCTGGGTATGGATGAGCTGGAGGAAGATGAACCTCTAAGAGGGAATGAGGATTTAAGTGATGAAGAGGAGGTAGAAGCAGAACCACCTAGGGAGAATGTGGAGGCGATGAAATTGCAGTTAGAATTGGATTTTATGAGAGAGCAAGCTGCACTAGACAGGGAGCATGAGAAGAGATTAGCACAACTAAGGGCTGAGCCAAAGGAAAATGATGAGGTCTATAAGGTAAGGTCAATGATGCCCAGTTTCACAGAATCTGAGCCTGAAATGTTTTTTGCAGCATTTGAGAATTTAGCTCAAACCTTAGGTCTGGAAGAGAGGTATTGGGCTCTACTGACTCTGACAGTTTTTCCTGGCAAAGCGCAGGCTGCTTACTTGTCGTTGGAGGGCGCTGCGAGGAAGGACTATCAAAGAGTGAAAGACAAAGTACTTGAAGCATACGGATTAACCCCTGAGCGATCTTAGAAAATGGTGGAGAGCGGCAGGGGTCGACACTGTTGAGAGAGTTAAAGAAGTGATGCTGCTGGACCAGTTTTTGCAGGGAGTGTCACACGAGTTGAGGCTTTATTTGTGTGGGAGGTGAGTAAGTAAACACAGCAGCTGAAGCAGCTAGCATGGCAGATAATTATGAATTAATGTCAAAGACTGGACATGGGGCTAATAATAATAAGCCATGGTGAGAGGCTAACAGGGCTCGTTCTAACCATGGGGAGACTGTACTGAGCGTTAATAAACCCATGTGATGCATAAAGCAGCATGGGGAATTTGAATATTTTACAGGTAACCAGGTTGAGTGAAATGAAGATGCTGCCATGGAGGTTGAGAGAGAGAACACAGGAGGGTTGGATATGGAAATTCCATCTCCTGCAACACCCCAGCAGTAAATGGAGCAACGTAAGTATATAAGGGAAATGGGAACTTTTCTTTCTCTTACACAGAAGAACCAGCCATGAGAGGTGTTGAGAACCACTACACAAGGTGAAGGCGCAGAGGAAGGCACTGAAGGAGTTGCTGTGGTAACAAGGGCGATGATAAACAAAATGTGGGCACAGCAGGAGGAGACACTGGGTTCGGTGGAGCGAGATGGAGTCGGGGATCTTTTTAATCTTCCACAGGATGAGCTGCATGATCTGGTGGAGTCAGCTGCAGGAAAGCTGGAAGGGCCGGAGAAAGGTGGAGAGAGGCCGCTTGCAGGGGAGGAAGGCCAGGGAGACTCGAGGGAGAATTAGGAAGGGCTGAAGGGCACATGACGCTACTCGTGAGCCATCAGCAGCTAGTGGAAACTTAAAAGGAGGACCCCGAGCTGGTTCGTCTCATAAGGGAGGCCATCACAAGCAAGGAGGTTGAAGGGGAGTCCACCTGTTTCTATGTGGACAGAGGCCTGCTCAAGTGCAAGTGGAGGAGTTTGCAAGCTCCCTGCGAGGAGCATCAGACCTTCCACCAAGTTGTACTGCAGCACAAATACCGGGAAGAGGTGACGAGGATGGCCCATGAAGAGGTCGCTTCACACATACGTAGGTGCCAGGAAAACAGATGAAGCAATTAGGAGTCACTTCTTCTGGCCCAAAATTGCAAAGCTAGGAGGGAGGCTCATCCCTAGACTTATGGACATATTCAGCAAATTTGGGATGGCAAAGGTTATTCAATCAGACAGGGGTAGCAGCAGTTCCATGGGGATACTTGGAACATTTCCACAAAACGTTGATGCAAATACTGTAAAGTTTTGTCACCAGAATGATAAGATTGGGATGAAGGAGTGCAAGTTGCGTTGTACACAATTCGCACTGCCAAACATGAGGGTCTTGGTTATTCACCTTTTGAGTAAATGTTTGTGAGGAAACCAAGGGAAAACTTAAGGATCCTATGTGAGAGTTGGGAAAATGATGAAGATTCTGAGACAATTGGTGACTATGTCCACAAGTCGAACAGATGTGCACAATATTATGATTAGAATAAGCTCAGGGAATTCCAGGGGAGAGAGTTAGTATTGTTGTTTGATGGAGCCAGATGTGGGCCACTATAAGCTAAGTACGAGGGACCATTTGTAGTATTAAGGCATCTTGGCCCAGTAAACAACCTATTATCAACCCCCGGCAGGAGATGGTCCACTTGGAGTGTGCATGTTAACCTATTAAGGAAATACAAGGGAGCAGCAGTTGGAACCGATCCAGAGGAGATGCCTGAACAGACTGTGCTTAAGGAGTTTGGGGAAAACGATTTTGCTCTCAACAAAGGTGACCACCGTCTCTCTAATACCCAAGCCATGGAGGGACTGAGTGAAAGACTGGGGCATCTGGAGGAAGCTCAAAGGGTGGAGATAGTCTAGAGCCTGTGTGAGTTTCCTCAGATTATGCAAGGCACCCCTACCCGGACGCACCAGATTCAGCATGATGTCTCTCTAACGGATGGGGCCCAGCCTGGTAAGCAGTACCCGTATCGCCTGTCTCCGGAGAAGAGAGAGAAGATGCAGTAAGAGGTGAAATATCTGCTAGATAATGGTTTGGTGGTCCCCAGCTGCAGCCTATGGGGAAAGGAGATGGGTCTGTAAGAATGTACATGGACTACAGACGGCTGAATAGAGTCATAGTGACGGATGCTTTCCCTATGTCCAGAATCGACGACCTGAATGATGAAGTCAGTGGCGCCGTGAGGTTTTTGACTAAGATGGACCTCCTTAAAGGCTTTCACCAAGTCCCAGTGTCGGACCAAGCAAGGGAAGCTTCTGCCTTTGTCACTCCTGGTTGACTCTGTGAGTATCTCATGATGCTTTTTGGGATGAAGAACAGTGGCAGCACGTTCCAGAGGATGGCAAACAGTCTGATGAGAGGCTTGACAGGCGTCAAGGTGACTTAGTGGTCTTCTCTGACTCATGGGAGGACCGACCATGTTGAGAGATTGAGGGCTCTCTTCTCAAGACTGTTGGAAGCAAACCTCACCATCAACCTGCCCAAGTGTGAATTCGTGCATTCGACAGTGGTGTATCTTGGCCATTGCTTTGGATGAGGTGGTATCAGGCTGCTGCAACCCAAGGTGAAGGCCTCCCCCCAAGACTAAAAGAGGACTGCGTAAGTTCCTGCTGGGCATCAACGGATTCTACAGAAGGTTTTGTAGAGACTTTGCCCAAGTTGCAGCCCCATTGACAGACCTGTTGTCAGAGAGCAAATCGTTTGTTTGTTCAGATGCCTGTGAAAGGGCGTTTCAGAGTCGAAGGCACTCCTCACATCGACTCCAATGCTGCACACACCCTGCTTTGAGGAACCTTTTGTGATTTGTGTAGATGCTAGTGACAAAGGGATTGGTGGTGTATTAGGACAAGAGGAAAATGGTGAGATGAGACCAGTAGCATACTTGCAAAAATTGTTGAAGCATCAGAAAAGGTACAGTGCCATTGAAAAAGAAGCACTTGTAGTGATTAAAAGCCTAGACAAATGTGAAGTCTATGTGAGTGGAAAAGTCACAGTGTATAGTGAAAAACAAAAATCACATGCTGGCCAGGTGGGTGGGCAGGACAAGAACCTTGAAATATGACGTAGTATCCCTGGCAAACTGAACATTGTGACTGATGCCTTCCTTGTCCAGGTCAAACTAAGTATAGACAGTACACTTAATAGAAAAAATGGAGTTCCCTGCTTCACACGTAACCCCATTTTTTCTTTCTCGTGTGGGGGATGATTGTAACAGATTCAAACGTGGCGGGTTTGGGACGTTGTAGGCTAATGCTCGGCACAGAGGAGGCATTGTCAGGGTGTTGCCAGAGGTGCGACCATGATTGCCTGGCTGTATTTTGTAATTTGTGTTCATGTAATGGCTGGGAAGTTGTTTTGAGGGAGTATATTGTGTATTTGGGGGAGGAATTAGATGTGTTACGTGGAAAGGGGTATATATTATGAGTATGTGTGGATTGGGTAGTTATGGAAAGCAACATTTGGCATATTTTAGAGGGGAGAGTTGCTGGGGTAGCGGCGGTGGCGAGGGTGCTTGCTCCTCCTCCAGGCGTGGGTATCGTAAGGGGTGACGTGACGTGGATGTTGATTGTACGAGTTAGTGTGTGTTTCTTTGCAGTTAGTTGTGGTATTTAAGAGTGGTGTAAATTGGTGCCACATACATCTCTGCCTTTCTTTGAAGCCCGGAGTGTTAAATATCTTCACTGTTATTCTTAAGAATATACTGTTAAAACCATTAACCACACTTTCTTTTATCCTGGACTCTGTAGAATATAAATTGACTCTGTGTCCGTGAGCGCCTCCTGTGCACCATGGCTACACTTTCCTCCTTCATCTGTTTCATTTTCAACCCTTTTTTGCTTTCCTCTTCTATTTCATTTCATTTTTCTTCTCTCTTTCTTCTTTCATTTCAATCTTTCCAGCTTTACTCTTCCCTTTTCACTTCCTTCTCTTCTCTCTCCCCTCCCTCTATGTTTCTGTCCTCTCATTCTTCACTCATTCCTACTCATCGGAACTATGGAATAAAAACGCTCATCACCAAACGTTTATACAATTTTTATTTTTTTCTCCGGACCAACTTCCGTGAGATAAATGATATGAGAACAACAATAAAAGAGAAGTGCTTCATTTAATCAAGCTTTCGGGGGCTGAAAGGGATATGGAAAGCTATGATTGTTTCCGTTCATGATGTGTAAACAGGTGAATTAATTAAGGAGGCTTGTTAGCGTGGGAAAAATGTGTGTGCGTGTGTGTGTGTGTGTGCGTGTGTGTTTTAATTGCTTATGCTTGTATCTTTATCGTATCTTTTGTTTGTCATTCTTTTATTCTGTCCGTCTGTCTGTCTGTCTAATCTATTTATCTATTTGTTCGTCTCTATCTACTTTATCTATTTTTCTATTAGCATTCTTGTACTAATTTCCCGTCTGTCTGTCTGTTTATCTCTCTCTCTCTCTCTCTCTCTCTCTCTCTCTCTCTCTCTCTCTCTCTCTGGAATGTGTTTGTTTTCACCATTCACTTCCTCCACATTGTTTTGCCTCTTTTTCTTTCACGTTGCCTCAATAAATTCAACACAACAACCTTATTTTCATCCTCACACACGCCGCACGCTCAGCTTCCGTGTTTCTGCTTGGTTTCCAGAGAGAGAGAGAGAGAGAGAGAGAGAGAGAGAGAGAGAGAGAATATTAAAGATGCTGGATTTTCGTTTTATGTGATGGTGGTGGTAGTAGTAGTAGTAGTAGTGGTAGTGGTAGTAGTAGTAGTAGAAGTAGTAGTAGTAGTAGTAGTAGTAGTAGTAGTAGTAGTAGTAGTAGTAGTAATAGAAACAAACTAGTAGTAGTAATAGAAACAAACGTAACAAAATAGTTAGATTATTAATACATAGAAAAAAGAAAGGAAAATAATAATAATAAGGCTGAAAAAAATTAATGAACATAATTATTTTCAATCTTAACATCCCCAAAAAGTACTTATTCATCTTCCTAAATCCACTTTTTTATTTATTTATTTATTTTTTCATTCACTACGTCGCTAACATTTCGGCGCAAAACACGAACGCGAAACAACAACAGTAACAGAAAACGAACGCAAAAGGGGACGGGGAAGGGGGGGGAGACTACTGTAGGAGAAAGAGCATTAATTTTTACACCTTACGCTTTGCTCTTTTCACGAACCTTCCGATAGAATTAAAAAAAGAAAAAAAAAAAACTATTGGAACTTCACACAGCTTCGTTCTGACCTTTACCACAGCACATATTATACATTTACCTGTCTATAATCTACCGGAGCCCCCTGTGTTCACCTGTCAGTGGTAGGAGAAGGTACAGTTGAGGTGAAATGAAGAGAAATAGACAAAAAAGTAAAGTAAAGAGTAAGAGTGGAGAGGGAGAACGAAGAGAGATATAGAGGGAGTGTGTTGTTGCTCTCTGTCTCTCTCTCTCTCTCTCTCTCTCTCTCTCTCTCTCTCTCTCTCTCTCTCTCTCTCTCTCTCTCTCTCTCTCTCTCTCTCTCTCTCTCTCTCTCTCTCTCTCTCTCTCTCTCTCTCTCTCTCTCTCTCTCTCTCTCTCGGTGTGTCTGTCTGTCTGTGTGTAAAAGAGAACCACTACACTGTACATAGGTATTTCATTTCCACTGTTTTGTTTTAGTTGGAAGCTGCAGTTTTGTATTTCTTTGTTTGTTTGTTTCGACTTTTTCCTTTTTTCTATTTCCATTGTTGTTGTTGTTTTTTAGATTTCAACATTTTTTTTCTTTCCTTCTTACTTTGTTTGTTTGTTTGTTTCTTTTTTTCTTTTTTTTCTTCTATTTATCTTCCTCGTTATCGATGTTTGGTGAAGGGAAAGAGTTTTGAGTAGCTGTAATCATCTCTTCGTTCGTTCGTTCGTTTGTTTGTTTGTTTCCAAGTGAATTGCGTTCTTACCAGACTGAATACACACTGGGCGCGGCGAACACACACACACACACACACACACACACACACACACACACACACACACACACATTTTCATTCCCACCATGAGAGAGAGAGAGAGAGAGAGAGAGAGAGAGAGAGAGAGAGAGAGAGACCAAATGAACTAAACAAACAAACAGTAAATATAACAAACATATCACGTGTGTGTGTGTGTGTGTGTGTGTGTGTGTGTGTGTGTGTGTGTGTGTGTGTGTGTGTGTGTGTGTGTGTGTGTGTGTGTGTGTGTGTGTGCACATTTATCAGAATTCCTTTACAAGTATTTTTTTATTCTCTATTTGTGAGTGTAAGGAGGAGAAGGAGGAGGAGGAGGAGGAGAGGAAGAGGACGAGGAGGACGAGGACGAGGAGGAGGAGGAGGAGGAGGAGGAGGAGGAGGAGGAGGAGGAGAAGGAGGAGGTGGAGGTGGAGGTGGAGAAGGAGGAGGAGAAGGAGGTAAGGGTAATATTTCAGACCCTTTAAATAAACCGGATAAACTTCATATGCTTGTTTTTAGCTAAATTTATAGGGTTCAGACACGCATCACTCTCTCTCTCTCTCTCTCTCTCTCTCTCTCTCTCTCTCTCTC
>CM035183.1:648968-663955 GCA_020233015.1 Callinectes sapidus | reverse complement strand
AAAGGGGAGCCAGAGACATGAACACGACATCTATAGAGGAAGAACTCTGTGACATATTAAATACTCTCGTACAAACCTTCACAAACTGCAATATATAATCCAACACATGGGTACAGCCAGAGACATAAAGGGGAGAAAAGTCCAGGGGAAGAAATGTGTGAAACTAAGGTCCACATTCAGAAATGCTTTGCTCTCCCACCACCACTATTTTCCAAGGCCACAGAGATGATTAGCAGAGTTTTCAAGAGTGTTTCTCCAGTCATTAATGTAGAAATCTTGTCGATGTCTCCAGAACTGTAAAGACGCCTTAAAAAACTTGCGTAAATTCAAACAAAGCCTTTTGAAATAGTGGAGGTGAAGCACAAAAGCAATTGAGAATACGAGCTTAAGATTAATATCACCTCTCCCACACCAGGAACTGCAACAAAGCAAAACAACTACAAATCCAACTGCTTTGCAGAAATGCATAAAGACAGGTTAAAAGAAATGAAACTACTGACCTTGCAAGAATAGAAAGGAAAGAGGAGATCTAATAACATTATACAAGACAGTAAATGGCATTGAAAAGCTCGACAAACAGGACCTGGTGATGATGAATGAAGAAACTGGACTGACGAGAAGACAATTAAAGAAGATCAAGAAGAGTCAGTGTTTAAAGGAATTTAGGAAGTAGTTTTCCACATAGAACTGTGGATATTTGGAATGGATTAAATTAAAAGGTTGGTGCAACAACCAACATACATAAATTTAAGGAAATATTGGATAAATGGAGGTATGGAGACAACCATACAGCCCCACTTGAACCCTGTATAATACAAATAGCACCATAATGTCATGATCAAATACGCATCTTATTACATAAACAAGAGTATCTATCAATATCCAACATATCACAAGAGAAAATAGTCATAATTCCAGGTATACTGTACAGTGCATTAAAATGTCTTAAACCTTGCTTGCTCCTGGAGAGAGAGAGAGAGAGAGAGAGAGAGAGAGAGAGAGAGAGAGAGAGAGAGAGAGAGAGAGAGAAAAACCAATCAAAACAACAAAAGTGTCTACCAATCAACCTCAGGAACAAGATTACCGGCCCCACACCTGTCCACTCTTTAGATCTGGTTGGCATTGAGTTGCTTGAGGAAGAGTGACGCCACGCTCCTCTCCACCTCATTGTGCCGCCGGTCATGCGTGAACCACATCCCTATAGAGCACCTGGTCCCCTCCCGCACCGGCAACACACCATGGGAGTTCTCTGGCCCGGAGGAGAAGCCCACCAGTCGGCCACACTTAGGCTTCACACTGGACTGATTGGCAAGGTGAGGAATGCATGGTGAGGCTAGTGTGGTCATTCAAGTAGAGGTAAATGTGAGAATTGAGTGGTGGGGAAGCACAAGTGACGTGCCTCAACTTGTGTCTTCCCACCACTCCATTCTCAATAGTGTGGTTAGTTGACGTACTCCCTTCACTGCAATGTATCCCACAACACAGTCTTAAAACAGTGAAATCTGAGCAAAAATCAACAAGAAAGGTGGAAAAGATGATTAAAAAGAGCATATTGAACAGTCTTTAGTTAATAGAATGCTTTGAGATGGCAGTGAGTTATGGCAAAAGATCTCGGGGGGAGTTTGTTAATGAAGAAGATGAACCAAATAGCAGGAAAAGTGTTAAGGAGAGTGACTCAACTCCCTCCAGCTGTGTTTCCTCTCACCTCCTCCACCAAGTAGTGCAAGGAAAGACTAACCTCGTAGGTGAGTCCAGACATGTCCTGGGTGAAGATGAACTCTCCTCCCTCAAAGTCATCATTGAGGTACAATATTGCGCTGAAAGGAGACACAACGATGCTTCACGTTACAGGAAGACACACAGAAATGTTAAGGTGTATTTCTATGTATTTGTATGATCTTGATTTGTAAATGTACTGATTGTTAAGGAATATATTGTTGATTCTTTCATTGAAAAACAACAACAAATGTGTAATAAAATTTGTATCTCTGTATATGACCATGCTTTATAAATATAGTGAAAGTAAAGAAAATACTGTTAATCTCTCATATTACAAAAGAAAGAAATAACAAAATTCTATATAAACTGAATGGGTTCCCAGCCTTCTCAGTCACCTGTAATCCCTGTAAGTGTATGCAGGTGGAACCCTCAGGCACTCCCCAGAGTTTTGCAGGATACAGTTGTCTGCGTGAACCTCATGACTCAAGTCCAGAGCTGAGCGGTTGTGGTTCATTTCTGCAGTGAAGAAGGAAAGAAAATACTGATGTGATTGATTTCTGTGGAGGGATGAAGGAAGGCAGACTAAGAGTGATAGAGGGATGAAGGAACGAAGACTAAGTGATAAAGGAAACAAAATACTGATACTGATTAATTCTGGTGAGGGATGAAGGAAGGCAGACTAAAATAAGGATGAAGGAAAGAAAATACTGATGTGATTAATTTCCTATGAGACAAAAATAACCTGAACAAACAGTGAGCAAAAACCAAACAACCAGTAATAAAAACATAAAAATAGGAAACAAAAATGCAGGAAGCACACGCCAGCTCACCAGGTTTGGCGGTGCGACACACAAGGTGAGTGTAGGCGAAGTAGAGCTGCTGTGACAGATGGAAGTGTCTCTCTATGTAATCCCTGCACCTGTCAGTCACTTTCAGGATCAGCTCCAGGGCGGCCTTGTCAATGAGACCAGCGTGCACCATCTGTGTCAAGGAGAGATGCAGGAGAGTGTCGAATGCAGTGATGGTTGGCTCGACATGGTACAGCCTAGGGTGCATTAATCTGACTAACATTAATTCTTTGCTGGTTAATCAAAACTTCTCTCTGTTAAATGAAGTGTTTGAAATGAACCCTTTTCACTGCTATCTACTCCATCTTTCCTTAATAACTCATCACTCTACAACATCTTTGCTTGTTCAACAGTTACCTAAAATCTTTAAACTGGGTAGAAATTGGACACTATGAGCCCCACTCGAACCCTGTATAATACAACTAGGTAAATACAACTAGGTAAATACACACACACACACACACACACACACACACACGTAAATAAATCAGAATCACAGCCAAGGAAGAGGTAGTGACAAGCAGACTACAACAGCAGGAGTCCCACAGTTGTTCAGCCACACCACGCAGGAAGAGTGACGGGCCCAGCACTAACCAGCCCAGCACGGCCCAGAGAGATGCCCTGGAAATTCTCAGCATCAGTGTGTGGGGAGTAGCCACCCTTGTACCCATCACCTTCCACGGCACCAAGCTGAAAGAGAGAGACACAAGATGAGACACTATGGACCAAAGGATTAGATTATAACACTGACTTCACCACACACTCATAAGTAACACACAAATACAACACTGATTTTACTCACCACAAATTCATAAATAACACACAAATACAAAGCTAACATTTTAACCAAGAGTGCATTCCAAGGCCCACTCCATAATGCTCTGGAAAGTTATGAAACAATCCAAAATCCACAATAGAAGGGTTAGTGGAATCATAACCTCACTAAAGTAAAATTTGGAGCACTTCATAACCTTCTGAGACATTACAGAGTGTCTTGGAATGCAGTGACATCATAAACTTGCTACAGCAGATTTTGGAGAGCTTCATAACCTTCCAGAATGTTACAGAGTACCTTAGAATGCATGCCATGACACACAGTACTCACCCTAGTCAACTCAGTCAGCACCATGCACTCCAGGGTAGAGGTAAGGCCATCTGCAACCATCCTGTCCTGCCCATCTCTCTCCCACTCCCCCTTCACTGCCTTCACATTCAGCTCTGACAGACTCTTCAGCTGACTCACCACTCGACTCCGGAAACTGACCACTTCCTCCGATGTTCCCTTTGACTTGGGCTGGAATGGTATTTTGGTCTGCTATTTTGATGTGAATGTTTATAAGGTTCTGAAAGTTAGTTAGACTTGTTATTGGGAGAATCCTGTCATTTTGCAGCTTCTCTACACATTTCCTTAGACTGAGGCTGGAATGGTTGGTATGATGATGTGTGAATCTTTACAAAAATCTGTAAAGATCTGTTTTTATTTCTTTGGACATTATTTTTTGAGGCAGGAATGGTAAGATAGTTTATTAATGTGAATGTTTATAAAGACAAGTACATTTCCTGAGTTTGTGCTTAACCTGCTAAAGGGGAAGTTTTATCATCTTGGAGCCTATTTGATCATTCCTTTTGATCAAGATTGCATTTTGATATGAATATTTATAAATAGATACTGGTTCTGAGTTCAATTTGCTAATGAGAACATTCTATTGGTTAAGATAGTGATGTTGAAAGTTTCCAAAGTAAAACTTGTCTTGTTCTATTATTCAAAGTTTCAAATGGTGCCAGATGTATCAATGAAACCATGAGAACATGAGGGAAGCTGCAAGGAGCTCTCTGTCATCTAACACTTGAAGAATGGTTGTCTCATTGCCTGCGAATAAAATGGAACAATTTGCTGTTTCTTATGACACGATCTCTCTCCACTACACAAGATCAATTAAATGGCTGACCAATCAGCACTTAGATCTGTATGTCCTTCTCTGGGTGGCCACAACAGGATTCCACAAAATGGCAGACAACCAAAAGAATAACAAAGTACTATTCTGGGATGATGACACTTCCTTGGCTGGCAGCTCCATGACAGAGAGAGGCACAGTTTCAATTCAATACCTGTTCATTTCATGTTCTTTTCTTGATTCTATTGCAGCCTTCAGTCATGAGCCTTATTGTTTTGTCTATTTCAATTCACAAACCTGAGATGGTGGCTGAAAACATGAAGCAGCAAGAAGCAGCACAACAGACAAGGCAAGCCTGCTGCCACCGGATGCCACCAAGGTCTACCAATGTGAGCTGATGTTTACCTAATGGCTGGTAAGAACAACAGTCCCACACAACCAGCTATACAGCAGTTATCACACCACCAGCCAAAGCCTAAAACAAAGGCTGCAGCATTATTGCTTATGCGGATGCAACTGCTTAAAAATACATGTAACTGAATCTCATGGATATCTCTGCCTCTATCATGTCATACACTCTTTTTGTACAACAGGCACAAAAACTTACCTATCTCCTCACATTTTTATATCGAGGTCTCTAGGAACCAAGGAACCACGATGTGCACTAATGACGCAGCACGTCTCTCATCAACATCCAACATCACACTTGTGGTTGCTATCTGACATATACATATTCTTATCTAGTAAAGCATGTGACAAACTATAAAATTCTCACTCTGCTTCTTCTGCATACTGTATTAATAGCAGTTGATGGTTAAGAGCAAAGTTGCTAGTAGTTATTTGAACACCAAGAATGTATAGGCATTAGGTACACACTTCTACAAATGAATAATGAAATGCATGATTGTGTTCAGCATTTATTCCGAATCAAATCAATAAAATCATATAAAATCATTAAAAACAACACATCTCATCAGGATCACAAGTACAACACCATGTAAGGGGAGTGTGAATTACCAACAACAGCCGTGCCGAGCTGCGGGACAACCATCGCAGCGGGCGGGTGTGAAATTGACGACTCAATCATGCATCTCAACCCCACACGAGTAACCAAGCAGATAACAACAAATGCTCACCTGAGATCATATTATAGCACCATGCCAGCCAGTGAAAAGTAAGGCAGCAGCCAAGTCACCAGGATGAGTCAGAGGAGGTAGGAAGGAGAGTCGTGTAACATTCTGCATGGACGGAAGAGAATAGTAAGGTCTAACAAGGTGTTGAGAGTTTTACAGGTTGAATATCTGCCAAATACTAGAGTGGTTAGTGTAGATTTACAAAAGTACTCCCTCTTACAAAGGCCATGCAGGTTTTGTACACTCATTGCACCAAAAAAACCACACACTAGAGGAGAGAAAAATGTTTAGTTAACCTCATGCCCCTCACCCACAAGTGCAGCAGCAGCTTTGATCTATGCACCACTACCCTCTCTGATTATCACACTGTGCTGTGCACTGCTTCCACTACAGCACAGAGCAGCACTACAAACAGGTCATGAGCAGCTCAAACAGCACACAGCATCAACTACATCCACCTGAGAGGCAAGCATTCCTCTCACCCCCTGCTCCTCTTCTCTCTCTCTCTCATACTCTCTCTCTAACTACAATTCTTCATTAATAACTTCTGCTGTGCCCACAATAACAGAGCTGGTGTCCAACTCTGCTGTGGTAGGAGTAGTGGTTGAGTTCACAGATTCACCAACCTGCTCTGCTCCTGGTGTCTGTGAAAGGGAAGAAAGACCTTGATCATTGCTGTCAATGTATCATCCTCTTCTTGATCATCTTTCCTCTTTATCAATGTTATTTTCAAAATATCTCTTTCTTCTCCATGTAATTTTCTATTGTTTATTTTCTCCTCTCCCTCAATGTAGTAGATATTCAATACAATAAGATGAAATACAATCCATTTTAGAATTTACCATGAATAAATAAAATAAATAATCTAAATAGTTTAAAATGATAACTGAAAACAAGACAACTTCTTCACTAACACATCTCAGTTCAGACTCAGATACTTACTTCATCTTCGTCCCAAAACTCATCAGTCAGAAAGGCGAAGTTGGTCTCAATGAAGGTCATGAGCTGCTCCTCGTAGTCCTCCCTCTCCTTCAAGGCAACCACCTCCTGCAGACACAGATGTGCACCAGTCAATAAATAGCTGGTGAGAGCAAGTCATGGGAAATATAAGAGGACATAATGGTTCTTGTATTCCCTTTAACCCCCTTTTTGGGGGGCTAATTCTCTCAGACATGCAAGAATCAGCTTTCCTCTTTTACATACATAAAATAAATAAATAGAATAGATAAATAAATAAATAAATAAATAAATAACACAGTAAATCCAAGTGAGTTGGCCACAGACCTTCCTAGGCACAAACATGTCCTGTGTGACTTCCTCCACACCGTCATAGAACTCTTTGTTCTGGTTCTGCACCTCGTCTTGCGGCTTGAGGTGCAGGTACGAGGCCAAAGCTTCACACGCCTTCCTTGTCTCTCCCTCTGTGAGAGAGAGAGAGAGAGAGAGAGAGAGAGAGAGAGAGAGAGAGAGAGAGAGAGAGAAAACTTATTGCACTTCAATATATGTGTAGACAGGACTATAAAACACAAAATACAACACTGTAAACAAAATGTATAGAATATTCCAACACTTAACACACACACACACACACATAGACACACAAAGACAAGGATAACACACTCACTTTGGAAGTAGGAGTACTGGAGGTAATCAAAGTAGGAAGGCAGGAAGTTGTCATCAATCTCCCCAAAGAGGTCACTCAGCTGCCACAGACACCTCCTCTTGCAGCGCAGGGTGAAGGTGAAGTGATCTGTGGGTGACGGAATGACAACAATTGAGTGTTCGTCAGGTTGGATTAGGTTATGTTAGGTGATGGAATGCCAACAATTAAGTGTGGCACATTTTCACAGCTTAGGTTGGGTGATGAGATGAAAATTAAGAGATCTTCTGGTGACTTTGGCTCTGTGGCACATTCCATTGCTACAGATTAAAAGGTACATCATTCCATAACTCGAGGATGAATAAATAGTGATACAGTGACTGCTTCTAGGCACACAAAAAAACAAAGAACAACAGCAACAGAAAAAAAAAGGTCCTAATGAAGCTATACAACAAGCCAAGGCCCACCACTCACTGGCAACAGAGCTGACAAAGTCCGGGAACCAGCCCTGGTCGAAGGGGTTCTCACACATGAAGCGGCAGTTCTGGTACTCCTCCAGGAACATCTTGAGGCTGCGCTCCATGTGGGTGATGGTTAGGTCAAAGTTGTTGTCCTTGTATGCTATTGTTGCCTTCACATACTCCTGGCCATATGGCTGAGGGACGGAAACATTCATAAGGTTAAGTTCACAATCTTATTTGTTCCGGAGCTTTTTTTAATGTAAGAAGGGAGCTAGTCTGGCCAAGGGCAAAATAAAAGGAGGTTAAAAAAAGTCCAGTGAATGTTAGTCCGTAAAAATTTAAAGAGAAAATTCAAGTTTTTTTCTTACTTATCAATATGTGAAGCTTTTTGGCTGGATAGTTTATGAAAAGACTGAAATTGGCCCTATTGTCTTGCCAGTACATATGCTCCTAAACTACAAACAGCAGTTAGAGTTGATTGTGGAACTTGATAATGGCTAAGATACTTTTGTTGCTTAGTTAGCAAATGAAAAAGCGAGACTGTGGAACTCGTCTTAATTAGTCATGCATAAAGTTGCTTTTATGTAGTGTGTCTCTCCCTTTTCTGACCTTCATCTCTAGGTTCACCACATCTTCAGCATTAATTCCTCCTTCTTCCAGGTAGTATCTCAAGTTCTCTGTCATCACCTCATTGGTGGGCTGTACTGCCACTACTGTTGCTGCTGCGTTTGCTGCATCGTTCACCCGGCCCAGCTGCGAAATGGTGAAACAAACATAAAGCAAAGCAGAAAGTTACCAAAGCTTCCTGGTCAGCTAGAACTCATACTATCATCATCTCTGTCTGTGCATCAGCAGAGGTTTTAAGGCATTTATCAAGACTTTTGGCTAACTCTTTTTATCTTTAAGGGGACTGACATATTGGTGGACCTTTTATTTTCACTATTTTTGTTGTTGTTGTTTTATATATAAAAAAAAAAGCCAGCACTCACCCGGTAATAGCACAGCTGCAAATAGTCATAGGGCTTCATCTCCTTAAATTCAGCCACTATTTTACTTTCCACCACACGGTCTCGCTGCGGCCCGAAAGCATCTTTCTTACACTTGATGAGGCAGAGTGTGCTGTGCAGGATGCGCTCAAAGTACTTGTCCTCCACATCAGTATGGGTGGCCAGCAGCTCCTTCTCTCTCGACTCACGACTGCAGTTCTTGCGACAGCTGGGCAGGTGTGGCATGTGGCAAGTGAATTTGATGGAAAAGCCTGGGGCCCATTTTAACAGAGATTCTTAAGTAAATATGTAACTTTTTTTAAAACAAATCTTAAGCCATGAAAATTGAAATCTATCTTTACCACCCAAAATTGTTCTTGTACTTTACCCATTATTTCATCAGCAGTAAATTTGAAGCTGCTGAGATAATGGCTAAAGTTTTGAGGGGAGTTAAAATGGATATTAAGACTAGAAATTTGTCTAAGAAAAAGTTATATATTTAAGAATCTCTATTAGTGAGGGCCCTGAGTATAAAGTAACTGTCTTACGTAATGTGTTGACTGGGTCACTGTGATTAGGTACTGTGAAAGACATATATATACTGAGAACATAGCAGAGAGGGAATAGAATTAGTAGTAGGAAGAGGGGAGGTCTGAGGTTACATTTCTATCACGCTCAATGGAATGTGATGTACTGACTGAAAGTGTTGGAATTTTTACTGACATTGATAATTAGTAAGATCTAAGGTTGAATTTGTTTGATGGGTATGAGGTAGAGGACAGATGGTAAGGAAAATGACTACTAAAAAATCATTAAAATTCTTAAAAGATTCAAATGACTTCACCAATGACAAAAACAGCGAGACAGTAATCAAGAAAACTTATTCGAGAACTAGCAAAGTGTAGACATTATACCAAATGGTCCTCGCTCAAAAAAGATAAATAAGATATAAATACATATGAGAGTAAATAATTAAAACATGAGAAAACTATGACGAGGAACATGAAAAAAGTGGAAGAATTTTAAGTAAACCAGAAAATAAAATAAATTAATTCGTACAGCGTCAGTCTTTTGAGGGAGTGGAGCGAGATAAAATGCCACAAAATACACAGAGTAAACCACAATAACTATCATGTAAACCACAATAACACTATCATCACCTCATCACATCACCATGAAGAGAATCACATACGCACATACACTCAACAAAGGAGACCCAAAAGAGGAGACTAGCTCGACGTTCATACCTGGCGGTGTTGTCGTTCCACCAGTGCCAACCCTTCAGTGCCAGTTCGATGTTCGTGACGCATCCCGTCCAGTCCTCCTGCAGGTACATGTTAACGCCCTCGGTGTACAAGAAGTCGTAGGCCAGGAAATCCTTCCCCGGGCCTGCATCAGTCTCGGCGGAAGCAATGGCGAGGAAGATAACCAAGACACACTTCACGGCAGTCAGCATCTTGCAAGGGAAGCGCTGTCTCTCTCTCTGTCTGTCTGACCCACCTGCTCACCGTGTCCTGGCGACCGGCAACACTTTTACGATCCTTTCAGGTTTCAATGTCAGCCTTAGCTTCTTATTTCTCGCCACTGATGCTTAAATGAATCCTCCGTGGCACTGACGTGGCTGTCTCGAGATTGGTGTGGGAGGGGCGGTGGCGTGGCACGGTGACGCTACTAACAGTGGGCACCCTCATCACCACTACCCACGTGTCCACCTTCCACCCAACGCTGGTTTGCACATTGTCACGTCAATATATGCATACCCTATAGGCTAGTGATGAAGTCCAAGTCATGTACTCTGGTAGCCACAGCCCTCAGTTCTGAAATAAGTCTGGAATTAGCGTTTTATTCAACGATGCGCGGAGGTCATTGACTCCCGAAGTTGCTGTTTTCCATTTTTTAGAGTATTTCTATTGCATATATGGAAGTTGTGAGACGATATAGAATATGTATAAGTTGTTAGGACATATTTTTGTGCCGGAACGAGTAAAAGGAGAACTATTTACGAAAATGGAAACGGTATAATGGATTCCACAGACACACGAGTTGACAAGTGCACGATTCATCATATTAAAAACCATTACACCGACTTATTCATTCATTCATAATCTAACCAAGCTCACGTCATATCTACCAATACAGTAAAACATTTATCCACGCAGCCTTCACATCACACCGATCAGACACAAGGGGATAAAATAAAGCAAAGGAAAGTGTCCTGTCAACTCCTGGCGGCGGCATGAGTAGCAAGGGCCCCTCATGCCTCACACCCTCTGCATATGTCTGCCCCAAACTTTCCCCCAAACTTTCCCCCTCGTCGAGCTGGTTCTTCCTCACGACAATCCCTGAGGGCGAAGAAGGAAGGAAATGTTGCATCTCCTCACATAATCACTCTCCTCCAATATGTTTTTCTATCTGAATAGTTTATTCCTGTTATATTCCATGTAAGTTGTAATACATATATATTTTCATTTAATGTGCTTTCCTATCTTATCGTTTTCTCTCTTTGTATAGTAGTACCCTGTCTTATTCCCCTTCTTTTCTAACTCCACATTTGCTTCCTGGTTCTATCCTGGTAATGCAACACAAGGTGCATTTAGGGAAGCCATACAGACACTCAGACAGCCTTGGGTGTGGTAAGTAGTGTCTGTACTGACGTAATAACAGCTTTTATACATGTGTGTCTTCACTTCCACAGGTTTGTGTGTGTATGTAAAGCAGCCTAAGATGTGATATCGTGGGTGACTTCATTACGTGTTATCAATGTTGCTATTAAAGTGATCGTTATTTTTTCTTACTTTTTATCCTGTCGTGTACGAAACCTAAACAATTCCTTGGCTAAGCTGACGTCATCATGTAACTAAACTGACCCCACAAGTAAGTCACTTCACTCAGGCAGAAATAGAAAATTACTGAAACTAATAGTATTGGTACTACTTCTACTTCAATTACTTATAACAACTACTATTACTGTATACCACAGAAACTACCATCTATTCATCTCTAAAGTTTCCCCCAAAACTTAGCCACTCTCGTCCTCTCTCCCTCTCTCTCCCCCCCCCCCTCCTTCTGCCTCTTCTTCCTCCTGCCCTCCTCTCACCAACACAAGGAAAGAACCAACAGAGGGCGATGTGGGAGACGAGGAGGAAGGAGAGAAGAGAAGAGAGTTGTGGGATAAACCAGAGGAGGTCAATATTTGTGGCATAGTAGTAGTAGTAGTAGTAGTAGTAGTAGTAGTAGTAGTAGTAGTAGTAGTAATAGTAGTAGTAGTAGTAGTAATGGTGGTGGAGGTGGTGTTGGTAGTTTGTGTATCCTTTCTTAGAGAGAATAATGAACTGGGAATGAAAACGTTTTGTACCCCATTTCAGAGAGAGAGAGAGAGAGAGAGAGAGAGAGAGAGAGAGAGAGAGAGAGAGAGAGAGAGAGAGAGAGAGAGATGGAACAAGATACTAATTCTCAGAACTGAAAAAAAAACCTGTAAACTGAATAAGAAGACAGCTACCAAATATCCTACTAGTCTCCATCCAAATATGCGAGTATATATTTTTTATTACTTTGCCTTAATCTAATATCAATAACAATAAAAAGAAAACAATACATGTATAATATTATGACCATTGTGGGATTTCAGAGAGAGAGAGAGAGAGAGAGAGAGAGAGAGAGAGAGAGAGAGAGATCCGGTGTTACCAAGAAATGAATTTCGTCAAGGGAGTGGATGAGTTAGTAAGAAAGGTTGTGAAAGAAGAAGAAGAAGAAGAAGAAGAAGAAGAAGAAGAAGATGATGATGATGATGATGATGATGATGAAACAATATAATTCAGTAACACGCAAGAAATTTATGCTAAAAACATTAACTTTCATTCAGGTGAGAGAGAGAGAGAGAGAGAGAGAGAGAGAGAGAGAGAGAGAGATATCAATCGAAAAAAACATAAGATAACAAATAAACAGTCAAAACGAAATAAAACAAAAACAAATAAACTAACATAATCTAACTAATTAAACACCAAAACAAACCACACACACACACACACACAAAAAAAAAAAAATAATAATAATAAAATACAACTATTGATCACCGTTCTATTCCCTCAAAATCACCGCAGCCCCTCTACAGGTAAAACGTATTCCTTAAACGCTACTGAGGCGGGCGTGTCCTTGAGGGGGCCGCCTTATGAGACCCCGGGACATGACTGGGGTGCTGAGGCTAAAACTGGCACAGAACGCTGGCTGAAGGTTGCTGTAGTAGTAGTGGTGGTGGTGGTGGTGGTGGTGGTGGTGGTGGTGGTGGGGGAGGGGGAGGATGAAGAGTAGCCGGCCAGAATGAGAGAGCGAGAAGTGAGAGTGAAAGTTTTGGTGGTGTTGGTGGTGGTAGTGGTAGTGGTGGTGATGGTGGTGGTGGTGGTGATGGTGATGGTATTACTACTGATTTATCTTATTTTATGCTTTTCCTTCTACTATTGCTGCTTTTACCATCTTCAGTAGTAGTAGTAGTAGTAGTAATAGTAGTTTATCACGATTTGTTTCCTTTCTATCACTACTACTACTACTACTACTACTACTACTACTACTACTACTACTACTACTACTACTACTACTACAACCACCACCACTACTATTACACAACAAACCCTTGCCATTTACACCACCACCACCACCACCACCACCACCACCCATCAGCTTTCACCTCAGTTCCTTCCCTTCAATCATACATAGAAGCCTTAATACTCAGAATAAGGCTTGCAGATACCTATTCAGACGTCACCTACATTCTAGTACAGCCATGCCATAGAGTCTTGTATAATTCAGAACGCGGTTAAGTAAAATGATAAGATAACGATTGTAGGATTCTGTGATAAGAGAGAGAGAGAGAGAGAGAGAGAGAGAGAGAGAGAGAGAGAGAGAGAGAGAGAGAGAGAGAGAGGGGGGGGGGGATTTTCAGGCAATATCTGTGGTATGGGATTTTTCAATATGAGTTACAACAGACGCAGTGACACGAAGGAATGTAAAGAAATATAGATAAGAGAAGATATTGTTGTTTTCATTATTATTATCATTATTTTTTGTTGTTAATATTTTTTGCTTTGCTTCATATCTTTACTGTTATAGTTTTAGTGTACGTGATGGTGGTGGTGGTGGTGATAGAAGTAGTAGTAGTAGTAGTAGTAGTAGTAGTAGTAGTAGTAGTAGTAGTAGTAGTAGTAGTAGTAGTAGTAGTAGTAGTAGTAGTAGCAGTAGTAGTGGCATTGTACCCAAATTGTCTCATGAATAAAGATACGTCAATCATTACAATTTATTCTTCTTCTCTTCCTCTTACTCTCAATCTCCATATCATCATCACATACTCGCTTATCCCCCAATCTTATTTCTCATTATTACCTTTTCTTCTCTATCCCTATATACAACTATTCTTTCCCTCAAACCTAACCTCCTTCAATAATCCTTCTTCTTCCTCTTCCTTGCTCATACCTTCATTTCTTCCTCACTTTCTACTTTCCAATCACAGTCACATGCACTACTATAACCCACAAATCTGCCTTGCTTGTTCCGGCCGAGTCTATACAAGTAGCTCGGGTGGCGGCAGAGAGGTGCGGGCCGGCAGGTGACAGGTAGACTCCCCGGCGGGTCAGGTACAGATTGCGTCACTGAATCAGCTGGGCGAGGTGGCGGAGGAGCGATGACTGCAACCAACCGACCTAGTTTTCACGTGGCGTCAAAAACCGGTGACGTGGATAAAAATAACCGGGGAAAGTAGCGTTTTGTGATTGAAATACTGGGTTTGTGAGGGAAAAATAGTGTTTTGATTGGAAATATTGAGTTTGAGAGGGAAAAATAGTGTTTTGATTGGAAGTACTGGGTTTGTAAGAAAAAGCAGCGTGTTTTAATTGGAAATATTGAGTTTGAGAGGGAAAAATAGTGTTTTGATTGGAAATATATGGTTTGTGAGGAAAAAGTAATGTTTTGATTGGAAATATTGGGTTTGTGAGGGAAAGTAGTAGTGAGTTGAATGGCAAAGTTGCGTTAATGAATGACTTATATATCGTCTTAGCATTGAAGCATCGGATTTTATGAGTGATTTATCGTAAAGCCAAGTAGATAGAGCGAAGGAAAAGCGGTTTATTCTACTACTGGTACGCTCTCCACCGGCGCCCGACAGATGGACCAAGGATACTGATGAGAGGTGTGGTGTAGGAGACCCAGGGGAGGGAGACTGGGGAGGGGGAGGGACAAGAGGTCGTGGCCTTTATCCATAAACTCACCTGGGGATCTCAAATGCCAGTATTCTCACACACTTTTGTACTTCACTTCCACTATTTCAAGAGGCTTTATTTAAATTTGCACGAGTTTTTT
>CM035183.1:614549-642123 GCA_020233015.1 Callinectes sapidus | reverse complement strand
TCAATCAGAATCAGTTCTCCCGCACGCCAACACGTCATACGCATGCTAATGGAGGACCAGGAAGAGACGGAGAGGAGGAGGAGGAGGAGGAGGAGGAGACATAGATGCAGTACATACCAATTCAGCACGCAAACCTCCAATCTCTGTCTTGTATGTTGAGTAAATAGCAGTGGTGGAGATCTATTTTTTTCCTATTTTTTATACGAACATTCCCTCGTGATTTGGGAAAAAATTAAGAACAGCACTTCAAACAGACCTGCTGTACGAGTCACGGATATGAATAAACGTGGCGTGGTTTCCCTTTGCCACTCAGCTGTCATCGGGAATGGTGAACAGTTTGTTGGGAGGCTCGCACACTAACACGTCTCGCTTCCTGTTTGTCCAATGCCACCAGCACTTTGGTTTCTGTCGTATCCCTCTTGTCAAGGCGTCTCTACGTAAATTTCTCCCCAAGCAAGTAAACCACACACACACACACACACACACACACACACACACACACACACACATCTTATGATGCATTCCCTTAGCACGGCATAACCTAGCTTACTAAGAAAGGTTATTTTTGGAGTGAGTTTTATACAATGAATGCTTAAGAGAAAAGTGCTGAGAGTATTTAGAGAGCAACATAGCAAAATATACAATGAAAGGGAATAATGCTTACTCCTTCAGCACTGGGACGCAAGTTAATATTTGGTCTGCTTATTATCTATTGATTCTATACAGCTTCAAAAACTTATGTAGAGATAAAGATGGTGAAGACTGTGGCCATTAATCTTCTGATCTCCACAGACCCTTCCTAATGTCAATACAATCGTCTAGTCACACTGAAATGTCTCCCAATACTGAAGGGGTTAAGAAAAAGGTAGGGAATCTATTTGTGTAGCAACATAGCATAATTTACAATGAAAGGGGAGAATGTTCAAGATTAAAGGAAGTGAATCTATTTAGGATCTCTTCTCAGATAAGTGATCAGCAAATGGAGCAAGACATGATAACAAGTGGGGTAACATGACTCTCCAAGGTCGTAAACTTGTGTCCTCAATACCTAATCTTCCTTCTTACCCAGCTTCGCCAATCTCCTCCTCCACTTTCCGTCATCCTTATCAACTTCAGCGCAATCTTCCAATATTTTATCATTACAGTTCGTAAGGAAAAATAACGAGACGCCCCACAAAATTATTTAAAAAGTCAATGTTCTGGCAGGAAAGTAATTTTGCACGAATAGCAAGAACTCAATTTTTATATTTCACTTCACATTTTTTTTTTCAATTTACGTTACTAAGTCTCGTGTGCGTTCAAAAATATACTTTATGCATATATTTCCAAATGACTCTTTCCTTTTAAAAAGACATTAAACCAAAAGTTTATGATTTTCCCCGTGAAAAAATAAGCCTGCTAAATTAAGGCTGAACTGTTTCCAGGAAAGTTGCTCCACAAATATGTACCGACAGGCACACCTCCAGTGGCTCTCCTGTACATCGGTGAGACAAGCAGGCGACGACTAGGACGGCAAGAGAGGGAGAGAGAGAGAGAGAGAGAGAGAGAGAGAGAGAGAGAGAGAGAGAGAGAGAGAGAGAGAGAGAGAGCGCAGTGTTTCTGAATACAGACCTGTGTGATTAATGGCTGATCACTACACATACTAACTGGGGAACAGAAACTACAAACACAAACATCATCATACGAGAGCGCAAAGGAAAGCTGCAAGAAATCGAATCGTTTACATCTTGCCAATAATAATAATAATAATAATAATAATAATAATAATAATAATAATAATAATAATAATAGTGGTGGTAGTAGTAGTAGTAGTAGTAGTAGTAGTAGTAGCAAAAAAATAATGATGATGATAATAATAATAATAATAATAATAATAATAATAATAATAATAATAATAATAATAATAAGTTAGGGAAGAAAAGGTGTTTTTTTTTGTGAAAGAAAGTAGGGACAGCGGTTTATTTCTCTGGAGTTTTGAGTAATTGGAAATATTTGCTTTCTTCCTCTTTTATGGAGTTTCTGAATGAGATCCATGTTGTTGTAAATACATAGAAATAATGATCGTGGTAGGAGTGATGAAAGAAAATAATCGTTGCGCTCTCTCTCTCTCTCTCTCTCTCTCTCTCTCTCTCTCTCTCTCTCTCTCTCTCTCTCTCTCAACGATGACGTCACAGATATGGCTCAGCTGATTAGGACGTCACGTGACAAGCCGGTTAAAAGGAATGGGCGTACAACGAGAAGAAGAAGAAGAAGAGGAAGAAGAAGAAGAAGAAGAAAAAGAAGAAGAAGAAGAAGAAAAAGAAGAAGAAGAAGAAGAAGAAGAAGAAGAAGAAGAAGAAGATGATGATGATGATGATGGTGGTGGTGATGATTAAAAATGTCAATATGTGTGTGTGTGTGTGTGTGTAACCTGACCACCACGTAGGCCTACAGAGCTCATACCTAACTTTTTTTTCGCTCACTTACGCAGCCTTCACCTATATTTATCAGACCTACTTACCACTGGTTTACTCTAAAAAAAGGGGGGGTGGGAGGGGGTGACTGAGGCAAAGGGGGTGAGAAAATAAGAACGGTGTTGCAATGTGTGTGTATCCTTTCCTAACACGCAAGGAAAAAGAAACAGCAGAAGAGGGAGAAGATGAAGATGAAGAAGAAGAAACATTAACTTACGCTTGAAACAGATAAATACCCTTAACTAACCTGAAAACTATGTATAAAAGTAGTTACAAGCAGTAAGGCCACCACCACCACCACCACCACCACCATCACGAAGGAAGGTAGTCTATTGTGTTCATTATTAGTTTCCGTTCACTACGCCCTGATCACCACAGCAACATGTGTAGGGGCACCTAATGTCCCACCACGAGCCGGCAGGGACAAGTGGTTACTTAATATTCCCTGCAAGAAACCCGGAGGCCCCACGTCACTCCTCTTGTGACCAATTTGAACCTTGTGCCAACTCGCGCGCCAGAAATAACCTTGACACAGAAAATCGAAAGATGTTCTTCCTTACAAATAAATACGGTAAAACGCAGTACTTACTTTTATAAGAATATTCAATAGTCTATATTGGCACAGGGATTAATTAGAATTTTAACTAAAGTAGTTTTGCTTGCACAGAAATTAGCTTTTTTTTTTTGTTTGGTACGCCGAAGAGTAACTCGTCTGTACTGCTTTGTGGTGCGTTTGTTATGGACGAGACAAATGCAGGGGTAAACAGGCCTCCTCTGCTACCACCAGCCACCACTATCATACCCTGGGGCGCCTCACAGGTGTAGGCCCACGGTGATTTGCCAGTGTGTGTGTCGTCTGCTGGAGGCTGAGGCAGTACATCTTTACACAGTAGTGGCTGCGGTGGATGTGACGTAGCGGTGTCGTCAGAGGCAGGGCGAGCGGTGATTGGCGGGCGCTGGAGGTATTTGTAAGGTCTCGGGCTGCCGAGGAGCGCCGGCCTCTTTCTCCGCGCGGATCTCGTTGGAAGAAGGACGCATAACACAGCACCGGCAGCATGGGGAAATCATTCGATCCTGTAAGCTTCATGAAGGATTTCGCCGCTGGTGGCATTGCCGCGGCGATCTCCAAGACTGCTGTGGCCCCCATCGAGCGAGTCAAGTTGCTGCTGCAGGTGCAGGCTGCGTCCAAACAGATCACTGCCGACAAGGCTTACAAGGGTGAGTCCGCCATCTTGACCTCCTTATATTGAACACCCAATGTTTGAGTACTAGGTCTTCACAGGTTCTGAGTGAGAATTAAGTGCTTGATTTGTGCCGCCAGTTCTTGGGAGGAACTAAACCAAGAGTTGGAAGCAAGAGAAAGTGTGCATGTCCTAATATGGATCTGATGCCGGTGGTATCAGCTGACTGCGGCCATCTTGTCCCACCCTTTATACTAGACAAACTTTTCATCCATGGTTCGATATTTCCACCCATACTGTTCATCCTGAGCCTCCTGACGCCCATGGTGACCCTGCCGCAGCCTGGGGCCGGCGGGTGGTGCATGGGGTAACCTTGCGGTGCAGTGAAGGGCGCCGTGGTGTATTACGTAATCTGGGTCTGCTGGCTGCAGCACTGGGAGGCGTCTGCACTGCTGGCGGCGCTCACCGGCTGCCTGTTCCCCGACACTGCCTCGTTTCGCACCCCCTGCCCTGCCCTACCTCCCCAATGAACCCCAAAGGCAGAAAGGGCGTCAAATGTTATGTTGGGATGATTATCTTAATTTTGAGCAGGAAATATTGGATCTGAGGGAAGGAGAGATGCTGGTGTAGCCGGTAGCATCACGGGGGTGGCAGGGTACAGCTACGCAGCGCCACACATCTTGACTGGCTTTTGTCCTAATTGGTGGGGCATTTTGTTACGTAATTTGCTTCAGTTGTACGTACGGGAGGGCATCACGGTGTCTTAGTGTTAAAATGGATCAATTAGAGACGATATATTGAAATGTGGAGGGATCATAAGGGGAGTAATGAAGTGCCGGTGAATTGATGGGAATGGCTGCACCAAGTAAGGGTACAATGGGACGTTTATGTAATGTTATCTATTGCGTCAGTGTTCATAAGTCTTTGGGTCGATCTCCGTTATCTCGTCTCCTTATGTGGTCTACTTTCTTCCCTTCCCTTATCGAAGACGGACCATGTTTATTTATACCTCTTCTATATGATCGAAAGGAATATATCCTCTTGAGGTTAGGTTAAGATTTGAGACTATTATCCTGAAGTTTCCTCGTATTGATTCTCTCTCTCTCTCTCTCTCTCTCTCTCTCTCTCTCTCTCTCTCTCTCTCTCTCTCTCTCTCTCAAGGGGCTTAAGTTCAAGGACAAAGTTAATGTAGGACACTTTCTATTTCTTCCTTAGAATTATTATGTACGGACTGTTGTATGCAGGAAGAAGACTTGCAGGAATAACTGGCTGTACTTGTAGTGCTTAAACAACATTCCTCCATCCATTTGAGTGGGAAACAGCTCATTTACAAAATTCACAGCACCGGTTGTTGATGCATTGTGTAAGAGTGTTGTGCTAGTATTGTAGGGCAAATTACCTATATAGAGGGCATAAAATGGTATTCAGAACACATTTTGGAATACAAAAATATTTGAGGCTTATTTGTGAAGGTATCAAAGTATTTATAGGAATTATGAGAGGTTTAGAAGGCATGAAAAGGTATTTTGGGCACATTTTGAATACAAGAACATTTAGCTGATGCTCATTTGGGAAGATAATGAGCAGTTTATAGGTATCTTGAGAGGGTGAGAAGTCTATTGAAAGGATCATGAAAGGAAGCCTTAAGCCTATCATAAATAACCCCTCTGCCCTTGGAGAAACCACTGTGAGGGGCAGCTATGGCAGAGACCACCCTGGGGATTCTTTCACCCCTTCAGTACTGGGAAGCATTTTTACCGTGAGTTTTGGATAGGATTAGAGGATTTTATTAACATTAGGAAGGGTCTATGGAGGTCTAAATATTATTGGCCAGTCTGCACTATTTTCAATTAGAATAAATATAAAATGCATTCCAGTACTGGTGGTTAAACTAAACAATGCCCCTTACTCTTTGTCTCTTTCCCTTATATATAGAGGAAGAAAATAGTGTTGGACTATTTCTTTTTGATGATCTCAGGATACAGGATAAGAAAGAGATAGAGTATGAAATGTGGAAGAGGTAGCAAAATAACCTGAGAACAGAAAAAACAAGAAGCCGATACAAAGGCCAAGCTTTCTGGCTTACATCTGACCTCACACGCTAACATATTCAAGATATAGGGACGCTGAAATCCAAAACTCTGGAAACTCCCCATTTCAAACTTAATAAGACTTCATTTAAGAGGGAGTCTTCTTTTGGCTAACTCAGTCTTTGCTGGCAACTAAGTGGGCATCTTTTTTGTCTTACTCTTTATGTTGCCCTTGGCCAGCTTTCCCCTCTTACATAGAAAAATTACTAAGCAGCATTTATGAACGATGGATTGGTAAATACAATAATAGTTAGATAATATAATAGTAAACTACAAAATAAAAGTTAGTTGATAAATACTACAAAAGTCATTAGCTTCTTACCTTAGAGGAGAGATAGGAGAGAATCACCCCATCTGATTGTGACCACAAATGATCAAATTATCCTTCACTTCCGTGTAATGTTGATGCTCAGACTGACCCCATTGTTGTGTTCCAGGCATGGTCGATTGCTTTGTGAGGATCCCAAGAGAGCAGGGCATGTTGGCATACTGGCGTGGTAACCTGGCCAACGTGATCCGTTACTTCCCCACCCAGGCCCTCAACTTCGCCTTCAAGGACAAGTACAAGCAGGTGTGTGGTGGTGGTGGTGGTACTGCTGGGAAAGAGAAAGGAGTAGTGTGGTTACTTTAGTGCTTGTATGAGGTTTGTTTAGTGTCTGCAGCTTTCCTTCATCTTTCCTCACTTTCTCCTTCTCTCCCTCTTTTTCACTTTTCCTTCCCTCCTTGTATTTCTTCTTTTTGTTTCTCCATTCAGGTTTTCTTCCACCCTATTCTCTCTCTTTTTGTTCTTCCTTACTTGCCTCTCCTCTCCCAAGGTTCAATCAATACTGCATTGTGTCTCCCATTGTCACACTTTGACCGAGACGAGTGATGTGTGGTTAGGAAGGTTTGCTCTGTCCTACACCTGAAGCCACGAGTGCAGTGTATTCGGTGTTAACAGAAAATCTTAATTCTGTAACTTTTCTTAGACGAATATCTAAACTTGTAGTCCATCTTAACCTCCTGAAATTGGTGTTGTTATTAAGCCATTATCTCATCAGCAATAAATGTGAAGCTGCTGATGAGATAATGGCTAAAGTACACCACCTATTTTTGGAGGTTAAGATGGATTTCAACTCTAGAAATTTGCTTAAGAAGAGGTTACATAGGAATCTGTTAATACCGGCCCTGGTGCTGGTCTTAGTTATGAGTTGTCCAAGTCTGCCTGATGTAGGATTGGTTGTTGCTCAAGGCAGTTTAGATCCTTTTCATGTGGGTTTACGCTGGCCACAGTAGTTACTCTCCTTCCCCAGTTGTTGTCCTGTATACCAAGGACCAGGTTATTGATGGATTGAATACCTTTGGTGCTTTCATGATTGCTGTGGCGAGTGGTGACGTATGATTGTGTTTTCTCTCTCAGATCTTCCTTGGCGGTGTTGACAAGAGGACACAGTTCTGGAGGTTCTTCATCGGTAACCTCGCCTCCGGTGGTGCTGCCGGTGCCACCTCCCTCTGCTTTGTCTACCCTCTTGACTTCGCCCGAACCAGGTGAGTGAGGCCGCAGTGACTTGTATTGATGTGGTACTGACTAAATCCTCTCAAATTATTCACACTGAAAAGTGATTGGCAATTAACAATCCGGCACCATCCTTCAAGTCTTGTAGATTCTTGTGGCTCAATGCCTCCACCTCCCTCATGATGTGCCTGTGCAGTGTAGGTCAGTCAGTACCCTTAGCAACACTTCTATTGGTGATAGTATGTTCATTTTCCAATGTTCTACTTAGTACAGTTGTCAGTGTCTTCCCATTGCCCATTTTGTATTCTGAGTGAGTATGGCTCTCACAGACTAGAATAAACAGTCTGAAAGGATCAGCAGTTCTCAGTTGATGCAGTAATTTCCCATTCTTCATCCATCTACTTCTAATTATTGCCATATGTTTGACTTGCTGGAACTCTTACAAATAATTTCTAGACACGTTTGTGTAACTGCCCTCCCTTCCCCCACACAATTGTTGAAAACGACTTGCTGTATTGGAACCCTTTCTTTCCTCACCCAGGTTGGCCGCCGACATCGGCAAGGGCCCCGAGCAGCGTGAGTTCAAGGGTCTGGGCGATTGCCTGGCAAAGATCTTCAAGGCTGATGGCCCCATTGGTCTGTACCGTGGCTTCGGAGTGTCCGTCCAGGGCATCATCATCTACCGTGCAGCCTTCTTCGGCTTCTACGACACTGCCAAGGGCATGCTGCCTGATCCTAAGGCTGCTGGCATCATCATCTCCTGGATGATTGCCCAGACCGTCACCACAATCTCCGGTATTATCTCTTATCCCTTCGACACCGTGCGTAGGCGCATGATGATGCAGTCTGGACGCAAGTCTGGCGATATCATGTACAAGAGCACCATTGACTGCTGGAGGAAGATTGCCCAACAGGAGGGTACCGCTGCCTTCTTCAAGGGTGCATTCTCCAATGTCCTGCGTGGCACAGGTCAGTTGCTCAAAGGCTCATTTAAAGTGTGTATGTATGTATGTATGTATGTATGTATGTATGTATGGGCGTGTGCTGCTGCAGCAGTCACTTAATACATTTCTTGTTACACTATCTTCAGTTATTCTTGTGTACTGTCACATTTTTAACTTGTTGGATAGCTTTGCATCTCTTGTTGTGCTCAACCTCCCTTCATAGCCAGGACATGTGTGATTTTGTACTTTATTTTTTATCAACGTTAAATTTTGCCATTTCATAAAATGGCTTGGTTTTGTATCAGTCTTTGGATGTGAAGACTGATAGTGGAGATGCATTGCTAGAAATCAGTCTGATGGTTATCCTCCAACAGACCAGTGCAGTAGTCCAGGGTCTTGTCAAGTTTGTGTGTTCGTGCGCGTGTGCTTGACCTACTAAATATATCATTACTTCATTTTTATGCCAGCTGTAAGAAAGACATTTCAAGATGGACCATGTTCATTTTTTCTTTTTTGGTACCTGTAGAGAACTGCTATTTAAGCTCCTATGATCCTAGTGCTCATCTTAAGCATTATTAGTAGATAAAAGATAGAGTGTGTGTGTGTGTGTGTGAGCATGTGGTTATGTGTATGGATGGAATTCTAAATATGGTGTTGTGTTGCAGGTGGTGCTTTGGTGCTGGTGTTGTACGATGAGATCCAGGTTCTGCTGTTCGGCACCAAGTCTGGCGGTGGAGAGTAAACAACGGCTGCCGACGTGACACTCAACCAGAATGCTAGCAGAGCCACACAGAGGTTGCAGGGGGAAAGTGAAGTCAGGGGCAGGGTGTGTACAAATAGTTGCTGTGGCCCAGGGCTCAACCTCCGTGTGTATAGTTGATAGTTCTGTGAACTATACTTCCTCTGTCCAGAAAATAGATCTTCTGAATCATGATGGCTCATGTTCATGTTTTATATTCAGTTAAACCCCTTTGAAACGGGATCCTAGGGTATATAGTTTGTACAGATCATGATCAATGCATAAAGCCTCATCATAATTTTCAATGGCAAAACCATTCCTGTAAAATTATAAGTTCAATAAAAATTGTAAACTTGAAAAGGTTCTCTGTCTCCACACCTCGGTACTGTGAGCTACAAGACTCTAAGCTCTATACTACATGACATACAACAAAGACCACCATATCACATACTCCCTTTATTCATTCTTAATATTAATACCCACTTGTTCACTAATACAAATACAATGACTAACAATTCAGCACCACACTAACCTAATCTTGGAGCTCCAGCATTAACAATGGGTTTGGGTCTGTTTTTGAATATCACTTTCTTGTGAACAACAGCAGTGACCAAGTAGTGTGCCTCAGAACCCTCCCTATCTGCTCCGACCTTCTTCATGACTGCCACAGGCTTGGAGAGGTCCTGCACTGCACCGTGAAGGATGTGGTGGCCAATCAGCAGCACAGGAACACCCTACACAGAAAAATGCAAACTTAGTTAATAATATTGAATACAGAATTTGTCTTGACTAGCTACTCCATCAATTCATTAGCATTAGTGGGGGTGCAATGAGGAGCCAATACCTGTTTGTTGAAGTGCAGGTCCCCCATCAGCTTGCCTGCCATGGTGATTTGTGGGAGGCACTGCAGTTCACCCTGAAGCTCTAACATCACCCACTCCTTCAGCCCATCTTGGCTCCTGCAGTGACCAAAACCATTTTTTTTCTTTATGTAAGAAACTGATTGAGGGCAATGAGCATAAAGATCCCACTGAGATGCCAGTCCATGGGCAGTGCTGTGAAAGTCAGCCAGAGTGGGATGGATAATTGGGATGAATGTCTAAACATTGAACAACCCTAACACACACCTTCACAACACTGAACCACAGTGACACGAGTTGACAAGCAACGTCTGTAAGTGTGTGGCTGCTCTCATTAGACATTTCAACACTCAAAAATGTGATGTCCTTTTATTTCAAAACTAAATAGAGATGTTCCTCAGTCTGATTTCAACATGATTTCTTTATGTAAGTAAGGGAAGTTGGCCAAAGGAAACCAAAAGCAATAAGAATAAAAAGCCCACTGATTTCCCAGTTCCCTTACAGGTCAAAAAAAGTTTGCCAAAAGACAGGAACAAAAGTCTTGAAACCTTCCTCTTAAATAAAGTCAAGTCATGAGAAACTGAAAATACAGAAGCACGTAGGGAGTTCTGGAGTTTACCAGAAAAAAAAAAGAGACAGAAAAAAAGAAATGTCTTACATTAATTTCAAAACTAAATATTGTACCTATCTTCCTTCACAAGTCAATCTACAAGGTACTACCTCCTCTTATTTCACAACTAAATCCACCAATGCTATATTCTACTATTTTAAAACTCAAATGATCCTGTTATCATACTATCTTATATTCATCTCAATGCTTTAACTTCTTACAATATTTGAAAGCTGGATATCTTTTTTTTATTGTGTGTGTGTGTGTGTGTGTGTGTGTATAAGAGAGGAAAGCTGGTTAAGGGCAAGAAATACAGTAATAAAAAAGTCTCACTTACTTGCCAGTCCCTGTGCATGTCTGAGAGAGGTGGGCAAAAAAAAAAAAAAAAAAAAAAAAAAAAAAAAAAATGAAATCTCCCTCTTAAATGAGTTGGTGCTAGGTAGATGGAAATATAGAAGCAGGAAGGGAGTTCTAGAGTTTACTATAAAAAGTATGAATGACTGAGAATCCTGGTTAACCCTTGCATTAGAGAGATGGACAGAATAGAAGTGAGAGGACGAAGAAAGTCTTGTGTAATGAGGCCACAGGAGGATGGAGGGAATGCAATTACATACCAGGATCAGAAGAATAGCTGGTGCGCAACTAATAGTAGACGAGATAGCAAGAGATGCAATATTGCAGCAATGAGAAAGAGGCTGAAGACAGTCTGTCGGAGGAGAAACATTGATACAATGAATCAATCCACTTTATCTAATACGGCTGTGTGGGTGGAAGCTCCCTACATGCAAAACGTATTCCATACATGGGCAGAGAAGGCCCTCATGCACAGATTGCAGTTGGGCATGAGGAAAACTGGCAGAGACGCCTCATAACGCCTAACTCCATAGAAGCTGTTTTAGCGAGAGACGAGAAGTGAAGTTTCCAGTTTAGATTACAAGTAAAGAGAGACCGAGCTTGTTACAACACTGCTTGTTACATACATTGACTTCACTCTAATCAATCTAATCTAACCTTGGAGAACTTAACCCTTTCAAGACTGGGACCCATTTTTACCATGAATTTGGGGTATGATTAGATGATTTTATTGACATTTGGAATGGTGTAAGGAGATCAGCTTAATGGCCAGTCTTCACTATTTCAATCCCTACACAAGTTTCTACAGCTGTATAAAATTGCCTTAAAGTAACCAGAATGAATATGAAAATGTGTCGTGGTACTGAAGGGGTTAGTTAAGTGATGTAGTTTAACACAACCTCAACGTCAAGGATTCTATAATATCTTTCATCCTTAATCTAAAATCACCAACTCAATTTTAACCAGACCTAATCTTAACAAAATTCAACAAAACATTAACCTAACCTAACCTAACAGAACATTAACCTAACAAAACATTAACATTAACCTAACCTGACAGAACTTTACTTGAAATGTCACAACCCTAACTTGACCTAACACAACCTCAACAAAACAAACATTAATTGGTAAAACCTCTCCCTTTTGCTTCATTCCCCCCCCCCCCACCCCAAGCTGGTGGGGATGTAGGGGATTGGGTGTTTTAGGGGGCGGGGCCAAAATCGGGAATAATCTGAGGACAAACTAAATCCAATCTAACCAAACCAAGCCTAATGTAATATGAAGCAACACCGCAGTACTCCTTTAATTACAATGGCCCTACGAAAACTGTCTCTACATTAATATAGCCACCACGGTCATTGTCTCTTTAATGATTACAAAGGAGACACAATATTGCATTTAGATTTTCCTAATAATCTAACCTAACTTCGATCAAGGCCCTTCTTTCTAACATTGCTTAATAACAATATACAAAAATAGAATTAGATCTTAATATGGGAATAGATTTTACAATTTGTGGAGAAGTGGAGATGGCAGTGGGAAAAAGGGAAGATTTCCAATGCAGTACACACACAGGAGTGAGAGGGTTGTTAATATGACGTGTGTAAGTCAGCAGGGCAGTCAATACTCACACTTGTACAGCAATCTGCATGGTTCACTCTCACTCAAGGATTCTAAGATGATAATATCCTTGCTTGCTCTCACCCGTCCCTCTCCCTTGTTGACAACTTGTCATCCACTGACTATGACTCACATTTCCCGCCCTCCAACCGGATTTTCAAGAACACACTTACAAGAGAGAGAGAGAGAGAGAGAGAGAGAGAGAGAGAGAGAGAGAGAGAGAGAGAGAGAGTAGGACTTAAAAAAAAAAATGAAAACATTATCCAAGTAATATATGTAATATTCAATAATATCTAGCTAGTCTTAATTAGAGGTAGTAGACACCTTTTCTACCTACCCCTTATTTGTATCACCTTTGGGTCATCCAGTCCCTGATTTCATAAACTTTTCTTTTATTACAACGCTTCTCGAGTAAAATTCTTCCCAGGTACAATACAGAGAAGGATTTAGAGGAGAACAGACAAGGATTTGCAGGAGAGAAACATGAAGCGGTGCCGTTGTACAGAGTGAATCCATGTGTGTGTGTCCGTGTCCGTCTGTGTGTGTGTGTGTGTGTATGCTTCACGTGTAAACAAAACAGCATGGCACAGTACACCATACACAATATTCGCTTCTATGACTTCCAGCCCAAGGCGATACAATGCATGAGCTACGATGACGAGACGAGTAGACTGGCGCTGAGCAGGTGAGTGGTGGGTGGGTGTGTGGTGTTTGTGTGACCGCTACTAAGGGACAGGAGCAGTGGTAGCGGCGGTTAGGCTCACGGCAGGCTGGTTGAAGTTCAGTGGATTGGCTGGAAGTCGCAGTGCTATTTCTACAGTACATTTTGATTTTTAGAACATGCATGATGTTAGAGGTTTGCAATGTATAGAACAGAACATCACTGTGGTTAGATGTTGAGGTGTGTATTGAAGCGACATAAGGCGTATTGCATTGTACTCACTATCATCTGTCAGACTGCACTGGTGATCAAGCATTAGCTGATCCTGCACTGACCTGACCTGCTATACTTAACTTGATACAACCTTAACTGACTTAATACAACCTCAACTTGACCTAACACAACCTTAACTTGACCTAACACAACCTTAACTTGACCTAACACAACCTCAACGTAAACAAGATATTGTGGTAATCATGTCTTTCCTTTCTTCTTCCTTCCAGAGCTGATGGAAACATTGAAATATGGAACTGCAGGAGTCGGCCTTTCATGCAGCTTGTTCTCCCAGGTGATAGATTACACAGTGTTCAACATTAATAATCATTGTAACTTTATATGTAATGGTTGTAATGTCCTGTGTCTTTTGTTTGCTGTGTTATACTATACATTTGTCACAACTCAAAAAATATATGCAACAGAAATGATGTATATATGTACACCATCAATCAATCAATCCACTACATTTACCACCAATAAAACACAAACCACATCAGAGATACATTGGTTGGGTGAAAGTACAAATTGAATGTAAGGAAGTGGTAGCATTAGAAAACCAGAAAACACAGGATGGTAGACCTTTTTTTCAGTCCATTCACCCTCACTCCATCCTCACTGAAGGTTCCTTACTGCAGGGGACAACGACAGCTCTGTGGAGGTGCTGGTGTGGTGCCAAGGGAGGCTCTTCAGTGCCGGCCTCCATGGCTTCCTGCTGGAACACAATCTGGCCACTCGAGAAGTCACTCTCCGCACCCCCATCACTGGCGGCCCCACCTGGTGCCTCGCACTCTCTAAGGACAAGAAGAAATTGGCTGTAAGTACATGACAGCAAGAGTTAGGCAAAAGTGCTGTTAAAAGTTATTAATTCCTGTTCTCATGTTTGATTTTTTTTTGTCTGTTGATTGTTTAAGAAATTTATCCTATTCATTTTTTCTTTTATAATGTAAGAGGGACACCAGCCAAGGAACCTAATTTTTTTTTTTTTATAGGAACCCAGTGTGATTTTCCCTTTGTCTCTCACAGGCTGGCACAGAGGGAGGCTACGTGTGTATATTCAATGTGGTGGAGGGCGGAGTTATGTATGACCGAGTGCTGGAAAAACAGGAAGGTATGATTTTTTTTTCTTGTCTTTTTTTTTTATTCATATTTTGCTATGAAAGAGAGCAAATCTGGCCAACGGCAACAAAAATTCTTAAACAAAAAGGCCAAATCACTAAGAGAACACCAAGAACCTGCACAATAATATAATAATATAATAATAATGCACAATAATAATGTTTCTCCTATTACTCTTGTTTGACTTATTACGGCATATACTCTTATTACTACACATCTCTTTCTACCCTTATTACTGTACTCTTATTACTCTTTATACTCTTCTTACTCTTATTACTCTTTATACTCTTATTGCTGCACATCATGTATTTCTTTTTCTTTGCCAGGCCGGATACTTCACCTGGCGTGGCACAAGAGTGGGGACTACATAGTGACTGGCTCGGTGAACTGTGTGCGGCTGTGGTCACTGAAGGAAGGCCGGGTGCGTGCCATCTGACTCTTCTACCTTTCAATATTTCAATCCCCCATATGACTCTCTGAAACTATAAAACCAACAAGTAATAAGCAGAATAGATATGGAAATGCATCCCAGTACTGAAGGGGTTCAAATCCAGCCTTGAACCAGAGTCACATTTCTAAGGTATGTACTAAACTGGACGTCCTTATCTTGGCAGGTGACCCGATGTGCCCTGGGTGCCTCTAACAGGAAGGATGAGGTCATTGTGTGGTGCGTCGGCATTCTGGATGACATGACCCTCGTTAGTGGTGACTCCAGGTAAGGGTGGGGTGTTAGTGGTGACTCCAGGTAAGGGTCAGAACCAGTATTAACAGAGATTCTTAAGTATGTACCTATTCTTAGATGAATTTCTTGTTTAAGATCTATCTTTTTCTCTTTTTTTTTTTTATGTAAGAATCTAATTGAAAAAGGGCATGGAAAGGTAGTAAAAGAAAAAAAGGCTTACTGAGATGCCACTCCCTAAAAAGTTTTATAGAGAATTGACTCGTTTTTTATATTTTCTTCATTTTTACTAACTCTTTTTTAAGGGAGAATGTATGTCTAGTGAAGTGGGTGTGTCATGAAGTGGTGTGGTGAAGGGAGTTAACAGTCATTCCTCTGCAGGGGACGGATCTGCTTCTGGAACGCGGAGGTGGGCACCATTACCCACAGCGTGCAGACCCACAAGGCAGACGTCCTCACCCTGGCCGTCTGTGCTGATCAGAAGTCTGTCTATGCTGCGGGTGAGTCTGGAGATTGCTGTTCTTCTTATTCGTCATGAAATATTGTGGTCTCTTCCTCCTCTTCAGTAAAGTACAGTTGTTTTTCCTATTTCTCTCTTATTTTTTGAGCTGTGAACCCAACCCTTCCATGGTTCAATGGTTGTACTTCCCTCAGGTGTGGACCCAACCATTGTTCAGGTGAGCCACGTGGAGACAGGCACCAAGAAAGGGAAGGTGGAGATGTGGATTAAGGGCATCCAGCGATCCATACACACCCATGACGTGCGGGCCCTTGCTGTCACTGCCACCGACCGCGTTTATTCTGGGGGTGAGTAGGAGGTGCTGTTTTCTTCCTTCTTACATCATAGTTTGGCTTGCAAGAAGTGATTTTTTTTCCTCTTTTCTCCTCTTTTTGTTTTTGTTTTGATATTTCAAGTGTTACTGCTGGTCAGGTCATGGGAGATGAAGTGATTCAGATGCTATTTCTTGTCTTTTTATTCTACACTCTCCATCAGGATTTGTGGCAAAATCTTTAAACTACGCAATACCTTTTCACTGTCTAGTTTAAGGTATTTCAAATGTTGCTGTTGGTCAGGTCAGGTGTAGGTTGTATTGGTGCTTCCCTGGTGCTGTTTCTCGTCTTTCTATTCTGCTCTGTCCATCAAGATATTCCACTAACTTTCTCTTTTCTTCCATATTTCATTATTTCTTTTATATTCTTAGATCACCAAGAAGTAATTAATTGTCTTGCATTTTTCCCTGGCAGGCGTGGACACCATCCTTACACTGAGTTACTTCCCACCAAGGACGGTCTGCAAGTTCCCAGCTCTTCCCCCTGTGAGTTGTGTTGATGCTTGTTTGCCTGGTGTGTTGGAGTGTGTTGAGGGATACAGCTCTTCTGTTTCCTTCCTTCTTTATACTTGTTCTTGTTGAGTGTGTCAGCTGTTTCTTAAGGAGTTTTGACTTAAACAAGCGTAAAAAAAGAGATATCTGTACAGATAGACAAGGAGATAGGAGTGTGTGTGTGTGTGTGGTATGGTATGTCAAAGCTCCTTAGGTGTAGCGGTATTTATTGTTGGTGTTCTGTGACTGTTTCTTCCTGGACAGCCCGGCTCCATCTCTGTGGCCCGGGAGGCTGAGTCACTCTTGCTGAAGTACAGTGACCGTGTGGAGCTGTGGCGGCTCGGGGCATCTTCCCAGGAGGGGGGAGACTCGGGCACCTTCCTCCCCATCACCGAGGTAACCATTTCATAGATAAGGGCTTCTCCCGAGTCTAGTGTGTCTCTGTCTGTCTGTCTGTCATTGTTTGTGTCTGCGTCTGTGTCTCTCTGTGTGTTTTTATGGTGGCTGAGATGCAGTAACAATTACATAGCCCTTTCAAAGCTGGGTGTTTTCTAGAATAACAGCTGCAATGGTCCAGCTGTAAGAGATCCTTAGACCTACTCATGGCAGTCTCTGTGTGTCTAATTCTACCCGTCATCTTCATCCATAAACTTGTCTCATCTTCTTTTAAAACTCCCCATTGTGTCAGCACTAACAATATAATGCAGCTCCACTCATGGCTCTGTGTTCCTCTGCTCAGGACCGAGTTAAGATGTTGGAACTGCACGGCAAGGGCGATGAGGTGATCCAGTGGTGCGCTGTGTCCCCCAAGGCACTGTGGATAGCATACCTGGTCCAGGGGAGCCTCCGTATCTACCATTTCACTCCACCACTGGTAAGAGATTTAACCCCATTCAATACTGTGATGCATTTGTACCATTAGTTATGCGTTTGATTAGATGAGTTTATCGACATTAGCAAGGGTCAGAAGGTTAATGGCCAGAGCCCGTATTAACAGAGATTCTTAAATATGTAGCTTTTTCTTAGACAAATTTCTAGTCTTTAAATTGATCTTAACTTTCCAAAATTGGTATTGTACATTTGCTATTATCTCATTGGCAGCTTCACATTTACTGCTGATGATACAATGGCTAAAGTGCAACACCAATATCGGGAGGTTAAGATGGATTTTAGGACTAGAAATTCGTTGAAGAACTCCCTTTTCTTTCCTTGTTCTTGTCCTATTATGATTTTTTGCCCAATAAATTTCAAATGGTATTGAAGGTGACTATTTCTTTTTTTTTCTCTCTCTCTCTCTCTCTCTCTCTCTCTCTCTCTCTCTCTCTCTCCCTTTTTTCCTTCCCAGTAAACAAGTGGTGATGGGGATGAAAGTAACTGTTGCTTCTTTTTCTTTCCTTGCTCTCTTCCATTTTTTTAATCTTATCCCGGTAAATTTAAAGTGAATGGGTTATTGGTGAGTGTTTCTTGCCTTGGCAGTCCGGGGATCAGCCTCAAGTGCAGCGAGTGAAAGAGTTGAGCCAGGAGATAAAGAAGAGTCACCAGATGCTGTGGTTGAGTGAAGGAAGACTGGCCTCTGCTGCCGTCACTGGGGCCATTCAGGTATTGTGTCCATTTGGCCTCTCTCTGTGTGTGTGTGTGTGTGTTTTTGACTGTGTCTTTCTGTCTGTCTGTCTGTCACATCTCTGTCAGTGTCTGTGTCTCTCTCTATTCATTTGTCAGTGTCTGTGTCTCTCTCTATTCATTTGTCAGTGTCTGTCTCTCTGTCGGTCTGTTAGTGTCTGCTTTCAGTGTCTTTGTCTTTGTCTGTCTTTCAGTGTCTGTTTCTCTGTATCTATTTGTCAGTGTCAATGTCTGTGTCTATCTGTGTGTCTGTTTAGTGGCTGAGATGCAGTACCAATTAGGTAACTCTTTCACAGCTGGTTGTTCTTTAGAGTAACAGCTACAATGGTCCGAATTAAGCTTGGAATACAAAACACTCATAGCAGACAAAAATTCATAGAGTTCTGCAAATCATTAAGTATTTATTTTATATCTTCTGGTGAGTGAAATGATACAAGTTTACTGTAGTGAAATACCAAATGAGCTAAAGCAACTGTATTCTATTTCAGGTAATCAGTGTGTCAGGGAGTGAGGCTGTGCTGGAGAGGGAGCTAACCCTTAAACCAGGACACAGTGTTCTCCAAATGACCTGCGACACGGAAGGCAAGAGGCTCGCTGTTGTGGACAGCAACAATACCATCACAATCTTTGACACCGACACAGGCCAGTCTTCTGTCCTCCCCGGCCACAGTGCTCCCTGCACAGCCATTGGGATCCATCCACTCACAAAGGAGGTGGTGGCAGTGTATGCAGACATGAGCATTAAGGAGTACGACCCATCCAGGCTACGCTACACTGAATTCAGTCGAAAGCACTTCAACGAACCATCCTCGGAGTTGGTCAAGAAACACTCTGTAATCCTGAGGCTGAGTTTTGATCCAGACCGGCCTGACCTGATCCTCCTCCACAATGAGTCAGCCTTTATAGTGGTGCAGAAGAACAAGGAGGTAGGCAGTGAGAGTCAGGAAAAAGCACCTAAGGTTAAGAAAGTCGCGTCTTCCTCGAGTCCTGTCAAAGGGGCAGAGGAAGGGATGGGTGCACTGTTTAGTGTTATCAGAAGACCCAACCAGGTGTTACTGTTCAGCCAGGTGAAGGGAGAGGCAGTGGTGAGTGTGGAGTTGAATCCACTGCAGGTTATGGATAAGCTGCCCTCACCACTCAAGGTTAAGAAGTATGGTGGCACGTGAAGTGAAACAATTTCAGTGCGACTTTCATGTTTTTTATCCATCATTGTTTTTCATTCATCATTCATCACCAATTTTTAAAGACTACACTGTAATTAAAAGCCATGAGTCACTAATGCACCAGATAATCATTCTCTTAACATTCAGAAAAGGGACATAGACAAACATTGCAACTTTGTCATCAGTACACCATTCCCTTAACCCCTTTAGTACCATGATGCATTTTCATATTTATTCTACTTATTATTTGTCAATTTTGTGCAGCTTTAGAAATTCATGTAAGGATTAGAACAGTGAAGATGCCAACCATTAATCTTCTGATCTCCATAAACCCTTCCTAATGTCAATAAAATTGTTCATTAATGCACAAAATGTATAGTAAAAATGTGTCCCAGTACTGAAGGGGTTGATAATTCCTTAGGGAAGGATGGAGACACAAGACTCAGAGAAATGAACTCCTGAGGAACAACACAACATTTAACCACAACAAAACTGCAGTTACCTTAGGACAGTGTACAGTTAAATTATTCATTGTTGTCATCACTGTCATTATTGTAGGGTTGCCCACAAGATTAACTTTCCATCAGGGGCTGCATGTGTGTGTGTGTGATCTTTTTAAATACAATGTAGGCTTTTTATGGTTATTTATGGGCTAAAGCAAATCATCTAATGGAGGGCTCTTATCTGAAAGGCCACCTATTTTGTAACCATTACCCTGAGTGGATGCCCAATCTCCCCTCAGACTGTGTGAATGCATGTATATACTTGGGGATCTGAAGGCCCCCAGAGTGTATGTGTTTCCACCGTACCACGTCTGTGTTTTAATGGATGTATGAGTGTGGGGTAATTTGTGCTACCCTGTCTGGCACTGCTGGTCAGGTGTATAGATAGAACATCTTCACCATCATCATCACCACCACCTCTGGGATAATGTACTGGAGGAATAGTACAAGTATCAGGAAAGAAGTAAAAACCAGAACATCAATTAGTGCAAATATCACCAGTTGTAATTTTGTATGAGGGATGTAAAAGAAATCATGATAAAATTGTTACATTGTATGAGTTTGGTTTTTCTGTCAAGTTCTGTCTGTATCTGCTGGTGTTAATTGTGTGTCTCCTCTTATGGTTCCAGTCGTCCATGTCTGATTCAGGAACATGCATGTTTACTTTCACTCCACAAAGAGAGAGAGAAAAAAATCCAGTTATTCAGAGACCACTGCAAAGGGAAAAGTTACATGTTCAACGAGAAAAAAACAAACAAACAAAACTTGTCCAACCAGGAAAACAAACAAACAAAAAGGGAAAACAAGAAGTTTCATGTGAGTAGAATACAAACATACACAACAATAAACAACTGTGATATACTACTAAAGAACATAAACACACACACACACACACACATCCTTCTCATGTAAAACTCTCTCTCTCTCTCTCTCTCTCTCTCTGACAAACAGACTTTACGAGAGAGAGAGAGAGAGAGCCTGGTAGTGGAGGAAGCAAGGAGGGCTGCGTGGGGTGTGTGTGGGAGAAGCTGAAGGTGAGAGGAGCACAGTGGTCGTGGAGGTGGAGGTGGAAGTGACGGTGTTGCTGATTGTAAGCATAAGAAGGAAGTGCGTGAGAGCAAATTGAGATCTAAATGTGATAAAAGAGAAACGCAGTATGACATAAGTTCTCTCTCTCTCTCTCTCTGGTTCTTAAAATATGAACCGTATTATTATTATTATTATTATTATTATTATTATTATTATTATTATTATTTACTACTACTACTACTACAATAATAACAACAACAACAACAACTACTACTACTACTACTACTACTACTACTACTACTACTACAAATACTACTACTACTACTACTACTATTACCACCATTACTATTATCATCAATATTATCACTATTGTTACCCTTGAAGCCACCAGCATCATAATTATAACACCAGTTCACCTCCTCTCCAAACACACACACATACACACACACACATGAACAACGGGGTTGCTGATGCACGTAGGAGTGACAAGTAAACCCCACGAGAAGAATCCCACGGTATATACAGTAATGATTAATATCCTGGGTCAGTGTGTTAGCGGAGAGGCGAGTTACTGACTAGTGGAAGTGTGTGGGCGGGACTGGTCGTGGGCAGAACGTGGGAGAACCCTTGGGCTGGAGGGACGAGAGGTGGGGTGGGTGGCGTAGAGGTGGCTTCTGAAGGTCACTGTGTTGTCCTATGTAACCAAGTAATACAAAGAACAATGTTAATATACACTGAATTCCCTCGTTCTGTTGCAGGGATATTTTTTGAAAGTCTGCATGTGATGTGTGTTTCTGCAGGTTACTTTGTTGGGTGATATGAACGAAAACAACACTGAGAAATCTAAACTGTCATACGAATGATTTTGAAAGGCCACAGGTACGATTTACTGCGTTCACTTGAGTTTTCCTCTCAGTTATTTCGCAAGAGTCCTTGAAATTGTAACCAGAAAATTATGAAAACAATCTTGAAAACGTTATAGCTCCACTAAACCCTGTGTGAATTAGAAAAAAAAGAAAAAGAGTTAAGACACCATTATTTGAGAGCAAGGCATACTACCACAGGGGGCAAACATTATTAACAGGTCTATTAGTTTTCTTCAAAAGTGAAGAACGTAAATGGCACCAAGCCATAAGTCAAAATTTGATCAGCGCTGTTTTACTCAGGTGGCAGAGAGAGAGAGAGAGAGAGAGAGAGAGAGAGAGAGAGAGAGAGAGAGAGAGAGAGAGAGAGAGAGAGAGAGAGAGAGAGAAACTTAATACCATAATTTAGGAACGAGGGCAAGGAAATGCCTGGAGAGTCACGGTTCTCATTTATTCAGTGTTGAAGCATTTGTGGAGTAGATGGTGAAGCATTTTGTTGGAGTATACAATCTGAAATATCTATATGAATGTTACATGATTAGTGAGACTAACTATTTACAAATATACACTTATATAAGATACCAAAAATAAATAATACACTCTATAGGTTACATAATTACAAAGTATTTGGCAAAATGACCACCAGCCTAACCATGCGTGGGAGGCTGCTGGTCAACACTCCTGGGTCAACCGGCAGCCATCACTCCCGCGGGCCTGGCGGGCTGGCGGCCTGAGGGCTGAGGGCTGAGGTGCCGTCGCATCAATAGTCCTCCAGGGAGTTGCTAGGCGTGTAGCAGGAGGCGGATGTGGTCTCAGGCGTGCGGCTCAACTCAAAGCCTTGGACGTCAGATTGCAGGGAGCGGCGGGTCACTTTGGCCAGCCCCCGCTGCAACACTTTGGTTAATGTGGCGCCCATGCTTTCCCATACCCTTGTCCTGAAGGTGAAGGCCAGAAAGATGAAGACGCCCTGCAACGTGTTGAGCAGCACGAACACGTAGTACAGCGCCTCCAAGTTCAGGTAGCCCGCCGCGATACCGCTCACCCACGTGAAGCCCATCAGCACCGCCAGCCTCAGGTACATCTTATACTGGCCCCGAGGGTTGTTTCCCCGCGCCGAGGAGGCCGCCGCCGTGCTGCTGGTCTGCGTGATGATGACGGCAGTGTTGACGAAGAAGACAAAGTTCATCACGATGAGGAACATCACTGGCGCCGCGAAGAATGCCAGTAGCGACTTGCGGTGACTGAACCAGCACCACGACTCTCCCAGACGTGGCAGGAGCTCTTCCGGCAAGCCACTTGGCTCCAGCTGGTCCACCAGCACCAGGACCACCGTGGCGGCGCCGGGCAGCAGCCAGCTGTACAGGGAGTAGGCAATGAACCTGTGCCACTGGCCGCCGCTCGACACCCGCAGTTGCCGCTGAGTCAGGCGGAAGGTGTACCACACGTCGAAGGCGATAACGTTCATCCAGGTGAAGGAGGTCACGAGAAAGTAATACATGGCTGCAGCCAGAGTGATGCAGCCTGTGCCTCTTGTCTTCGTCACCATGTTGACCAGCAGGGTGATGTAGGCAGCCAGCAGCGCCAGGCACAGCGACGCGAGGTTCCTGCCAGAAGGATTCCTCAGCTCCGGCAGCAGAGCGAAGGCGGACAGGTGGAGCAGAAGACACAAGCAGGATAGGCTCAGGCCAACAAGTGACACCCACCCTAGGGCATCGGAAAATTTACGTGTGTAGGCGGTAGCTTCCTTCAAATGACACACAAGCAGGCCACCATCACCGTACTTCTGGTAATCCCGAGGGCTGTAGGTGCGGCCGTACAGTGGCACGTGCACGGTGCCATTAGGAAGCTCATTGAAGTCCCCCTCGTTGAGAAGCACTTTCAAACACTCCAGGAATTCTTTACTGTAGTTGCTGAAGACCTCAGCCTCAGGGGCCAGGGTGGCGTCGAGGAGCGAGGTGGTGGGAAGGGCGGGGCTGGAGGCATTCGTGAGAACATCTTGTGTGGGCGTGGTGGGAGGATCCTCGGGGAAGACAATTGGGTATTCAGGCGTGGTGGGGACTTGTTGCGTGGTGGGGGGATCCTCAGGGAAGACAATTGGGTTCTTAACATTGAGGTCAGTTCCAGAGGAGTGTGTTGTGGTGGGTACTTCTGTTACGTTGGTGGTGGAGGGGAGGGTGTCAGGGCTGGTGGTGGTGGTGGTAGTGGTGGTGGCGTTGGTGGTGGAGGGGAGGGTGTCAGGGCTGGTGGTGGTGGTGGTGGTGGTGGTGGTGTCAGGGCTAGTGGTGGTAGAGGAGAAGATATCAGGGCTGGTGATGTTGGTCGATATGGTGGTGTTGAGGGTGTCGAGACTGGTGGTGGTGGTGTTGAGGGCGTCAGGGTTGGTGGTGGTGGTGGTGGTGTTGAGGGTGTTAGGGCTGGTGGTGGTGGTGTTGAGGGTGTCGAGACTGGTGGTGGTGGTGTTGAGGGCGTCAGGGCTGGTGGTGGTGGTGTTGAGGGTGTCGAGACTGGTGGTGGTGGTGTTGAGGGCGTCAGGGCTGGTGGTGGTGTTGAGGGTGTCATGGGTGGTGGTGTTCAGTGTACCAGGACTGGTGGTGGTGTTGAGGGCGTCAGGGGTGGTGGTGGTGGTGGTGGTGTTGAGGATGTCAGGGGTGGTGGTGGTGTTGAGGGTGTCAGGGATGGTGGTGGTGGTGTTGAGGGTGTCAGGGGTGGTGGTGGTGGGGACACTCGTAGTATTGTCGGTGAAGGGATCAGCAGGGATGATGGTTATACTGCTGTTATGACCGGTAACAGTTTCATTGGTGGTGTTGGCGGCAGTGGTGGTGGGTGTGGCGGTGGACTCATTCCCTTCCTTGGAGTTGGCATCGCTCAAGGTCACACACCTGCCGTACCTGTAGTCTTGGTCAGGTTTGGGACACACGATGCTCCTGCACCGTTTGAAGAAAGGATCCCAGACCTGAGTGGCGCTGCACGGGGACGAGGAGCCCACCAAGTTGCCTCCGCTGGGGTCCGTGAAATCAAACAGCAGGGCAAATGGCTTCTGAAATCTGATGTATGGCGTCTGATCATTGCATCTATAGTGGCTTATTTTGTTGCAGATGGCACAATGAGGGTTCCTATAGCGATTAGGGCCATCAAACACAACAGCAGTGTAGGCGTGGCACTGTGCCGCCACCTCCTCGTCCTGCCAATCCTCGCTGCACGTGCTGATTGCGTTGGCGCAATTCCTCGTCAAATTGTTGATATCGCGCGGCATCTTCGAGGATATATTATAGCACGAACGATGCCTCCGTGCCTCTGCCTCTTCCCTCAACACGCCCCAAGTGCCGTTCTGGAGGACGAGGTCTTTCGCGTCAACTACGGTGTGATGGGGCAGGTTACATTCCAGGTTGGCCGTCCACATACGAAGGCCGTGGATGTCATCGTTACATATGGCGCAGTGATAGTTCAGATAGGTGTGTCCTGTGGCGGTGCTGGTGACGAGCAGGCGAGAGATGGGATCTGTGTGCACACCACCGCCCACACACAACTCCTCCACCTCCACGTCACTCCATCCCTCCCGACACGTGACCTTCGCGTACACTTCATCATCTGCGGTAGAAACACATCTGAAGTCACTGCTCTCATCAAGTTTCTGCAGACTCGCATTTCTAAATTCCGAGTCGTGGCAGCAATCGGAGAAGGAGTTGCAAAGGGCGTCACAGTAACACTGGTTTTCCATATAGACTGTGTCATTGCGATGCTGACAGGAATTACGTGAAGGACAGGCTTCCTCGGGGAGTGCCTGCTGCAAGGGACTTGCAGTGACACATCCCACCACCACAGCCACCACCACAACGCGGTAACACGTGGCACTCATCCGCTCCAGGCGTATCACATGACAGTCACTACGATAGATGTCAAACTATCAGGGAGCCAACGTGCCCTCACCAGTGGAAGTCTGGAGGATGACTGGATGTTTGGACGCTTGCCACAAGGCAGCTGCAGGGAAGAAAGGATTTCACAGGAGGTCCCGCGGCCCCGCCTCCTCTGGGCTCGCCGCTGCCAGGCGCGATCCTCTTACTTTAGATTACGTATTCTTTCCCACTTTCACGATGCAGCTCTCTCTCTCTCTCTCTCTCTCTCTCTCTCTCTCTCTCTCTCTCTCTCTCTCTCTCTCTCTCTCTCTCTCTCTCTCTCTCTCTCTCTTTTCCTGCGTGTATGTGTTCCTCCGCAGGTTTGAGTCTTTCACGCGAGGTTTTGATATGCACGTTTCTTACAATGCGAGAGATGACAACGGAGACCCATTCCAATTTGGTAAGGTATTGTGATCTCTCTCTCTCTCTCTCTCTCTCTCTCTCTCTCTCTCTCTCTCTCTCTCTCTCTCTCTCTGAGCAGGTTTGGAGGGCGGCGTACAGTCCCGGTAGTTTTATGTCTGGTCAGAACAACAAGGACTTTCCCATATGACGTCACGCTGCGTCACAGTTCGGGGCTTGGGTCTGGCCGGGGTGGTAAGTTGTCTCTCCTTTCCGCAGGTCAGGGCGAACTACTGCAGACTATCAATATTACGAAATGGAGTCACTTAATTATTTTCGTATTCTTGAGTGTGTACTTCCTGAGACACTGACGTGGTAGGAAATTTGAACCCATTGACACGAGACCATTAGGGTGAGGACGCGGGCCAGTGATGACGGACGAGACGACTCAGGAAATGGCAAGATGGAACCCGTTCTTCCAGTGAGCCCAACCAACAATGGATCCCAGTAACCCTGCCCCCCCCCCCCCCACCCACTATGACCTGCATATTCCTATTTTTTTCTTCATCCTGTCTTGGCCAACAGGAAAAGTCCTAAAAGACAGTACAGGTGATGCAGTCCCTTCCAGTAAAAAAACTATTGTTGACATATTTTCTTGCTTTCGGTTGTTGCGTGACGGAAAGCAATTAGTCCTTGTTTACTTTCTTCCTGTTACGTCGACTGTCTTCTACAATATCCTTCCTGTCTGTCTGTGACGTGTGTGCTTGCTACCATTATTCACCTGTTGATTGCGTGTTTGCGGCTGCGTTACTTTAATATCAATTTGTGTGTGCCTTTGTTCATCTAATTCTCTCATCACTGTCTAAACTATTCTGTCTACCGTGTGTCTGCTGTTGCATTAATGTTAGCTGTCTGTTTGTAGCATGTGTGTCTTTCAAGTCTGCTTATACCTGTCTAAATATGTGCATTGTCTATAAATGCCAGTGCCTGCCTGTCTACTTGTCTGTCTGTCTGTCTGTCTGTCTGTAGCTACAGTGTATATACATTTACTGTATCTTTTCTTTTATATTATTTTTGTTCATATTTTTCCAACGTTCCTTCTCATATCCCTTAACAAAAAAAAGCAGGAAAATAAACACGCTCTTTAGCCACGCTACAAACAGCTTCCTTTTGACCTTGAAATTCACAACAACATTGATAAAGCACGTTAGTCTCCATTTCACGTAACCAGTTTATTACCGTCCCCAGCAGCTTACCACCTCCTGCCTTGTGACGCTGTGTAAAGGGAAGGACAAAATACTTGGAAGTTATATGAAAGGGAAGTATTAGAAAGAAACGTTACTGCGACTATGTGATGTATATAAATGATATCTTGCCTCGTCACATCTCTTGCACGTGTGTGTGTGTGTGTGTGTGTGTGTGTGTGTGTGTGTGTGTGTGTGTGTGTGTGTTTTCAGTTCATTAATTAGTGACCTTGATGCAAACGCGCGCGCGCGCGCACACACACACACACACACACACACACACACACACACACACACACACACACACACACACACACACACACAGACACTGCATCACCTGTGAATACTTGAATAATGACGAGAAAAACAAACAGCAAAACAGCGGCAGCAACAGAATAACAAGGAACGACAAAACAAAAACAACAACTATTATTACAACTTCGTCCATCATCAACAACAACAACAAAAGCGATAACCCAATAGAGAAAGGAGGAAAATAAGTAATGAGAGAGAGAGAGAG
>CM035183.1:556404-557988 GCA_020233015.1 Callinectes sapidus | reverse complement strand
GGTGTAATTAGACGATTTTATTAACGTTAGGAAGGGTCTATGGGGGTCAGAAGATTAATGGTCAGATTCTGTACCATTTTAATCCCCACACAAGGTTGAGGTGGCATGAAATCGACAAATAATAAGCAGAACAAATATGGAAAGATGTCCGAGTTTTATCCCGCCTGGCACAATTAGCAGTAGTAATGGCAGTGATAGTAATGACGGTAGTAGTAGTAGTAGTAGTAGTAGTAGTAGTAGTAGTAGTAGTAGTAGCAGCAGAAGTAGTTATTCTAGTAGCATAAGTTACGTCAGTTATTCATAATGATAACAATACAATGCTACACCACACTACACCACATCACATCTAAGCACACCCAATTAAAAACCAATATTGCTGTAGTGGTCTTTATAGCATTCGTTACATCAGAAATGCACAATAACAGAAAACAATACCACACCACACCACACCAAACAACAACAACAACAACAACAACAACAACAACAACACTGCACAAAGAACTTCAAGCATACAATGTGAGAACAAATCATGCGAGAAGCGAGAAGAGCTGAGTGGGCGGACTGGTGTATGTGCGTGCCTGTGAGTGAGTGTGTGTGCGTGTGTAAGAGTGTGAGTGTGCCTGTATGTGTGTGTGTGTGTGTGTGTGTGTGTGTGTGTAGGCGTGAGGGAGGGTGCCAGCAATCTCTTCAGTTCCTTATTGGACTGACAGACGGGCATGTGCTTAGGAACTCGGCGCCTTAAGTTGGGCATACCGCGTGCTGGGGAATGCCTTGAGATGTCCTAACTTGGAGGAAAGACAAAAAAAGGCTGACAGAGAGAGAGAGAGAGAGAGAGAGAGAGAGAGAGAGAGAGAGAGAGAGAGAGAGAGAGAGAGAGAGAGAGAGAGAGAGACGGTACTTGAAATTTCAGGTTCTATCAACATTGCCTTCTTGCCTTGTGTGGGAGAGAACTTAGATAGTGTACCAGGCACCGAGTTGTCACCGCCACTCCGATGATTGTGTCTTCACTTCCTATATCCTGTTAGCGTATCGCATGGCACAAAACAGAAAGGCCTATAGTGGGTGTATGTACTTTTCCTGTATGACTGATAAGCGACTCTGGCCCGTGGTGTCTTGTGGTTCCGCAGTGTGGTATGGTGTGGGTGTTTCCTGTTATTGAGTTGCATGACATGTAACACTGAAAGGTTTGTTATTTTTTCATGGAGGTGTGGTAGGTGAAGTGAAGCACACGTAGGTTGGTAAGATTTTCGTCTTGTTTGTTCGCTGTTTCAGGTTACTGACTCGTTTATCGGATAAATGTGTTTGATCTACATTTCTCTTTTTTTCGGGAAGGTACACTGATAACTTGTGTGCCAACAGGGTTTTCCATATATTTCACCAGTTAGGAATGTCTAATGTTTCCTGCCATTGCATAACCTCGGATGCAACACCATCTATAATCTGTTTCTTCAGCAAGGCGCACTGATAACTCTCAGATCTTTTTTCTCTTTTCTTTTGTGAGATTTTAATTTCATTGCATCTCTGTGTGAACAAAAGGAAGTTGCGGGAAGCCACGTGACATTCTCTGGCTTTGAGCACAATTAG
>CM035183.1:543904-551404 GCA_020233015.1 Callinectes sapidus | reverse complement strand
TGTGTGTGTGTGTGTGTAAGGTTGGGGTGGTAGCATTTCCTTCCTTTCTTCTCTAGTTACACCTTCCGTTCCTGTTTTATCTCCCCCTCTCCTTTACAAATGCTCCTCGTCAGTCAGAAAAGGCCTATGTATTCACGCCCCCACCTGCCACCTGCTGTGTCAAAAAGTAAAGGACTGAGGTGTTCTGTTTAACGTACTAAGGCGAGGTGAAGTCTTTTTTCTATTTTCGCAATGTACAAGTCTCTAGATGTTTCTGTCCACTGGGGTTTCCTCGTGACTCCCATCCTTTACCGCTCTCCCATAATTCCATCCCCCCCTCCCATTGATGTTATATACTTTAGTCATTACCTCGTCAGCAGCTTCAAATTTACTGCTGATGAGAGAATGGCTAAAGTACAATACCAATTTAGGAAGAGGTGAAATGGATTCTAAGACTAAACATTGGACTAAGAAAAGTTACATATCTAAGAATCGGTTTGGAGTATGAGGCAACACATCGTGGCTCCCTTGAACAATCTCCTTGCCCTTGCAGTGACTGACCTGCAGCGCCGCCTGGAGGAGGAGAGGCGTCGCTTATTGTGCCGCATATGCATGAAGAACCGAGTGGAGGTGGTGCTGCAGCCCTGTTCTCACCTCCACTTCTGTGCCACGTGCGCGAGGCCCCTGGACCAATGCCCCACCTGTAACGCACCTGTGAGGGGAACGCTGCTTCCTATCATTGGTTGACGAGCTGCGGTGAAGTGGATGTAATTGTATAGGCGCTGTATAGGAAAGCTACACCACATCACTGGCTGGCGAGCTGTGCATGGTAGTGTGGTGTGGAGGAATGGATGTATTTATAAAGACGCTGTGTGGTACTGTATGTATATAGGAAATCCAGGTTTTAGCCTCCATGAAATGCACACACAGAGAGAGAGAGAGAGAGAGAGAGAGAGAGAGAGAGAGAGAGAGAGAGAGAGAGAGAGAGAGAGAGAGAGAGAGAGAGAGATAGTGTGGTTGGTGTTTCGCTTCAGTCGTCAGCCGTCGAGGGTCTCTTCCCACCATGCACTGGAGATGAGGAGCCTGCTGATAAGATTACACTACTGGTCCTCTTTGTTTCGGAATGAGGAATGTTTCTACACAGGTCGCGGCACTCCTTGAATTTTGGCGTATTCATTTGATCTGTTGTGTCGAGGAGACTGGCTGGGAACAAAACAAAAAAAGAGAAAACGAAAGGAAAAACCATTCAACTTAACGCCTTCCAAAGTTAATCATAGAAAAGATTGAATAAAAAACGTTTGCCACCGGAGCAAAGACTGAGTTGCTATATTCCATGTCAGGCTCAGGTTAATACAATAACTCAGCCACCTTCCTGATCTCTTCCCACGAGCATCATGACACCGCACACGCGACGGATCCCTACGATGGTTTGTATATACAAAACTTACCTGAGTTCATACATTAACGTTAAAGTTAATCTATAGAACTCAGCTTATTTTCATAAAAAACCTGTATCAGACTTTCCTTGGCACAGCGTCCTTCCTCGCGCACCACAGGGTCACCCACACCGCTCACCGCAACACAGTTGTCTTTCATCCTGGAAAAAAAAGATGATATACTGTACTATTATGAAGGGTGCCTTGCCCCTTTGTGAAGGAAGGAAGGCGACGGTGCTGCGGTGAATGAAGGCTGGAGGAATGTACGGTTTTTGTGACCCGGGCAGCAGTGCGAGGCGCGAGGAAAGCATGTGTGTTGTTTGCGTGGAAGTCTTATCACAAATAAAAACATAAAAGTGAGCTTGGCCTGCCTGTGTCTTCCTCCTCGACACATTGCCTTTGGCACCGCCCGGGGCCATCGCCGAGGGAGCTCCCCACACCGGAAAACATTCATGTTTCCTCTTGACTGACTTTTCTTCTTTATGGTGAGTTGTGGTGAAGGCGGCAGCTTCTCCCGCCCGCTGGACCACTAACGTGTGGCTGCCGTGCGAACTGCACCGTAACGCGACACCATCACTGCTCTGTGCGCCACATGAAGGGTCTGACCACTGGGCCGCCCCTTGCGCCTCATTCCTCGCCTCGGTTCTACACCAGCGCCAGTCCAGCATGTGTTCCTGCCACCCTGCCACCTACGCTCCAGCACGCTGTCCCGCCGCGGGCTGCCATAGCCGGTAAATGCAAGCTTTCACTGGTGTTTTGTGGAAGTGACGACGGCGGGTCCTCGCACCGCGCTGACGGCGATCCACGCCTCTGCGTAAAAAACACCCAGTGGCTCACTTGTTGTTAATGCTTCTGTTGTGGTGATAGATCACCAAGAGTGTGGGTTGAAAGTCACTTTTGAGTACAAACTTTACTCTTCAAAGTAGCTTCAAGAAAGAGGAAGCGAGGCTTCAAAGTAAGGCATGGCTGGGGCATCAGGGTGGCGGGCCTCGTGTGGCCGCTGGTCCCTCGCCCCGCACGGCCAGGTAACAGTGTTCATCAGCCAGAGAAAGTCAGCAAGGACGCTCATTTAGTATCCCACAAGGATGCCAACTCTCCCCACTGTCAACAAACCATTTACCTGGTGAGTGACCTCCGGGCGAGGCGCTCACCACCACGCGGCAGCGCCGTGCGAGACAAAGAACTCAGGCAACGCGTGGCGCTGCCCATCCCTGGATGGAGAAGTGACGCAAGGGTGAGTGCCGCGCCCTGGCCGATGAATGGGTGCGTGCATGGGTGCCTCACTTGTCCCCAGCGTGGTTGGCAGGTCTGGTGAGGAATGAGGCTAGAAATATGGGTCACTTGTCGCTGCCTTCCTCTAGCGTTCGCTCACCGCCTGGTGTGGTGGCGAACGCTTTCTAATTTTCCCAGGGGACTTCGCTCAGAATCAGCTGATGTAAGGCGTCACAACACAGCCAATAAACAACTATACAACGTTGCACCACTCGATAACCTCTCGTATACTAGGGCCACTGACACCTCAAGACAAAGAGTGTTCAATTATCATCTGTTAGATCATCGCTTCCCTGGCTGCAGTGTTGTCGCATTCCGTCGCCCTGCAGTGGAGGCTTACTTACACAGGTTTCTCCATAACCCGTAATTACTGGAATGCTCCTCGACCAGCAGGCCTAGAAGTCAAATTGAGAGGGAAACTCGCTCACAGAAGACCACTTTTAAGTACTAACGACTCTTGAATGTTTTTTTACTTTTTTTTTTTCTTTTTAGACTGAAAATTTTGTTGAGAATGTTGAGAGTAGGTGGAGGGGAAGACGGTAGCCTATGGAAAGAGTAGGAAAAGGTAGGGAGGGGAGGCGGGGAGGAGGAGGGAACTGGTGGGGTGCTCGGTGACGGCCAGGCAAGGCGAGTCACCACCAGTAGGAAGGAGAGTGTTGTTGGTGATGGTGGTGGCCAGTCGCGAGTGAGTGAGTGAGTGAGTCCACTTTGACTCATGACTGCGTCACGTCACAGCGAGTCACGAGCTGGAGACATCACGGGTAGGGCGACAAGGAGGCTATCCTGACAAGGTGGTGGGGAGGGGAGGGTGCCACGTGTCGAGAAGACGGGGGAGGAATGCAGGAAGGAAGGCAGGCGCTTGTAGCCTTCAGGAGGTTAACGAACTGGCTCACCCACTCATCTCCCTCACCGTTACCAAGGTCCAGTTATCTGCATTACGTAAAGTGACTGTGCGGGTGTGGGTAGGGATGGGTGGGATGTTGTGGGTGTGGGTTAGGCACTGTGAGGGTGAGTTGGGCGCTGCAGGGGTGGGCTGGGAGTTATTTGAGTGTAATTAGCACTGTGCGGGCATGGACAATGTGCTGGGTGGGGGGGGGGGATGTTACGCTGTATTCGGGTAGTTAGGACAGCGCGGGCGTGGGCAGTGTTGGGGCGCAAATAAGGCAACTTATGGGCGTGACTCAGTGTGTGGGCGTGAATAAAGGGCAGTATATGACCGTGTGTAACACATCAGTGTAGAGATATGAGATGGAACAGTGTATAGGTATGAGTCAGACTGGTTGGGCGTGGAAGAAACACCGTATGAATAATCCCTGCACGCCTGTATGCCTCTTATATGCATTCCATCACACCTCCAACATCCATCACCCGCTACCCAACGCAAAAAGAGCACAACAGCAACAAAAAAGAAAAAAAAACATCCAGGAAAGAATAGACATAAAAATCGACAGCTAGATAACATCACGAACGGAAAAGGGGAAAAAAAGTATTATTGGCGAAGTCTTAGGAATGTGAAGGCCGGTGGGGCAAGTTAGGTCGTTCTTATGTTTTTGTTGGCACGAGTTTCACCCAAGTAATGTCCGGAGTGCGAGAGAAGCTGTTTGCCGCACATCTACTGTATCTTCCAAGGTTGTATTTCGAAGAGCTTCCGCACAGCACTTCCTTTATGTTGAAACTGCTTTAGGTGAAGTTACATCTATTTTAATTTTTTTCCTCCTCCCTCTCTTGACTCTTTCACTGCGATACGAGACAATTAACAACTTCAATAGCAATGCATGAGATCTTTATTAATATCTGCGAGAAGGGAATCCATGAAGAAGAGTATATTATTTCAATTTCTCCCCAGTTTAAAGATTTTATGTAACTATGGAACAAGTAAAGATGTCGTAGAGTGATTCATTATTAAGGAAAGATGGAACAAATATCAGTGCAAGGGTTCATTGACGGATTACAGGATTTTTGCATGACTAACAGGAGAAACACTTGAGGAGAAGATATTAATAATTTAAAAATAGTTGTGATAAAGATGAGCAGGTTTTTTTTTAGTATGTTTCGTTATTATGGTAACAGATTAACAATATTCATACATTAATAACAGAGGAAACATTATATGGCCTTTGAAAATAAGATAAAACTACATGGATTTGATAAGTGTGTGTTTCGTGGTTCTAAGAAAAAATGACATACTTAAGAATCTCTATTAACACGAGCCCAGCCAATTAATTATCTGTGTGACCTTTCAAATTGTCGTGGTGAAGGAAGGAACAAAGCCATTCACCACAACACGAATGTACGCGAGGCAGGAAACAGACGGTCATAAAGAGGAGTAGCTGCCCTCATACTCTCGCCGCTCGCCTATCATAAACAAACATTGCATAACGCGTAATGTGTGTGTGTGTGTGTGTGTGTGTGTGTGTGTGTGACAGCTGCTACGTCACGCCAGTTGAGCAGCACTCCTCATTGTTCTTCCCAAACGCTTCATTCTCTCATCATCAGCTTTTTTTCAAATGACGCACTGATCGTTCGTCAGGTTCTCATGACTGTTTCTCCTGTTGGTAATGTAGGAATTTTAATCTGTCGCTAAAACCATAAAAACGTCTTTAGATTACATTTTGTTGTGTTCTCATGAGTGTTTCGGTGTTGAGGTTTTGCTAGAATCCTGATCGTACTCTTAGAACTCTACAATATAACTTCATGTAACTTTGAAATGCAATTGAGATACGAAACTTTTCGGAATACATTTTTCTCAAGTCATTCACTGCAATATCCAACAACCAACAGCACTAAAGGCATTGCACAAGAAAGAAAGTTGACTAAGTCGGATGAATTTTGCAATTTACAAGCAATGCCATGTTTGGAGGTGGTTGTCGAGCAAGAAAAGGACGTCTCAAGATGTGGCTGCCGGGGTACAGCGGAATCACGTGGACTCTGAGGGCCGCGAGATCAGCCACGGTCCGATGGGGAGATTGGGCATCCATTCGGGGTAACGGTTACCAAATAGGTGGGCTTTCAGATAGATCTCCATTAAGTGGTCTCTTCCAGCCCATAAATTCACGTAAAAAGCCCACATTGTTAATAAAAAAAATAGTTAGCAGTTAAGGATGTGACAAGTAACAGTGTAAAGATTGAAAACACATAATAATTGAAAAGCCGGTACATTTTTTCCCTCTACCTTTAGTTTTATTCATACTTACAATTATAACTTGCTCGTTTTACGTGATACACACTACACGTGATACATACATAAAATACACAAAAAAACACCCTATTTTATGAACCTGCTGGACTCTGTGACATCTTCTAACACTAAGCACTTCAAGACAACTAACGGAAACAGGTTTTTAGATACTGGACATGTCAAAGAAACGCGATTAACAAAGAGGAACGATGCGATGAACGTGAGGAGACTGCTATTGTTGTGACACACGCTGGACACACACACACCAACTCTCACCCATCAACCCCAGTGTGTGTGTGTGTGTGTTCTTGTATTCAGCATTTCGAGGTCTCATCATCCAGTATCGGTGCTCAGAGACGCTTCACTCTCACACCACGACTATTTTCAAAGGACACAGAGATGATTTGCCGTGCTATCAAGAGTGATTCTCCTGTTGATCATGTGGAAATCTTGTTCATCTATCACCACAACCATAAAAACAGCATGACAACTCCCGTAACTTGAAGTAGGTGGAACCTTTTGAATGCAGAGGAGGTGCAGCGCTGACGTGTTTCAGAATCTGACTCCAGGATTATCATCAAAGCCCTGTTGGATTCCCACTTCCTTAGTTATTTCTTTTTAGTAATACTCAGACCTCTGTTTAGAAAATAATCCACATGGAGGAACAGACGAAAAAAGGGTTCATTTGTATCTTTTTAAACTACGTAACTATACAAAACACTAAGGACCAAAAAAAAAAAAATGTAGCCTAAAGAATTGTAGGTTAAAGGGAACAGAAGCAAAGGCTGTTATTCTTGTTTTTGTGTCTACTGCAGAATTATTTATAAGACTTTGGTGTAACAAACATGCCCTAAAAAAAACCTGTATATTATTATGGAGAAAGGGGGATTCATTTGGCCTTTCCTACACTACAGAAACATTTCTAAGCATTGCAAGGAAAGGAAAAAATAACCTGTCCAGCAGTAAATGGTTTAGAACACACGAAATAAACAGACAATAAACTCATGCAGTGATGCACAAACACCCAAGCCTCTCGACCCTCACCTAGTGGCACCCCGTCAATAGAACAGTGACCTGGTGAGGCTGCGGGGCGTCCTTCACCAGTACTATGACGCGTGGGGACACTGGGGAGGATGAGTCGCCCGGGGAGTGAGGTGAAGAGGAGGTGTGTGAATGCAACAAAGCTTCCCGGTTCCTCTTATTCTCCCTGCTCTTCTGTTCTTTTTCTGCTACCTTTGCTGCGATCAACCATCATGCCTGTGAGTATACTAGTGTGTGTGTGTGTGTGTGTGTGTGTGTGTGTGTGTGTGTGTGTGTATGTTACAATAATAATGATAATAATAGTAATAATGATAAAAATAATGATAATAATAATAATAATAATAATAATAATAATAATAATAATAATAATAATAATAATAATAATAATAATAATAATAATGATAACAATAATAATAATAATAATGGGGATGGAGGTGGGTGCGTGGGTGGATAACTTGTATGTATGTATTTAGTTAGTTGTAATGTGTAGGACTTAGTTTGTATGTCTATTCTTTTCATCTTGTTTCACACACACACACACACACACACACACACACACACACACACACACACACACACACACACACACACACA
>CM035183.1:529482-543804 GCA_020233015.1 Callinectes sapidus | reverse complement strand
CTCTCTCTCTCTCTCTCTCTCTCTCTCTCTCTCTCTCTCTCTCTCTCTCTCTCTCTCTCTCTCTCTCTCTCTCTCTCTCTCTCTATTGACAAGTACCTTTTATTTATTGATATATATTTATACATTTATATATCTGTTTCTTTATTCATAACAGCGCATTCTATTCACAATTTCCTTTGTTGCGAGAATAAAGAGGAGAAGGAAGACCCCCTTATATTTTCTATTTTTCTTTCTTTTCTTCCCTTTTCTCGTTTAGGACAGACCGGTCAATGTGACAGAGAGTATCGCAATTAATGGTGAAGTTCTTGCCAAGACTCTTGTTATCGTTTTTCGTTAGCAATGCGCCATTTATCACTGAATTGACACCCCCGCCTCTATATTAAGCCTCCCGAGCCTCGTCCATTACCACGCTTCTCGCCAGGCTATTGGCGGGCCGGCAGGTGAGATGAATCGTTCAGCGGGGCCTTCGTTTAAGAATTAAGATTTGCCGTCGCTTGAGTTGTGCTGCAATAAATCCTCCGTGGCACTGTGCTGGTAGCCGGCTGCTGCGCCTTGTTACACCGGGAACACATTACGCCACGCCAGCAAGCCGCGTCCATCGCTGAGTTATGTGTCACTTTACTTTGTGGTTAAGTAATGAGTCTTGCATCTGTAATATTTCGCTTAAGGAATTTGTCTTTTCCAGAACTAACCATCCGTTTTTTTATTATCATTAATTTTTTATCCTCTCTCCTTTTTAAGAAATTCCAAGTTGTAATCGTCATAATTTTTCGCGTAGCGGCGCGACAAAACCTTGATCAATCTTTCATGACCTGAGGATCATGAGCCAGTGAGTGCTGAGTGAGCCGCCCACACACTGCTGGGCCGCTGAGCTCCCTGCAGTGGCTGGCTGGCTAGCTGGCTGAGCTCACATGCAGTGAGTGAGTGGTGGTATCGTAGCCGCTGCGGTGCTGGCCACGCACTGAACGTCTGAATAATAAAGGAACAGTAACGCTCGCTCCCCTTCTGCACCCTTGTCCCCGCGGCGCCACGCCACTCGACGTGAAGTGGACGCAGGTAGCGGGGACATCGCTGGCACTCTCACGGAACAGCCAGCACAGGAGCAACCGTGACTCAGGTCGCCATGACTCCCTTCGCTGCCTCGCTCTTAGTGGCGCTGGTGGTGGTGACGCCTCTTCTCCTGCAGTGCAACGCTCTTCCTCACGCAGACCGTGTGCAGGGTGAAGTGATCTTCTTATTTACTATCTCCAGTGTTTGATCCTGAGTGTGTGAAGAAATTAATCAGTTACCCCTATGATACAAATATAACTTGTTCAGAAATTAATATTCTTAAGTCATCATACATAATTATACACTGTTATCAGGTTCTACAGAACCTCATTAGCCACTTCACAAGTTGACATTCTTTTTTTATAATCCCTCACAACTTTTCACTCACTTATTCTAATACTAAACTAAGTAAATAATCCCTAAACAAAGAAGATGCAAAAGTAATTGTTTAGGCAGACTACACTTCAATGCTGCTGTGAATGCAACCAAAATGTAGCGATGGCACTAAAAGAGTTAACGTACGCCTTCAGAAACGCTTTACTTTCTCATCAAGACTATTTTTAAAGGCCATGAAGGTGATTAGCGGGGCTTTCAATAGTGTTTTTCCAGTTGATAATGCAGAAATCTTGTTACTCTGCCTCTAGAACCTTAAAAAACACCTCGAAAAACTCGTGTCGATTTGAATAAAGTCTCCTGAAATATGGGTGTGAAGCATTAAAGTGTTTGAGAATACGAGCGTAAGAGCCTCAAGGAAAGAAAAGAAAAAGAAAGAAAAAAAAAAAAAAAAACGGACACACCTAGAAATGAACACTTAAGAACCAGGCATGACTCAGTAGACAGTAGTGTTGGTTCGCTTTGTTCCCGTTTCCTGATTTATATTTGGTACATTCTGAGTCGTGTTCCTTTCATCCCTGTGTTTGCATTGACGTACGCTTTGTATTTCCCAGCGACCAATACCTGGATACCTGGAGGCCGTTCATCGCGGGTTTTGTGTGTTTGAGGAACGGCGCACTGAAGGAAGTCACGTTCAAACACATTAATGCCAATCTCACATACAAAAAAGAGATAAATCAAGGAAATAAAGAAGAAAAAATGCAAGCTGTGTAAGTTACAGCTGACATTATATGTGCGAATATCTAAAAAAAAAAAAAAAAAAAAAAGCTGATCATATTGCGGTAAACTTTACACTTACATCTGAAAGAGGAATACCAAGGAATGAAAAGGGAGAAAAAACAGCAACAGGCTTATTGAACCTTACGAGGCTGTTTGCAGACTACCTAATTTAAACTACAGCTAGAGAAAAGGGATAGGAAAGGCGAAGGCTCCTCTCCACCCACCACTCCCTCCAGTCAAAGGCCGGCAGGAAATCAGGAAAACCATACAACATGGAAAAAATGCATGGAAATTTTGATGAGGAACGAGAAGAGAGTAAGACGTCACTATTACTATAACTAGAAGTGTCGGGAAAGAGTCGACTATCACCGCCAGGCACTGACACTGCCACTGCCACTGCCAACCAACGCCCCCACAACACACTATGACAGAAATCTACTTTATTATTACATTATTGCAAACGAAAGCTTAGGACATCGTATAGTATCGGAGCTGCGGATTACTTTCACGTTACTTGTCCAATCTATTCTTGAAGGCACCAACTGTTATGCAATCGGCGACAATAGAGGGAAGAGAGTTCCAAACATTAACAACGCGATTAGAAAAATGATGAAAATCTTTAACGAATTATTTTGAAACTGTTCTGCCTTCTTGCTACATTTGAAAGAGGAGGAGGAGGAGGAGGAGGAGGAGGAAAAAGCGAATATCTTAGGAGAGGAAAAGGGGGAAAAAAAAAAAAAAAAGGAAGTCAAGTTGTGGCAAAAATTACTTTGTGTGTGTGTGTGTGTGTGTGTGTGTGTGTGTGTGTGTGTGTGTGTGTGTGTGTGTGTGTGTGTGTGTGTGTGTGTATACGCACTTATATGTCTGTTCACGTATACATACATTCAATAAAGACAACATCCAAACACAGCATTGAAAGCGAACAGCCGTCCTATGTCCACCACACAGCACATCTCCCTTACAGACGCACCACTCTCACAACCGCCAATGTCGCCGAAACAACAACAGCGGCAGCGGGGAGAGAGGAAACTGATCGAGATGAGGACCAGGGCGGCGGAGGCACAGACGCGAGGCTCAGACACGGGACAGGTGAAGGTGTACACGTTGCAGAGGGGAGTGTGGACAGCGCCATCTATTGACAACTACCTGGCTTACAACTTCACGGAGCAGGACAGAACCATTTCCTCCTTCACTATTTGTTATTGGATCAGGTAAGTGTTCTTTATTGTGTGTGTGTGAAAAAAAAGAATGAAAAAAAAAAAAACCCTTCAATTCTCTATTAACTTTCATGTTCTTTGTTTATGTTTGCGTTTTCATGTGTCTGTTTTAAAGTTTCCGTTTTCAGCATTTCCGTTTTGGGAGAATGTTCGTTTTTCAATGTGTCTGTATCAAGTGTCCATTGCAAGTGTTCTCCTCCTTTTATTTACTATTTGTTATTGGATCAGGCGAGTGTCTTTTTATGTTCTCTTATTTGTTTATCTTTATTCGGTATCGCGCTACTCTTCTTTGTCATGTTTTTCATTTTTTACAATATGTTTATTTTTTTTTCTGTGTTCTCCTTTGATTTATCTTTCTTTCTTTGTTATCATCATTACCTTTACTTCCTCCTTGTCTGTTTATCTTTGCTCACCAACATTTTCCCCTTATCTTTCTAGCTCTATAATTGTTAGTTAATTTTTTTATTATTTCTTTATTCTTGTTCGCTTTTATTTCTTTGCTCTTTTCCTGATATGTGTTCCATTCATTTATTATCATTGTTAGCTCTACTCTTTCCAAGTCTTTCTTTTCTAATTTTACTATCATTCCTTTAATCTCTCATTATTATTATTTTTTTTTCATTTATCATCCTATCATAACTTTCCCTTCTTATATCTTTTCCTTCATTATAATCAACACTATCTATTATTTTCCGTATGTTTTTTTCTGTTCTCTCTTATTTATTTCACTTTTTTTTATTTTTCATTATCATTAGCTCTATTCTTTCACCATGTCTTTTCTTTTCTTTTCTTTTCTTTTGTCATTTCCTGTCCTCTTGTTTTACCTTCCATCATTATCTTCATTATTTATTATCCTCTTTTTCATGTCTGTTTTCTTTGCATGTGTGAATGAGAAAGGTTGGGAATACAGAAGCAGGCAAGGAATTCCACATGTAGTATTTAAGTCAGACAAAAACCGTCTTTTGCTTTGGAATCAACACTACACTCACACTTATTCTCGACTACCTCAACGATTCACACACACTTTTAACTCTTTCACTCTTATTATCAACATTTGTATCACCGTATCGTTCTGTCACTGTAATTTGTATCATTTATCTCATTATCGTTGCTCTTCTTTGTATCATCAAGACGATCCGATAGGAATATATTGCGATATTCAAAATCTGATAAAAAAAAACTGGTTTCTTTATTTCTCAAGGTTTAATTTTTTTCTCACTTATACAATGTAGACCTTTTACGGGAATTTATGGGCTAAGGGAGGCCACCTGATGGAGATCTATCTGAAAATCCACTCATTTTGGAACTGTTACCCCGAGTGGATGCCCAATCTCCCCTCAGAGCGCACATAGTTCCACTTTACCCCTGAATGCCGTCAAATTCTTGCCTACTTGAGGAGCCAATACTCTTTAAGGTTCATCACTAGTCTCGCTGTTTTTAGGACAATATGATAGAAATATACTGCCATACCACATATAAAACTCAAACAAGCTTCTCAATCTTTGAATTGTCATGATACATCCACTCATATTCTCGCTCACCTCAAGAAGCCCCAAGACATTTTCAGTTTTATCAATACTATCGCTATTCACAAACTCATAAAGTCTCTCAAGATTAAACCAGACACTCTCACTTGTCGTCTTTTGAACTACAGTAGCATTGCATTCCTTCAAGTCGTTGCCAATCTCACGAACCAACACGCTTTTAGTTTAGTATCAGTATTGCTGCTTTGAAGACAATGTAGTGTGCAAATCAATTTATCACACTCTATGTATCTATAATTTGATCAAACAGATAATCTCCACTGCAGAACTTTGAATGAACACTGCATTCCCTCGTCAGTAATTCTCACACTTTCAGGTGTACTATTACTACCGCCGCTCTAAAGACGAGTCGGTACAAAAAAGTCGTCTTACCACATATAAAATTAAAGAAAAGAGAGATAACTTCACAACAGAACCTTTGAAATAATATAGAATATAGAATATAGAGTAGAGGCAGTTATTTTGTTATGGGCGTGAGTGTTAGTCTGGAAAAGAAAGAAAGTTAGTAAGAAAGTAGGGAAGTAAGATGTATAAGTAGATGTAGTTCAAGACATAGAGATATTTCGAGGCAGCGGAGGGACAGCAAAGAATCGTGGAATAGTTTGTGAAGTGGGAGGAGGGGAGCCAAAGTGGTGAGTGGCAGGGAAAGGATCTGGCCGTGTAATGATCTGCTACAGTTCCCCTCGTATGAATTTTTAGTGCAGGTCCCCTCGGAGTATTTCAACCCAACACAGCGCTTTATTACCACAGAACAACGCTAAAAATCGATCCTTTTAAGACCGTCCCGCATTCCGCACTACCACAAGATTCACGCGTGGAAGTAAAAAGGTAAATGAAATATGTCATTGTTTTTTTTTCATTTTGAGAGAGAGAGAGAGAGCGAGAGAGAGAGAGAGAGAGAGAGAGAGAGAGAGAGAGAGAGAGAGAGAGAGAGAGAGAGAGAGAGAGAGAGAGAGAGAGAGAGAGAGAGAGAGACGACAAAAAAAAGCAAGGCAGGTGGTACAAAGACATTAAAAAGAAGGCACAATAGAAAACCAGAGAGAATAAGTGATGAGGGAGATGGACAGTGATAAAGAGACAGACCACACGTTTAAAAATGAAGCAAGGCGAGGGAAAGGGAGTGAAGTAAACGTATAAGACAGAAGAGCAAATAATAAACGAACTGAAAAGGGCAAAAGCCTTAAAAAGTAGAAATAAGTGAAGAGAAAAAAAACAATATAAGATTGGAAGAAATTTGGGGAAAGATCATAAAAGGAAAAGTAGAAAGTGGAACAGGAATAGAAAAATAATGATAAAAATAATCATACTAATCAAAAAAAGAAAGAAAGAAAGAAAGAAACAAAACAGGAGGCACATAAATACATAAAGAAAGAAAACATAGACGAGAGTACAACATATAACATAAGAAAGATGAAACTCAACTATGTATATAAAAAAAAAAAAAAAAATCTTCGTTGCATAGAAAATAAAATAATAATAGTAGCAATTTTAATAAATATATACGTTTTTTTTCTTATATATGTTCAAATACTTATCAATTTATGAGTATGCAAAAAAGCTGTTCATTTATTCATCCTACTTACGTATTTACCTGCACTCTCCTTCCTTACCTGTTGGCGGCGCTGCAGGGAGGAACGATTCAACAACCTGTCCCCTCACCTCTCCTACGCACTCACTGACGAGGAGTCCAATTACCTGCTCTTTGGTAAGTTACTGTTCATGCTCCCTTGGTTCGAACCCCACCAATTCCCCCCACCCCCCCTCATTAATTTTTCTTCCCTCATATTCGTGTGTTTGTATTCTTGTTACAACAACAACAACAACAACAACAACAACAACAACAACAACAACAACAACAACAACAACAATAACAACGAGAGAGAGAGAGAGAGAGAGAGAGAGAGAGAGAGACTCCTATCATATCTGTTCATCTCCCCTCCCTTCAGGTAACCAGGGGCAGGTCCTTCAATCTTACCTGTACGGGCGCGTCATGACCTACGCTTCAGTGTCCGCACCTCTCTATCTGGAAGCCTGGACGCCCTTCTGCCACGTGGTGACTCCTGAGACCTACACTCTGTACTGCAGTGGGCGGGTGAGGCGACACTGATCCTGCTCATTACTTGTCGATCTTATACAACTTCAGAAACTCTTGTGGGGATGAGAATAGTACAGATTCTGGCCATCAATCTTATGTCCTCCATTGAGCCTTCCTAATATTAATAAAACCGTCAAATCACAATCAGACTCGTGGTAAAAATGTGTATCAGTACTGATGGGGATAAGAATAGTAGACTCTGGCTATTAATCTTCTGACCTCCATAGAGCCATCTAATCACACACAAATTCGTGGTAAAAAATGTGTCCCAGTACTGAAAGGCAAGAGGATAGTACAGACTCTAGCCATTAATCTTCTGCCTCCGTACACCCTTCATAATGTCAATAAAGTCGTCTAATCACACCCAAAACCTCGTGGTAAAAGTGTGTCCCAGTACTGAAGGAGTTAACACACACACACACATATACCAGATTTCTATAAAAGTATATCACAATTCCGTATTCTGTCACTGTTTTCGATGTTTTCCCTTTCGTGACCTGTCCTTCCTCAGGTGGTGGCGTCAGGCAGTCTGGACAGTTCTGGCAGTCTTCCCCTCAACGGCAGCTTCATTATAGGACAGGAACAAGACAGCTTCGCAGGGGGGTTTCACAGGGAACAGGTGTGTGAGTGAGTGAGTGAGTGAGTCAGTGAGTGAGTGAATTGTAGTAGTAGTAGTAGTAGTAGTAGTAGTAGTAGTTTTTGTTGTTATTGTTGTTGCTGTTGTCGTCGTCATTGTTGTTGTTGTCGTCGTCGTCGCTGTTGTTGTTGTCGTCGTTGTTGTTGTATTTCTCTCAAAAGAAAGATTTCGAAACACTTCTTTACCTTTGCATAGTTTTTTCGATCCCCATTAATTTACTTTTCTTTGAGGATTGTTACTTTAATGGGGGTCTCTGTTCATAAATTTTGTTCCTCTTGGCCAATGACTCTTCTTGCATAAGAGAGCACTGGCCAACGTTAAGTGAAGAAACGCAACCTCTCTTTCTCCCTCTCTCTCACTCTTCAGGTTCTGCACGGCGACATCACACAGCTGAACTTGTGGAGCAGAGCGTTGTCCACCTCAGAAGTGAATGCCCTGGCAAAGTGTCGGATCTTGGGCCACGGCGACCTCTTCAGCTTGGACGAAGACGAGCCAATGGAGTTCGGAGACACCAACTTCACCTTTATCGATATTGAGGAGCTGTGCAAGTGAGATAAACATTGATCTTTGCTCAGTGTTCTTTGAAATTATACTTCAGTCATTGGCCAGAGCAATTTATGAAGCTTGAGAAGAAACCAGGACAATCAAAGGATAAAATTGCTTCGTAGATAGAAGAGGCCAGTAATTATGATAGTCAAGGGGTAGAGAAGTAGTTAGTAGAATGAAATGGTTTGAAACCATGATAATCAAAGGGTAGAGAAGTGGTTAGTGAACCTGAACAGCTGGAAACCATAGGAGCAAAAGACAGAAGTCGTTAGTAGACTGGGGAAGTTATGGGCTACAGTAGTCAAAGGTAGAAATGATTAAAGGACTGAAGCAGCTAAACAACATAGCAGTCAAAGGTTTGAGGTGGTTAGGTGACTAGTATTTCAAGGGCGTGGCTATCAAACGGAGGCAATTGTCAGTAGCATCATGAGACAAACTGCTTCGTATCTGGGCTAAGTAATTCCGGTAACCTCTATAGTTCCACACACCGCCTTCCCGCAGGCCATCCCATCGTTACCAGGTGATGCCGGAGACTCGCAAGTTCCCGGAGGCCTTCACGCTGTGCCAGGTTGTCAACTCGTCCCTGGCTGTCCCCGCCTCCCAGTACGATGACCTTCGCTTCCATCAGGAGGTGCAGCAGTTTGAGGACGTGTGCCAGCCTGGAAGCATCTACAAATTCTACATCGGCATCACAGACGAGGAGCAGGAGGGCGTGTGGAGGGACGCCAACACTAAGAAACGCGTCACCTTCAAGAACTTCAAGCCGGGCCATCCCAGGGGTGGCAGCGTCCTAAACTGCGGCCAGATGCTCCCCGACGGCCTGTGGAGTGACACCAGTTGCGAGACTGAGTTGTGCGGCACTTGCCACGTGGAGGCCGCGGAGTTCCTGTACCTCCGCGGCCTCTGCTTCAAAGTGGTCAATATGATGAAGTTCCGCCTCGGAGGTTACATGGGCGGGCGTCCCGTGTTCCGAGGGTTCTATTTCTACGTGATCTTGTGGGAAGAGAGTGTCGAGCGGTGGGAGCTGCGGAACACTGAGACCAACGAGACCATGGCCTGGCTCGTTCTGCTCGACCTGAAGCAGTACCCGATCGGACTGCATGTGTGGACGGCCGCCATCCTGTTGTGCGGCAAGCCCCAGGGCAGCAGCGTGCCCCTCAGCCTGTCCCCCTGCCCGGACGATAAGTTCATGTGCAAGTCTGGCTTCTGTCTAGACCACGAGTACCGCTGCAACTTCCGCTTTGACTGCCAGGACGGCAGTGACGAAGACGACTGTGGTGTTGTGGTGAAGGACGGTACGTACCGCTCCCACCTGCCACCGCGGGGCCCCCAAGACACTACACTGCTCCTCACGCCCTCCGTCACCCTCACGCGTATCGCAAACATTGACGACATCAGGATGACGCTCAACCTAGAGTTTTCTGTCAGCCCGACCTGGCGGGACGACAGGCTTGATTTTAACCACTTGCACGCAGACTTCGACACGCTCATCCAGGAGGCGGAGACCAAAACCATCTGGCTGCCGCGCCTGTTGCTGGTGAACCTAGAGGGTGGTGAGTCCAAGGTGCTGGACCAGACGGTGGTGGTGCGGACAGCCAACCAGCCGGTCCTGCCGCCCGTCGCCTCCGTCAAGAGAGGTGAGGCTGACAGTAAGAGAAAGTGTGTGTGTGTGTGTGTGTGTGTGTGTGTAAGCCAGTCAGTAACTCTCCCCCCCTCCTTTCTCCCCAGACCTGGTGTACCCCGGGGACGTCAACAACATCACCGTCATCCAGCAGTACACCGCCACCTTCACGTGCCTGTTTGACCTGTACGTGTATCCATTCGACGTGCAGGAGTGCAGCATCGACCTACAGTTGCCGTGGACCTACGAGGGCATCGTGGAGTTCTCGCGGGAGAGTGGCGACGCGCTGTACACGGGGCAAAGGGACCTGGCGCTGTACACGGTCAAGAATGTGAAGTTCAGGCCACAAGAAGCTCCTAATAAGCTGAGCCTCAAGCTGGAGCTGCACCGCCGCCAGGGTGTCGTGCTTCTATCAACCTTCGTGCCGTCAGTCCTGATCCTGGCGGTGAGCTGGTCCACGCTCTTCGTCAAGATGGAGGTCCTTAACGTACGCGCCATCATGTCCCTCACGTCACTGCTCGTCCTGTACACACTCTTCGCTAACTTCTCCAGCACAATGCCCAACACTGCCGCCATCAAGCTCATCGACGTGTGGTTCTTTTTCATCATCTTCCTCCTCTTCTGTAACATCATGATGCACATTTTCGTCACGTACGCCGCTAATCGCATGGCGCCCAAACCCGAACCAGAGAAGGGAATGCTCAAAGTGTCTCCCTTTCAAGCGTTCAGCGAGAAACAGGTGCAGATGTCGGGGCGGAAAGTGAAGTTCTCCGCCCAGAAAGTCATGAGCACGTACCGTCTGTTCGTGTTGCCGCCAACCTTCCTCTTCTTCACCATCTGCTTCTGTCTCGTTGTTTACCTGGAGAGGCGCAGGATCGGGATGGTGTGATGCGCGCCAAGACTCACTCCTTTCTCATCTAAACACACCATTATGCCATGTACGAGTTTCCTCCAGTTATTTACCCTCCTTGCATCTTCTATGATTTCCATATATTGTAGTTGTAAAGCAATTTCATCTCTCCATCTCACTCTCTGTCTTGACTTCTTCTACTGCTCCAGAGGTTCCAGTCATTCAAAACTCGACAACTCAGCAACTTTTCTTCATTTTTTGCTTCATTGTGTACCAAGAGGATCAGTTAGATGGTAGTAGTAGTGGTAGTAGTAGTAGTAGTAGTAGTAGTAGTAGTAGTAGTAGTAGTAGTAGTAGTAGCAGCAGCAGCAGCAGCAGCAGCAGCAGCAGCAGCAGCAGCAGCAGCAGCAGCAACAGCAGTAGCAGGAGCAGTAATAGCCTTACCTGTCTCCAATCACATCACTTGACACGGTGTGAATTTAGGTGAAGAAGAGAGAAGGACAAGACAGGTGACGCCATCTAAGCCTCCTCCGTCCAGACACAAACACACTGTTGCTTCAGAGGTTTTAATTGTACAAAACTCAACAATACAAAACACAAGCACAGACAACTTCTGATCTACACCATGCAACTCCAGGCTGGTGATGGTGATGGTGATGCAAGTAGTGGTGGTGATGGTGATGGTGGTGGTGGTGGTGGTGGTGGTGACACGTGTTTCAGCATTCACCACTAAACAAAACCGTGTCAGGGGATATATTTTTTGTCGATATAAATTTGCTATCTACAACGTCAGGCTTAAATCGAAAATGTTCTTCGCGCCTGTACTTAGAAACAACCAGTAGTTTATTAGAAGAAAAACCTTCATCACGTATTTAACCTCTTCATATTAATTTTGCTTATTATTTGTCGATTTTATATAGCTTCGGAAACTCATGTGGGGATGGCATTAGTACAGACTCTGGCCATTAATCTTCCGACCTCCACGTTAATAAAATCGTCTAATCATACCCCAAATCCATGGTAAAAACACTAATAAAAGATTCTGTCACAGCAATGAAACACAGAATATCATGTCAGTGTCTTATGTACGCAGGCTAAGATATATTATAAGCACATGGGACATTACTTAAAGATTTGCTGGAGAGTCGAGTCAGGTTTATGATGGATGTGAAGCTGAACAAATATGACCAAAGGCAGTTGTATTGATTCATGGTTTCTCTTCAATTCCTTTCCTTTACAAAGCTGAATGAATGTAACCAATAACAGATCTATTAATCATGAGGCCTCTTGAACAGCTCTCATTTATAAAACTGAAAAGATGTCAAAAGTTGTTGTATCATTATATCTCCTTTATAAAGCCAAACAAACACCACCAATAATTCATTTTCTTCCTATTAGTCATTAAGTCTCCAGAACGGTTATTCTTTATAAAACTATAAAGATATCATCAAAAGTAGTTATAATAGTGAATCTCTTGAAATAGCTCTCCTTTACAAGCACCACCAATAATCTCCTTCCACACGCCACATAACTCATGGGTCAAATGTATTTCAGATCCATTTTACATTCTATTCCAGCACTTTCTTAAATAATCAATGGACAACAGTCGCTTTTCCTATAACCTAACCTGGTACTGCGACGCGTTTCAGGGACAGTAAGTATTAGTACTTCAATACAACCTACAGAACTTGATGCCCGCGACTGGCCACGCTTAAGTCAATGGTTAGTAATAACAAACACAACAGGATATCCCGCGTAGCATCGCCGTCAGCGCTGCCCACAGGAGGACACCCACACACGTCTCTTCTACAGACTACGTGATGGAGACACTGTAGAGGTAAAGTAATGAGTAATAGACCTTAGTGTTGCATGATGACTGACTCTCTCTCTCTCTCTCTCTCTCTCTCTCTCTCTCTCTCTCTCTCTCTCTCTCTCTCTCTCTCTCTCTCTCTCTCTCTCTCTCTCTCTCTCTCTCATGTTCAAGGTTCTACAAAAAGAATTCAGTAGTAAGATAAAAGATAAATATATCCTGTAAATGTATTAACTTTCTTATCCTCGCGTTTATCTTATCTGCTATCAGTGTTTGTAGGTCTATATTTACTACACTTGTGGCTCTTAACTTGTGATATAATAAGGCTGGATGAGATTAACCAGGTTTGTCTATCTATCTGTCTATTCAACTATCTATCTATCTATCCATCTATCGATTTATCTATCTATCTATCTATCTATCTATTTATCATTCTATTGTTATTCAGGTAGCGACAAATGTGAGAATTGAGTGGTGGGGAAACACTAATTGGGGCAATGTACTTTATTTTCCAGCGTTTCAGTAACAAAAACCTCTGAAGAAGGCTTTTGTAACCGAACGGTAGGGAATAAAGTACCTTGCATCAACTTCTATTCTCCCACCAATTAACTATCTATATATCCATCTATTAATCAATCAAAAAATGGCAATACCTATCAAATATAACACACCAACACGGAAACAAACACCAAATGACCCACACTCTTCCTTACCACGTCCTCTGCTTCTCACGGAGTTAATTAATGTTGACGGCCGCCCCCAGCCAGGCGAGAGAGGAATCCACCCAAGGAAAGGGCTGCCTCACCTAGACCCTTGAACAAGTTGGCTCCGGCCTGGTCCATGGCCTTGTAGAATTCAGAGTTCTGGAAGCTGGCGGTTGTGGTGGTGGTGATGGTGGTGGTGTTGGTATTATTAAACGTGGTGGTAATACTTAGAATACTAATGCAAGGCTATTACATGACAAAAATAATAAGAAGAGTGAAGGAGAACAAGAATAAGAATAAAATGAAAAACAAGGACAAGAAAAAGAAGACGAAGACGAACAACAGCAATAACAAGAAGAAGAAGAAGAAGAAGAAGAAAGAAGAACAACAAGAAGAACTACAAGAAGAAGAAGAAGAAACCAACCCATCTTGAGCTCCAAACTTACAAAGACCAATGCTTACTTAGGGTCGATGGTGTGGCTGTGGGTCGTATGGTGTACGTTGGACTCGAAGGCCTTCTGAGGGACAGGTTGAGTCTCAAATGTCACTGTCTTCTGGACGGCCGCACCGCTGGGAGCCGCCACCACCACGCCGACCACGCACGCCACCACCACACACCAGGAGACCGCGTGCATCTGTGGGTGTTCCGTATTCATGAATTTGAGATCGTGGTGTGTGTGTGTGTGTGTGTGTGTGTGTGTGTGTGTGTGTGTGTGTGTGTGTGTGTGTGTGTGTAAATGATTTTTGTATATGTGGACTGTGGTTTAGTTGAGTTTCAATATATGTTGGTTTTAATATTTTTTGTTCTTTATGTTTTGAAAAAAAAAATATTGTAATGTGTAAACAAGAAAACTGTGCTCTCTCTCTCTCTCTCTCTCTCTCTCTCTCTCTCTCTCTCTCTCTCTCTCTCTCTCTCTCTCTCTCTCTCTCTGGCTACATAAAAAAACAAGGAAGAAACACTGGACAGGAATACAGACGCACAGTGACACAACACCAACACTTGACGGTCATAAGTAACACTGTGTGACATTTAGCCTTTACTTAGAAGCGTGACGTCACTGTTCAAGGTTTGGGGGAAGGAAAAGAGGTAGGTAAGAACGCTGCCTACCTGAATGTCATTAAATCTCTCTCTCTC
>CM035183.1:477500-508007 GCA_020233015.1 Callinectes sapidus | reverse complement strand
TCTCTCTCTCTCTCTCTCTCTCTCTCTCTCTCTCTCTCTCTCTCTCTCTCTCTCTCTCTCTCTCTCTCAATAGTTTATGCAAATATTTAGGTTGGGTAGCAGCTTCTCAGGTCAGAATCTTCTTACCTGCACTGAAGAGAAAGCAGGTGTGCATCTTCTTTCCTAGTGTTGCTGTTGCTGTTGTTGTTGTTGTTGTTGTTTTTCACTTCCTCCCCTCCCTTCCCTATCCTCTCCTGCGTTCCTTCACCTGGTCTGTCTGTATATCATCATCATCATCATCACAAGAGCCAGAGGACATATCATATCCCCACTCTGTGGTGTCTCGGAAGTTACTGATCTTCGAGTGGGTCTGAGCGAATGCCATGACGTCATACCCACTGTGGTAGCCAGGCTGAAGCTCCCTGCTGACTGGTACTGTCTCACGCTTCAAACTCAAAGCGTGGCGAGGTGGGGCGATATACTCGAACCCCATTTAGGTGATCATGATTATTTGTGATAGTGCATTATTATTATTATTATTATTATTATTATTATTATTATTATTATTATTATTATTATTATCATAAGAAGTAGTAGTAGTAGTAGTAGTAGTAGTAGTAGTAGTAGTAGTAGTATCAATAATAGTACCAGTGCTGACCCTACCCTCCCATGGATGGCCCCAGTCTGCGGGGAGTCGTCGCACACACACCGTTACTACATGCGGATCATCGGTGGGCGCAGCGTGCTGGCGGGGGAGTGGCCGTGGCAGGTGGCGCTGCAGCAGAAGAACCCCTACAGCGGGAAGCGTCTTGGCCAGCACTGCGGCGGCACCCTCATCCACCCCTCCTGGGTCCTCACTGCTGCACACTGCATCGTCGAGTGAGTCGCTTATCCACCTCTTTTGTTACCCGCCCAGTTTTGAAAACCTATTTATGATTTCAAGTGATTAAGTCAACCTCGTTATGTGGTTTTAGGTTTAGATTCCAAAACACTCCATCATATCTACGTTTCATTCGAAAAGGTTTTGTTCTGTTTTCAAATTGATCCTCCTCCGCCTCCTGCTGGTGGTAGTGACTCTTGTTCTCCTCAGCCCTGTCTTCAAGTTCGCGCTGCCTCCCCCCTTCTGGACGGTGCGAGTCGGAGAAGTGAGCCTCTCCTCAGACACACTCCGCCTTTACCCGGTCTCCAAAATCATCACGCATAAGGTAAAAATAAAATAAAACCCCCATTAATTTGCCAGTCCCCTTAAAAGCTCAAAGAGTTACCCAAAAAATCAGGGACAAATGTCTTGAAGCCTCCCTCTTAAATAAAGTCAGGTCATAGGAAGTTGGAAATACAGAAGCAGGTAGAGAGCTGTAGAGTTGACCACATACCCTCCTTTATCGAACACTTACGTTCACACCTTCCTCTACTGCAGTACTTCGATCCTAAGACATGGGACAACGACATCGCGCTGGTGAGACTCAGGAGACCGCTGGACCTCGAGGAACACGCTGGCCTGGTCAACACTATCTGCCTTCCCTCCAGGAACATGTCATTCATCGGCCTTCAGTGCTCCGTCACGGGCTGGGGCAGGACCAAGGAGCGTGAGTGATCTGGGGGTGGTGGTGGTGGTGGTAGTAGTGGTGGTGGTGAGTAGGATCAATCATAATATCAATACACATATCCTCTGATTCTGCATTACCCCTTTGATCTTTCTGTAGAGAATGGGATTTCTTTTTGTTGCCATAAGCCGGTGCTGATCGTACATAAAAGTAGTAGTAGTGGTAGTAGTAGTAGTAGTAGTAGTCACCAATCTCTTTCCTTTCATTCCCATCCATAAACCCACAAACTAATGACAACCACCTCGGCAGACGGGACCAACTCAGACCTGCTGCAGATGATTCGCGTGCCAGTGGTGAGCAACAAGAAGTGCCAGGGTGCGTACAAGAAGATCAGCCCCGTCAACAGTAGGATGATCTGCGCAGGATGGGAGCACGGCGGCGTTGGACCTTGCGTGGTGCGTATATTATAGTGGAAGGAGTGGGTGTTTGGTAGAGGTTATCACACACTTCGTTATCCTTTACAAGTCTCTCTCTCTCTCTCTCTCTCTCTCTCTCTCTCTCTCTCTCTCTCTCTCTCTCTCTCTCTCTCTCTCTCTCTCTCAGCTTTACGTTTAGACTTACTTCTACTCATTTATTCAGCCACTGCTATCTCTCCAGGGTGACAGCGGGGGTCCTCTACAGTGCCGTGCTAAGGGCGGGCCGTGGACACAGGCGGGCATCACCTCGTGGGGCGTGGGTTGCGCCAAGCCTTCCTTCCCCGGCGTCTATATAAGGGTCACTGACTACCTCGACTGGATCTATAAACACATGGAGACGACCTACTGACGCTGGTCCTCTGTAGGGAAGTAATGGTTCTTCTTACCGTGTACCTGCCGCGGCCTGGGTCCTGTCCTGGTGCCCCGAGAGCTGTGTTGTGCGTCTGTACCTGTTGTGATGCTGCGTGGCCTCTGTGCAGCTGTCTGGCCTCATTGGCTCTATACAGTTTGACGTTTCCTGTGCATAGTTGTAATTCGTAGTAATGGACGCTGATTGATTCTTTGATTGTTTTGTGTTGTGAACGTGTCACTTGGTGAGGAGTTAGCCATGCTAGTTACTGAACAGAACAGCAAACTACTCCTATAATTACATATGTTTATAGCGTTATTATAAACTTCTCAACAGTAGCACAAAACTTGTACATATCATACAGTATATTTTTAAGTGTGATCATGAAAATAATAATGATAATCGGTAATACCAGTCATAGTGATCAGCCTTTGACATTGTGATCTATTAAACATGTTTCTTTACATTTACTGTTACTTTCCACAACACTTCAGACCGCAGCCTACTCCCCTCAGTGTGGTTTCACCCTTAAGAGCCTCATACATGCTCAAGTGGTGAGGCCAACGAGAATATTATATATACGTTATATTCTCGTTGGGTCCCGCAGCTAGAACAGTCGGTCAGACCGCCTGAAGGCACAGCTTAGTTCTAGCGAGACACAGCGGAGTGATGATAGTCTCTTTCATGGTCAAGGATGAGCTAGACCTACTCATGACAGTAGCTATTCCATTAATACAGTTATTGAAAAAAGACCCAAGAGGAGGAGAAAGCGGAAAGGATGGACCAAGGAATGTTTGCAAAAATGGGATGGACTGTCACATATGAATTTACTGGAGTTGAGACTATAGCCAGAAGATTGCTGCTTCATTTACCTCAGGATGGAAAAACACACATTTTGACGCTACTGTCTCTCGTAAGTCATTTCATTAACAAAAAGCAGGAGATAAATGCCCAAGGCCATATCAAGAGAGGCTGACAGCTTTTTTATTTTTTTCTGCAAGGAAATCGCATGCTGTATTACCTGTTATCATTGTTATTATTTTTCCTACTTTTACAGAATAGTCTTTTGATTTGATTTTCCAGATACATGGATTCTCCTTATAAATAAATGCTAATAAATTCTGTCTGAAAGCGTCTCTCTCCTTCCATGGAGCAGGTGTTAGGTGCTGCAGACATGTTCTTACCACGTTGCCAAGTGTTGTACTGAGTGACGTTGCCTCATGGCCGTCTGAAGTGCCCATACACGTTCAGTTCTTCCTGAACGGGACACTGGATGGATGAATTCTACCTGTCAGCTGCGTCTTGTCAGGCGGCCTTCAGTCGGCCAGCGCCCATACACACTCACATTTGCCTGAACCGTCCCGAGGACACTGGAGCCTCTGCCAATCCGAATATATAGAGTTAAACCCCAATTGTTTGAATTTCTAAAATGTCAGTCTAAACATCAAATAACAAGGATTTAGTTTTATACATTGAGATTTGCTGGTGGCCCCTGCGACCCCATTGTCTACTAAATATAGATCCAAAGTAAACACCCCGATCTGCAGCTCTTTAATACACATGATTATTGACTTGAAATATAAAAAAAGAAAGAAATAGTTGCCCTTCAAATGAAAAGGTTGCACACCTCTACCATAGAAAAGCGCCTTTTGCACGATTCCACCGGTAGCTGCCACTAAGTAAAGCAGTGTCACAGGTTCGGGTAATTGAAAGCAAAAAGTAACCGCATGACTATCAGCAGCACCACGTACTGCAGTGGCCTCGTATGAAAGGCTCCATTGCAATATTCACCGGTGGCGTGTGTAAAAGAGGTTTACTGTAAGTGGCAACTGTTGGCGGGTGAACACGTGGCTTTGTTTTGAATCGCTCAATCAGCTGATGACGGCAGGAGGAAGCGGACGCCGGTGACCCTGTGGCCTTTACAATGGTGTTTTACTGCCAACGCCACTGCTATGACACCAAGGTTTGTTGCTCTTGTTTAAGTGGGACAGAAGCTATAGTGTAATGTAGGTTGTGTGAAGGGCTGTGCCAGGTACATATTTTGTGGTGTTACCTTACATAATGATAACACTCCTTCCATGATTCGATGCACACTACCTTTTATCTTATACATAAACAAGCCTTCCTCACCTTAGTATTGAAGTCACAACTATATGAGTATACTGGTCATCTGCCACACGTGTTTTCCTTGCAGTACACGACCAAGGTGGTGTCGTGCAAGCCCGCCAAGCTTGACATGCTGGTGGAAGGGAAGAAAAAGAAGGTAGCATGTTATGAAGTCACCTTTGAGGACACCATTCTCTTCCCTGAGGGTGGAGGACAGGTGAGCAGGCTGGGCAAGGTTATGTCTAAGCTTTCAATCTCAATAATAAAAAGTAAGAGTGAATGTTAACCCACATAAAGAAAATAAGATCTTGCTGTAGCCTTGTGTTTAGGATATAGCAGGACATTCAGGCTGGCTGAGGCACTTTTCTTTTTCTCCTTTCTGTGTGTATGTGTGATGATAGAGGCTCAACCAAAGGGTTACAAAAAGAGAAAAAGTCTTAGTGAAGGAGTCAATCCCTTAAGAGTATAGATTTTCATGTTGTTTATTCCAACCTTTGCTGATAATGAGTGAGTGAAGTAGTCAGTATTAAGACACTGAAGTTCTACCATAGCCTGATGACCGGGGCACAGTGGGAGGTGTGGCAGTGCTGCGTGTGGTGCGCAAGGGAGGCGAGGCTGTGCACTATCTGGCGGAGGCATTGCAAGAGGGTGCCACCGTCACACAGGAGGTGGACTGGATGCGCCGCCATGACCACATGCAGCAGCACTCTGGCCAGCACCTTATTACTGGTGAGCTGCAGCTCAATCATGAACCTTTGATTTCAAGAAGAGTGTTTGGAAAAGCATGTGGCATTATTTTATTTCATGTATTTTTGTTACTGATCTTGAGACTTGTAGAAAATAGTATCTAAAGTATTAAGTGAGGGTGATAAGTTATTTTCATTTGTGCAACCATAAAGAATTTATCCAAATTAGTGCAAAGTCATTTAAAAGCTCTAAAAAATTAGACAAATTCATGGATAGGGATCTTAAGACTTGTAGAAAATAATATCTAAAGTTGAGATGGTTACCTAGTTATGTTTATTAGGTGTAGGTGGAAATAAGTAGCTATGTTTCCATGTTGGTCTGATCACTTTTTGCAGCTTCCCTTATTTCTTCATTGTAATTATGTTTTTGTTATAATTGTAGCGGTAGCTGACAACCTGTATGGGTATGCCACAACCTCCTGGTACATGGCTGAGGCCATCTCCCACATTGAGCTTGACACAGACAAGGTGACTGAAGAAGAAATGGCTAAAATTGAAGACATCGCCAACCAGAAGATCCGTGAAGCAACTCCTGTCAGCATTGTGGAGTATGAAGCATCAGACCCTAGATTAAAGGAGGTATTTGCCAAATTTGTTTACCTTTTATTTTTTTATTGCCATTCACATTAAGATTTGTCACATTAAGACCTTGGCAGATTTTACTCTTGGTTGGACTACTTTTACATCAAAAAAGAAAGAAAAAGAAAAACACCCATGACCTTAGCAGATTTTACCCTTGGCTGGATTCCCTTCTTATATTAAAAAAATGACCTTGGCAGATTCGCACCCGAGGCTTGCCTGAGGACGTGGTGGGGCCGGTGCGGGTGGTGACCATTGAGGGTGTGGATGTCAATATGTGCTGTGGTACCCATGTGAGGAACCTGTCAGACCTGCAGGCAGTGAAGCTGCTACACACAGAGAAGGGGAAAGGTGGTCGGACTCTCCTGTTCTTTGTGGCTGGCAGCAGACTCCTCAGGTATGGCCTCTTGTGATGACTCTTATTGTTGTATTTGTCTATTGAATATTTCTGTAGCCTTGAACAAGCAATATCAACTTGGTTTCTTTCATTTTTCTGTCTCTGTCCTTGTTAACTTTTTTTTCTCTCTTCTGGATGTTGATGAATGACTACAGCAATGTAAGATTTGATTAATATCACTTGCTCACTTCATTACTCTTAATCCTTAAAACTCAGGTAGTAGTTTCTTTCAATATGATGATTTAGTCAATTTGAACTTGAAATCATAAGAAACTAGATATTCTTAGATCAGTATTCAGAAACCTTGCTCTTTCACTATTTTTCAAGACCACTGGGATTATTTGCCACATTCTCAAGTGTTTTCTCCTGTTGGTCATGTGGAAAACCTGTTAATCCATCACTGATAACTGATCACTGATGGGTATTTGACAGAACCTATGCAGAATACACATTTATGCTTATGTATGTAGGCAATTTAAAGATGTCAGATAAGAATTTGGCATGTCTAGTGTTTTTTATGTATATATCAGATACTTTGGGGAGTGTGTGGGACGAGAGCGTCAGTTGAACACTCTCCTGCACTGCTGTCCTGCTGACCACATTCGCCTGGCTGAGAAGAACCAGAAGGATTTGAAAAGTAAGCTTGGTGTCTGGTGAAGTGCTGAGCGGCTGAAGTCTTAGCGATTAAAGAGTCAAAGAGTGTGTTGTTGATGTATCAATGTTTTTGTTTATAACCACTTTGTCATTGTTACTAACCACTCCAAATTTAAAATGGCTGTCAAAACAGATAATATACAGATAAAAACATAGAATCTGTGCTGCATTAGGAAATAAAGATTTATGTTTCTTAGTTATCTTTTGAATCTCAGATACACATATTTTTTGTGTCCTTAAAGGTTGTCAGAAATCCTTGAGGGAAGCCTTCAAGGATCTTGCTGTGTGTGAGGCCAAAGCCTTCCTGGCCCAGGAGCCGAGGCCGCCTGTCTTCTTCCACCATCGCCGGGATGGAGACAGTGACTACCTCAGTGTTATCATCAATGAGATCAATGATGAGGTGGGCAGCCATGTATCTTGTTGCTTTAACCTGAACCTTATCTACCATAGAATTACTGGAATGCTACAGTAACTGAATTCATGTCATGATTTATGTATTTGTAATTGTAACTGAACATGTTTAGAAGGCACAGAATACAAAAAACATCATCTATTTCATGTTATTATATTAGGTATGTATGAAAGCCTAATTGAATACATACAATAGGTACCTAGCTATATCATAACTGAATATGATATGTGAAATAACAACACACACTGCTCTGATTGATTGTACTTAATTTACCATGTTAGTTTTTTTACAAAGACTAAGAAAGTGAATGTTGGACTTTACTTCAATGGCAGAATGTCCTGAAGGTGCTGACAGCAGGAGAAGACAAGGGCCCTGGCACACTGGTGGTTCATGGACCCCCTGACCTAGTGGCTCGGGTGGGACCCAGGTGAGAAATGTTTATGTTTTCCTTCTCTACATGTAAGTAAATCATGTGTTTGGTTGGGAACAGTGATTTTGTAGTTTTTTTTTTTTTTTTTTTTTTTTTTTTTTATGTAAGAGGGGAAAGCTGACCAAGGGCAACAAAAACAATGAAAATAAAAAGTCCACTAATTTACCAGTCCCCATAAAGATAAAAAGAATTAACCAATCTGTTCTATTTTTGCTCTTATTTTTGTTTGTGTAGGGTGTGTGAAATCCTGGAGGGACGAGGTGGTGGAAAGACTCGCTTCTCAGGCAAGGTGACGAGGCTGGGCAAGCGGAAGGAAGCTGAAAAGTATGTCCTGGCGGTGATGGACGGCTCTGTCACTGAGAGCTGATGCTGCCAGGTGAGCAGAGTTTACCGGGACCAGCTCATATAAACTTTGTCATTAAAGTTTTATCAGAGACAGACTTGTGGAGTGTTAGGTGAAAGCAAATTATGTTATTTTTAATTTGATCTCTCTCTCTCTCTCTGTATATATATATATATATATATATATATATATATATATATATATATATATATATATATATATATATATATATATATATATTACAAACCTCATCTGTCTTGCTCTTATCTTCACCAGTAATTCTCTATCAATGCCCAGTCTTAGCACTTCTTCGTTCTAAATTCTCTCTAACAAAGATATTTTCTAAAGCCTTTGCCAACACCACATTTCAAATGCTTCCATCTTCTTCTCCATCTGTTTATTCATCTTATCAGAATAAAGGAATATGAACTTTAATATATTTTTCTAGCCAAATTCTATATGTGCCCTTTAATAAAGGGTTAAGGGGGTCCTCTTGTACACCGGCAATTCCTCAAAACCTAAATTCTTCCCTTTGTATAGTTTCATGTGTTTATGCACCTGTCACATGCACCGTTAAAAGTTTACTTTTTAAGATTTCCATTTTACTGTAAAGTTATGTTGCTGTGGTCAATAAAATAGCCAATCTAATCTTTATAGCCCTTGCCTTCATGTTTAGGTAAGTCAGCGGTGAAAGGTTGTCATTTTCTCTCACCAGACGTAAACATTCCCGGGAGCCGCGGGTGGCCTCGCATTAACTAATTCTTCATCAGGTATCCATTGATTTTACCTGCCAGACTGGACCAGAGTGTGCTTTGTGCTGAGCTAGTGAACGGCTGTTGCTATATCTTGTCGAATCCATTGGTTCATATGTATAACCCTGCTTCTTCAGTACCTGTCTTATTGCAGCGTCTTATATATACGTGTGTGTGTGTGTGTGTGTGTGTTGAACCATCTGTATTTTTACGTTCTTTGTTACTTTTGTATGATAGACCAGCTCCGCCCCCTTGCAAGAAGCTATGGGATCTGCTGGTGTGGTGCAGTGTGTTAGGAGGGGAAGCGCAAATTGAGTCAATTTTAAGCATTCTTGAAGACTCTTAGGATGAGGTGCCTCATTTTGAGAACTAGTGAACTTCTGTCCTACCCTCTCTTTACCTAAGCAATGTCTGTTGTAATCTGAATCCCAGAATGAGTGTTCCGGTCTGATAAACCCCATTAACTGTTACCATGTTCCAGTCTGATAAACCCATTAACTGTTACCATGTCCATTTAATGTTGTCGCTGTTTGACTCATAAACTTTTGAGAATACAAACTACTGAGCCGAACTTATGATGTAGCCATTAAATCGTGTCTGGTCTCTCCTCAGCGCCCCAAGATGAGTGTGCTTGCCTGCGGCCTCAACACATCCGGCCAGGTGATGGAGGCTGGGCCGAGCATTCTCTGCTGCCCTTCGCCTGTTGCCTTCCCCTCAGGCATCACCGCAGCCAGTGTTGCCTTCAGTCATATACTCTGGAAGACGGGTAGGTAGTTGTTTTATTTTATGTTTGAGGAGCACTGGCCATTACAACATGGCCACAGTAAAGACAGGCCCACTGAGGTGCTAGTCCCTAAGAGGTGTCAAGAGAATCATGAAAAGTTTAAGGAGAATACTGAAGTAACCTCAACATTTTCATTCACTTAGCTTACAGGTTAGCGTTAGATTAATTTAGTTTGTAAATTCATTGATAACCCCTTAATTTTGTTTGCAGTATAACGAATCAAAGAAAAAAAAGTCATTAAAAACTAGGCTAGGATTTTTTACATAAGACCCTTGGTGAATGACAATGTGGTACTACATGTAGTAATAATAACAATAGTAGGAGAAAGAGATGGAAGTTGTCTCTATCTCCATCAATTTGTCGCTTTATAAAACATCTATTTTTTCTGTCTGTTTAATCTTCATTGAGATGATACAGTGTTATGTGTTATAGTAGTAGTAGTAGTAACAGGAGGAGGAGGAGAAGGGTGTCTATCTGTGCCTCTTTATCCTTGTTCATTTGGGTATCTCTCTTGTTTGCCTGTCTGTCTGCCTGTCCCTGAATTCTCCAGTTGGTGAACATATTAGCCTGTATGTTTTCCAATGTGTGTGATGATGTCCAGGCATTGTGTTGTGTATTATTCTTTTGCACATTTTCCAGACGCAGGATGGCAGTGGACAGGGTATGATAGTGGAGGCTCTCAGGGTTCTCGGGCAAGAGGGGTTATAAAGTCAAGTTGGAAGGTAAGAAACTTTTACTCTTTTTATCGTAGGGAAGATTGTCATTTGTCACTCTCTTGGTGGAAACTGTCAGTGGTGTAAGAGACTGGGTCAGGGGCAGAATTTTGTTCATTCATGCTGTCTATTGATAACTTGGAAAAATGCTACCTATCATAAAAGGGATTGCTTGTCTCAAATTAATTCATGAAATCATGAAAGCTTGTCTCGGCAACAGTGGAAACTTGATCTTACATTGTTAATTAAACATTTTGATAATTTCACGTTATATTCTTCATGATATATTTTCATGAAATATTGAAGGCTTTATGTGGTTGTATTCATTTTGAATCCAATCAGATACAAAGAAACTGTCACTTGCATTGATGAAGTGTGGTGCTGTCAAATATAATGGAAGATAATGATACAGATCATGGTGTACTTTGCCATGTTGCAGATTTTCCCACCATTATTGGCATGCATCTTTACAGGTGTGTGTTTGTGAAAATCGTATTGCTGCGATAAATGATGATGGGTCTGTGTTGGTGTGGGAGAACCAATGGAGAACTTTACACTTCCAGAAGAGAGATACTGGCAGTGAAACACTTGACAAAAGTTTACCACAGGATATTGACAGTACAAATTATAAAGGGAAGGAAAGTACAAATGTAGATACCAGTATGAGATTTCATGTTGAACAGAAAGAATATGAAAGCACAAAAAGGAAAGATGTGGAAAATAATTCTCATGATGCAGTGCCTTATAATCATGTTACTGAAACACAGACTATGAATAAAAGACTTAAGCTTGAGACTTTTACAAAGAAAGAAGATGAGTTGCATGTTTCTAATCGTTCTTATCCGGCGACAACAAAGACTACTTTTGCTAAGGTTGCGGTTGAAGACAACTCAATGTTGGCAGTAGATACAGGTAAAAAGGGCACTTTAAAATTTATCTTGATTAAAAATGGTATAACTCTTGTATTTAGGATTTGTTTATTAAGAAGAAAGGAAACACAGGGACTTTGAAGTGTTTATTTTTCTGTGATTATAACCAGCTGGAGTGATGTACTGTGGCAGTATTCCCGTGCCTTTGAGAGTGAAGATGAAGGAAGTGGCTGTGGGGAAGGAGCACAGCATGGCCCTCACTGCAGCTGGGGACGTTATAACTTGGGGAAGTGGAATGTAAGTTAGTGTCTGTACAAAGCCTTCCTTATTCCTCAACATTCAGACATGTAAATCAGGGATACGGTATTTGTGTTCACAGGATATTCAAGTACCTATTCATAGTTTCAAATACACATCACTTCTATTCACTGCTTCCTCTAATGCAAATGTTCTCGTTATTGAATTTGTGGCTTCTCAATTAGAAGTTAGTTTAATGTGTTTACTGCTATAGTGATATATCCTTGATGTTCTATGTTGATGCTGATTGAAGTTGGTTTCCAGGCGGGGGCAGCTTGGTATTGGTGAACTGTGTCAAGCAGAAAGGCCAATACCTGTGGAGAGTCTGCAGGGGATTCCTATCACCACTATTGCCTGTGGAGCCTGGCACTGTACAGGTGAGAAATAATGTGTCTTATTTTTTACTGCAAAGAAGAGGAGGAGCATCTGTGGGAGGAAATGTAAATGTTGCTCCAAACACTTGATGCACAACCTTATAATGGGATATTAGCAGAGCTGAGGGTTACACCACAAAGTTGCCATTTTGAGACTGCCACCCCTTGAATTTCAAAGTTACAATGTTGAAAGTTGCTAATGTCTTTAAAGAGTCAGACTAAGTAAAGTTACACTGCCAATTTTCCATGATTTTTTCTTGTGAATGTGAAGAGGAATAAAGATTTTATATTTTTTTAAGAAATCACTGCAGCTAGAGAAGATGAGCCTAGAGGACATTGAAGAGGAGGAGGATGACCTATAGATATTAGTTTAGGTTGAAAGAAATATAAGAAAGTGATGAATATGTGTTTCTGCAAGAAGAAATTGGCCAAGGGCAACAAAAGTTGTTTAAAAAAAGGTTCGCCTAGATGCTAGTCCCCAAACACGTTTAATAGAAATGTCTCTAGTCAGAAGGACTCCAAGGCCAGTATAGGAGTCATCATCATATTTTTTTTCTCTCTATTATATAAATTCAGAGTGAAGAATGTATGTGTAGCTTTGTGCATGTAGTTTTGTGTGAAGAAAGGGAGTTGTCTTTAGAGAGAGGGCTGTAATTGCCCCTTTGTGTTGTGAGATAGAAAGGGAAATGTTCAATGTGGTCATAGCTGGCTTTAATGATAAGTTCAGAGCACACCCTGAACTAGTGCTATTAGACCTCACTGAGAGTAATTATTGTTTCACCAGATGTCCACATATATGTAATATGTATGGCTTGAATGAGTGAATTAATGATGTGTCTTACTATTGCAGCTCTGAGTGAGACAGGGGACTTGTATGTGTGGGGATGGAATGAGAGTGGACAGCTTGGGTATCCTTATAACTGTGAGGGCAGCCAGTCTCTCTTCCTGTTCTTTGAACACGCCTGTCAGTGTCCAGAGAGAAAACATCTGGAAGGGGAACACTTGCAAGAGGAAAACAAGGACACTGAGGAGAGCCAAGGAGTGCAGACTGAAGTAAGGAGTAACAAGAAAGTGAATCCTAAAAGAAGGAAAGAAGTCATCAATGTTCAAGCATCTCCTGTGTTGCTGGACTTTTGGACCGAGGATGTGAACATAACCAACGTTCAGTGTGGGGACCGACACACACTCTACATGCTAGGTGAGTGGTCCTGCCTTGCCTGGGACTCCACATTCTTGTTACATCTTATTGAGTATATTCTAAGTAAATGGATTGTTTGTTTGTTCCAAACTTAAACTGTTTATAGATTTTCACAGACTGAAAGCATCTTATTACCAGCAAGCAGGTTAATGTTAAGTGTAACCAACCCACAGCATTTAATCAAACCATTTTTTGGATACTTTGCAGATGATGGCAGTGTTTGGTCAGCAGGAATGAATAGGTAAGGATAACATTTACTGTGATAGTTCTTAGAATCAATAAACAGTATTGAAATAAAGGAAAGTGTTTGTAAATGTGATTAGGAACATATGAATATGCCTTGCCTCAGCTGCCTTCTTGAATGAGTGATGTTGATATGAAAGATAAGCTTGATTAACCAGTTTTTAGAAACTGGTTTACATAAATTGTGTGTAATATATCAATCAATCAAAAGATGGTGCTGATCTGATTCATTAGGCTAGGCCTTTTATTTTTTTCTGTTTTTGCTGGGTGAGGCTACTATCCTACTTTAAAAATCCATCTGTATATCTATATGACACTATGCTCAGTGTATTAGATTGCAGGAATGATGCACGAATGATCTTATTTATCGTTTCTCAATCTATCTATCTATCTGTCTCTAAGTTTGATATCCTGCCTGGGGGTGTTGTGTTGCAGGTACGGGCAGCTGGGTCTGGGTCACGTGCGTGCCGTGAAGGAGCCATGCAGAGTGTTCAGGCACGGCATCAGTGACATGTGTGCTGGCGGCTGGAACTCCATCTTCTTTACCACCAGTGACCTGCCAGCCTCCTAGTGGGGTGTTAAGTCTAGACCACAGACAAATGCACTTTAACTGATTTTTTTTTTTTTCCCAGATGGCATTATACATATTGCTTCACTTTTGTCATTTCTAAAACACCCAGAAATAAAGTTTATTGAGATTTTGTAGTAACTAGTTTCTCTGCCTTTTACATATTTGTTTTGTTGCTTAAATGTTAATTAGATGTATATAGGAAGTTGCAGTATCTCAGCACAAAGGTAAGGTACATGTATATCAGTGTTTAAATGTTAATTAGATGTATATGGGAAGTTGCAGTATCTCAGCACAAAGGTAAGGTACATGTATATTAGTGCTTAAATGTTAATTAGATGTCTATGGGAAGTTGCAGTATCCCAGCACAAAGTCATAAGTTGTTGTACAGGTAAGTACTCATCATCCACCTTGAAACAGCTTAAAGTCTGTATGGTCTTGGTTGATGCAACTTTCGAATCTCCCGCCTTACTATTTCATTGGTTGTGTGTTGTAAAATGCTTCTCATAACTCATTGCATTGTATTCTTTCTTTTTCTTCTTCTCGTAGGAATAAGACGGGACCCTGACAAACTCTTAAATATGTAATGGATCCAGGCCCAGTATTGATGAGATTTCTTATACATACACCGAACTTCTTGTGTGATAATATTCAAAGAACTCCATATGGCAACAGCATTTGTAGATGAATTGATTAACCAGTTTTTAAGTGTTTCGGCCATTGATGATACATAATTATATCTTGTCAATATGGTACTAGAACAATAACAATGCCCATGAAAACCTTTAACATTTCATCTACAACTTTTTAGGGTAGCAGAGGCGCGGCACAGGTATTTCATAATTATAGTCCCATGGTTATTACAAAGGTTTATCTAAATGAATAGCCAGATTTTAAAGATTATTTCAATTTTTAATGACGTATTAAACATCATAATATAATATCACCACAACCATAGAAACACCACTGGATTCCCGTTGTAGAGGCGCGGGCATTAATAATCAAAGTTGGCGCCAAATGACGACAGAAGCAAAATTTTGGCGCGCAACATTCACAGCTGACTCCAGAAACGCTTTGCTCTCTCACCACGACTATTTTCCACATAGATACCTAGCGGTGTTTACAAGAGTGCTGTATTGTAGTTAATAATGTAGAAGTCTTCCCAATCTGTCTATAGAACTGTGAAGACATCTTTTAAAACGAGTGTAAATTTAAATAAGGCCTTTTGAAATAGTGGAAGTGAAGGGCAGGTGTGTTTGAGAAGCCGATCCTTGTTGTGGTGAGACGAGTGAGGGCTGGTGTTATGTGTGCGTGATTTATCCAGCGTCCCAGCTGTCCCTGGCCTTGTGTTGCTATAGAGGATACCAAAATGCCTCTCCAGAACACCGGGAGGTTCAAACCTGATAGATTTAGCGGTAATAAGGAGGGAGATGGGAGGTAAGTGGTGGTGGTGGTGGTGGTTGGTCACAGGTGGTGAATCTTTCCCATCTTTTCGCTCTTGGATGTGAGGTTTTATCTTACATGTACAGGGTTTATTGTTATGTGCTCCTCATAGCTAATTGGTACTGTGGATCATTGATTTATTAGTGTTTTGGTGTAATTAGGGTAGCATTTAATGAGTAGTTTGGTGGTTTGACAGATGGGTGGGTAGTTGTGAGTATTCGAGTGTGATGGTAGTTGTTTTCTTCACTTCATGGCTCAATAAAGTGTCTGGGAAGGTTAATATGTATCAGAGCCAAGTGAAATTTTAAAATTTGGTTTATTTTGTTGGAATTTGCTTATAGAAAGAAGTCTCAGTAATGGCTGTGAAATATATTTGGTTACAAAGAATTTTTCCTGCCACCAAACGGTCATTTCAGTACATAAGATAAACCACAGAAGTGAGGGTGCTACATTTGCATCTACAAGTCTCTAGTGGCTCTGTGATTTCAAGGGAGGTACAAAGCTAACTTTTCTTTCCAGTGGGGCTGGTGATGGTTCTGAGAAGCGGTTGTATCAGAGCCTAGAGAATGACGCTACAGACAGGAAGTTTGGGTTTGTGCGGTACACCAAGCCACAGGAGATGGTGGGCTGGCTCCTTAACATGCATCCTGTGAGTGTTGAGTGTGGGATGGCCTCTTGCTTGTTGGGCACTGTATGGGAGAACAGAATAGAGCTGTGCTGAGAGTAATTGTTAGGCACTTAGAAGAAGAAGAAAGCAGTATATATAATGTAAGAATCTCTTCTAAAGACTTAATATTCTCATTAAACAGAAAATAAACAATAGATATTCATTGTTTATTTATTTCACTGTGTCAAGGTAACTATTTTATTCAACAGACTGAGATTCTTAATGAAGAGAAAAGGTTGATCAGTGCCGTTGATTACTACTTCATCAAGGAAGATGGATCCAGATTCAAGGTGAGGAGATTGCTGTCTGTTGGGTTATACTAATGCTTTAGTTGTGGTGAGTAGTAATGGTGGTGATGGTGCCTTCCTCCTAGCTGTGCTGAGTAGTAATGGTGGTGATGGTGCCTTCCTCCTAGCTGTGGTGAGTAGTAATGGTGGTGATGCTGCCTTCCTCCTAGCTGTGGTGGGTAGTAATTGTGGTGATGGTGCCTTCCTCCTAGCTGTGGTTGGTATATAATGGTGTTGTGTTCTCCAGGTGTCGCTGCCATATGAGCCGTATTTCTACGTTATCACCAAGAAGGAAGTCACTCAAGAAGTTGCTACTTTTTTGTCCAAGAAGTTTTCTGGCATGGTTTCTAAAGTGGAAATTGTAAAAAAGGAGGATCTGGATCTGGTAAGCTTGGTGAATCATTGTCCTTCCTGATCATAAGTGAAAGTTGTTGTAATTGTTATATTCAAAGAAATTTTTTACTACATGTGTCTTACCTGTGTTATTTTATTTTGCAGGAAAATCACTTGAGTGGATTGAAACAGACTTTACTCAAGCTGTCTTTCATGACTGTGAATGATCTTGTAAAAGTAAGATATTGCTTCAGCATTATACATTGATACAGTCACTTGTATTGTTGCCATGACTGTTGTATGGATTTATAATGGATGATGTTTTACTGGTTTACACAAGAGTGCATTTAAGAAATAATGTAGATTACATATTATAACAACGCAGAAGATCAATCAGAAATATATTCCTAAACATTTTTAATTTTGCAGGTGAGGAATACCATCAACACAGCTGTCAGAAGGAACAAAGAGGTGTCAAGCTCCAAAACTGTGTTCACTGAGATGCTGTCAGCTCACTTTCCTGGGGAGATGAGTGACGGCAACAAGCGCATGCAGGACCACCTGGAGAACATTGTGGACATCAGGTACACAACAACTAAAGAAAAGTGTCAACTTCGATTCTGAATATTTTTGACTTATCATCAACGATTACTAATGTTAATTACAAACTCATGTACTATTCACAAATTATTAGGAAAATTTGAAAGAAAATCAGATCAATTCCTAGATGATGATAGTGCAAATAGATAAATACATTTCATATAGGCCTGATACAGCTTCTCTTCTTTTGTTAAGTTAGATATATTCTTTTCTCAGGGAGTATGACGTTCCTTATCATGTGCGGGTCTCCATTGACTGCAAGATATTTGTGGGGCTGTGGTACTCCATCCAGAAGTGCAGCACTGGCTTCCCCTCCATCACACGGCGGGAAGACCTGCTGGTGTGGCCTGACTGCATTGTGTTGGCCTATGACATCGAGACCACCAAGCTGCCCCTCAAGTTCCCAGATCCCAACTCAGATCAGGTCATGATGATCTCCTACATGATTGACGGGCAGGTGAGTGGCAGTGCCAGGTGATTGATGGAAGCTTCCTGCCCACCACTAATAGAATTCTGCTGTTTATTCTGGTTCTTGATGCTTATCTCTTGGTTATTATATGTATTTTGAAAGCTTACATACATATGCTTAATGATGATTAGATATGCCTTTGATTAGCTGTTAAAGTGATATGTATTTTCAAATCCTAAATGCACATATATCCACACAGGGGTGGATTGATATACCTTGAATTGTTAACTGAAATTATATGCAGTTTTAAAATTCTTAGACACACACACACACACAAATATAGGAATGAATAGGTGTTGATTTGGTGTGCAGGGCTTCCTGATTGTGAACCGGGAGATAGTGTCGGAGGATGTGGAGGACTTTGAGTACACACCCCGGCCGGAGTTTGAGGGACCCTTCACTGTGTTCAACGAGCCAAATGAAAAGAAAGTCCTCAAGAGATTCTTTGATCATATTCTGGAGGTGTGTTTTAGTTCCTATTTTGTTTTCTCTTGTGCCTTGTTACTATTGTTACCATTAATGAGTGAGTTGAACTGAAACTTTAGATTTTTTTCAATTTTTCAGGTGAAGCCTCACATCTTTGTCACATACAACGGGGATTTCTTTGATTGGCCCTTTGTGGAGGCTCGGGCCAAGATGCACAACATGGACATGGAGAGGGAGATTGGCTTTTCAAAGAGTCGTGATGGTGTCTACACTTCTCGGCCCAGCATGCACATGGACTGCTTCTGGTGTGGTGCTTGGATTGTACAGTAAAAGTCTGTTAATCTGATGAACAAGGGAGCAGGAGTGTGTTGAATTATCAGGATGTAGCCCTGAAAACACCACACCAGGACCTTGGGAGACCTGTGGGAAATCATGGTTTTTGGCAGAGGGAACAATAGATTAACTTTCATTACAGAAGAGATTGGGAATCAACAAAATTACTTGAAAAATCTCGTAAGAATGTCTAAATTACATCTTGATGGTGGTGATGGCAGCAGCAGCAGCAGCTGTTACAAACACTGTTGTGGTGTTGGCAAACAGTGTTGCCTTCTAGCACCTGATTTGAATTTGAGGAGAGACCTAATCTTGGCCATGAATTAATTTTTCACCCCACCTTAGAAATATGGGCCATTGGGAAATTTGCATCATCAGTGTTCAGATTAATGGACTTTACTGTTTTAGGAAATTTTTATTACTGTTGAATTTATTTTTATTCAGTCTTTTATCTTTCCCATTATTGTCTTCACTAGTCAGTATTCATAGCTGCTGGGTAAAGAGATTTGAAGTTACCTGCTAGATGTGAACTGTTTCTGGTATAATGTTGTATTTATATTATGAAAGTTGTAGTACTGTTGAACTTGTCATTGTTCAGTCTTTATGATTTTCATCACCTCAGTAAAATCTTTAACAGCTGGGTGAAGAGAGATTCCTACTTACCTGTTGGATCTCAGAACTTGAAGGCTGTGGCCAAGGCCAAGCTGCATTATGACCCAGTGGAAATAGACCCTGAAGATATGTGTACCTTTGCAGTAGAGCAGCCACAGGTGAGGTGACCTATTGTTCTTTTGTGCGTTGTATTTCCCCTGTACATGTACTTTGCTTCACATTCATAAACAACACATGTGCCTTGTTTTGCAGACCCTGGCAAACTATTCTGTGTCAGATGCTGTTGCAACTTATTACCTCTACATGAAGTACGTCCACCCCTTCATTGTGGCTCTGTGCACCATCATCCCCATGGAGCCTGATGAGGTACTGGGACAGTTCATTGCTCTTATAGATAGAGACAGTTTGAGATTGTGAAGAATCCATGAACAAGCTAATTTGTATCTTCACTGTTTAATTTGATTTTGCCTGGCCTGTAGGTGCTCCGCAAGGGTTCTGGTACTCTGTGTGAGGCATTGTTGATGGTGCAAGCCTACCATGCCAACATTGTCTACCCCAACAAACAACAGTCCATCCTGAACAAGCAGACCGCTGATGGCCACGTGCTGGACCAGGAGACGTATGTCGGGGGACACGTGGAGGCCATTGAGTCTGGGGTGTTTCGAGCAGACATTCCGTGCAGTTTTAGGATGGTGGGTCATCTTCATATGGTTTTGCTAGGTTGTAGTGTAATTTCCTGGTGTATTCTATGAGCACTGCATTTGGATATCCAAGAACTCAAAGAAACCTGTTTTTTTCAGGTCCCCGAAGCATACCAGAAGCTGCTGAACAATGTGGAGCGCACCATCAAGTTCTGCATTGAGGTTGAGGAAGGCATTCCATTGGAGCAAGTCACCAACTACACTGAGGTGGTGGACGACATCAAGGCGAAGTTGGCAAACCTGCGGGACTCACCATACTGTCTGAAGAAGCCTCTCATCTACCACTTGGATGTGGGTGCCATGTACCCCAACATCATCCTGACCAATCGCTTGCAGCCGTCTGCCATGGTAAAGATGCAACTAGTGTTTAGTGTTCTTTCATACATGCTTCATTTTAGTTGAATGTACAAGGTGCCTGTAGTGAATGTAAGTGTTACTGCTCTTGGTGTTGGTTATAAGTGGACATCTCATAGGATGGAATCACTTACTGTGGTGCACCACATCACCGACACTGCTGACTTATTATCCTCGTTCTATCCTCTGCACATCATTATCAACCAGATTGTTTGTCCTTTAGGTTGATGAGAGTGCTTGTGCTGTGTGTGATTTCAACAAGCCAGGATCCACATGCCAGCGCAAGATGTCTTGGATCTGGCGTGGTGATGTCATGCCAGCGACTCGTAGTGAATTCCAACAACTGAAGCTGCAGCTGGAGACAGAGCGTTTCCCTCCTCTTGAGCCAGGCGGGGAGCGCAGGGCATTCCACCAACTAAACAAGTATGTATGTGTTGCTTTAATGTATGTAGGAGGATGTGTTAGTGTGCCTGACAGTGACTGGACAGAAACAAATGGAGTTGTCTTTCTTTTTCTGTCAATTTATTATGGAAAATGGACAGGTGGTATAGTCTTTCTCTTTTTCTGTCAATTTATTATGGAAAATGGACAGGTGGTATAAAATCTTCCTGTTAAACAGATGACTAACAGTAAGATGGGACCACGCATCCATTGGCGGTTGAGGTGTCCCTAAATGCATGGGTTTGAATCCTGGCCACAGTCTGAGTGCATGAAGGGGTTGATGGTTCACAAGGGCCAAAACCAAGATCTCTGTCAGGAGGCACTGTCCTAGCCCAAATAGAAATGAGGAAACCACACGTTAAGAAAAGAGATTAGTGTGTGGTGACTGTAATTACATATTGTATTCCCAGCATTTCTATATTCATCATGACATCGGCAGGGAGGAGCAGGCGGCCGTAGAAAAGAAGCGTCTTCAGGACTACTGCCGCAAGGCCTACAAAAAGACCAAGACCACCAACACTGAGGAGCGCTGGCAGACAATTTGCCAGCGTGAGAACAGTTTCTACATCAGCACTGTGCGCTCCTTCAGGGACCGCCGCTACGAGTACAAGGGACTGCTGAAGGTGGCCAAGAAAGACGTGGCAAAGGCACATGAGAAGGTTTGTGCACATTCATGGCCTGCATCAGCATGAGATGAACTTCCAAAGATATACTGATAGCAGGTTTAGGCAGCTTGTGAGTTTATGTGTGGGTTCCACTCAAACAGTTGTACTAGATATGGTGAAATCAAAAGTTTTTCAACTTACGAATTCCTCATCTCTTGGTGTCTTTTGCTGCTATTTTCTTGCTAACTGCATGCCTCCCCATGTCCCACTGCCTCACTGCACAAAGCTTTCTTCTTCCTCTCACCCCCGTTCTGTTCAACTCTTAATTTGCAAGAATTAACCAATATTCTCAATCATTCATCCCTTTTTGGGACAAACTGAAATTCCTTAATTGCTACTGTTTTCATCTTATGACCTGAACTCATTTAAGAGTGAGGTTCCAAGACATTTATTAATATCTTTTCTCTCTCTCAGACCTGCATGGTGACTGGCAACTAAGTGGGGCATTTTATTGTTATTTATTATTTTTTAACTATGTTTGGCAAATTTTCTGCTCTTACATTAAAAAAAAGTTAATTTATCCTGTAGTCCAGAGTGTTAGCTTTTTACTTGTATGATCTACTAATCCATCAGATTTAGATATTGTAAGATGATTTTCCAACCAGGAAGAAGCAGTAATTGTAGGAGGATAACATTGCCACAGATGCTGTCACCAATTTGGAGGTTTATTTCACTACAGTAGTTCTGATGTTTGCCTCACTTTTTTTCTCTCCTAGTATTTCCCTCACTTTTTTTATCCTCAGGGTGATCCATCGGAGATCAAGGCGGCCAATGCAAAGGCAGTGCTGTACGACTCCCTGCAGTTGGCTCACAAGTGCATCCTCAACTCCTTCTATGGCTATGTGATGAGGAAGGGGTCTCGCTGGCACTCCATGGAGATGGCCGGCATTGTGTGCTACACCGGGGCGACCATCATCACCCGCTCCAGGGAAATCATTGAGCAGGTGAGGATTGTAAGGCTGCAACCTTTACACGAATATAAAGACAAAAGGAATAATAATGATAAGATGACTGAGATCTTAATATTTAGAAAAAAATGCTTCAGTGAAATATAGAGTTAGTCAATATCCTCAGAGATATGTACCTTTTTTGGAAAGTCATAAAAGGAAGGGATAAAGTTTAAAAATAAGGAAAATTTTGTGTCAGAAATCATTAGGTGGTGGAAAAGATCAGACACATTGATTTTTTTATTTTATTGTTTATGTATTATGTAAGAGGGGAAAAGCTGGCCAAGGGCAACATAAGACAATGAAAAAACCCACTAATTTATTAGTCCCCTTGTAGGTCTTAAAGAGTTAGCCTAAAATTGGACAAAGGTCTTGAAACCTCTCTCTTAAATAAAGTCAAGTCATAGGAAGTTTGAAATACAGAAGCAGGTTGGGAGTTCTGCTGGTTTAAGTATTTCATATAGGTAGTGCCACCTGTAGGTGTGAAGTCTTTTTGTAGCTTACCTTACTTTCTTCTGTTTCCTAAGTATAGCCAAGTCTTCCCTCCCACAGATTGGTCGACCTCTTGAGCTGGACACTGATGGTATCTGGTGCATTCTTCCCGAGTCCTTCCCTGAGAAATACACCATCACCACCACCAACCCCAAGAAGGCCAACGTTGTCATAGAGTACCCCGGCGCCATGCTCAACGTCATGGTCAAGGATCACTATACCAACCACCAGTACCACGACCTGGTGGATCCAGAGACATTGGAGTATTCTGTGAGGTCAGAAAATTCCATCTTCTTTGAGGTTAGTGTGTCTGCCTCATGAAATTAAGTGCATCTTCTCCATGGCTTTTTTCTTTTATGTAAGAGGGGGAAGCTGGCCAAGGGCAAAAAACAAAAGCCTACTAATTTACCAGTTCCCTTAAAGTTCAAAAGAATTAGCCAAAATGCAGGGATGAAACCTTCCTGTTAAATAAAATCAAGTCATAGGAAGTTGGAAATATAGAAGCAGTTATGGAGCTTCAGAGTTTACCAGAGAAAGGCATGGATGATTGAGAGTTGGACAGACAGGTGTGATTGGATGTGAAAAAAGTCAGTGAGTAACGTGTCAGTAATTTGTTATAGAAGTTAGCATCATTCTAAAAGATAATAAATAACCAAATTTTTTCCCCCCTTTATGCTTGAGGTACTGCTCTCTGGACACCTGGCACACACACTAACACTAATGTGAGGTGGGGTGCTTGGCATGAAGATGTTTATTTACCATAATGAAAGATCTTGTTGTTCTTCATGTTGATAATTGAAAGTAATTGTTGCTTTTGGTAATGTGGTTCATGTTGTGGTGCAGGTTGATGGTCCCTATAAAGCCATGATACTCCCAGCATCCAAAGAGGAAGGAAAGAAACTGAAGAAACGTTATGCTGTGTTTGAGTTTGACGGTTCACTTGCTGAACTGAAAGGCTTTGAGGTGAAGCGGCGAGGGGAGCTGCAGCTCATCAAGATCTTCCAGTCCTCTGTGTTTAGTGCCTTCCTGCAGGGAGACACCTTGGAGTCCTGTTATGCCAGTGTGGCCAAGGTGAGGAACAGTGGCAGGCTTTTCATCATCAGGGTCTTGTCTTCCTTGAGAGAGCATATTAGAGGACTTCTGCTATCTGGGGATCTTTTCATGTAACACTTTTCAATGTTGCCCTGGCAGGTTGCAGACTACTGGCTGGACGTGTTATACAGCAAGGCTGCCAACATGCCAGACTCAGAGCTATTTGAGCTGATAGCAGAGAACAGATCCATGAGTAAGAAACTTGAGGAATATGGTGACCAGAAATCCACGTCCATCTCCACTGCCAAGAGACTTGCTGAATTCCTTGGCGACCAGATGGTGAAGGACGCAGGGCTGAGCTGCCGCTACATTATATCTAAGAAGCCTGATGGAGCCCCAGTGACAGAGAGGTTGGCTCTTGGGGTGAAGTTATTTGACATGTTTTCTAGAAGTACAATCACGGCTTTAACCGTATGAGAAGATAAAATTGTGGTTATTATGCCTTCTCCACATGTACATATATACCATCATAGTCCAAATGATTTTATACAACTTGTTTGATTTGGGGCCAACACTTAAACATGAAATTGAAATTTGTCCTAAAACAAACAGATCAATGAGCCACACAGTACATCCCTTCCCTGACTGGTACATACATCACTGGTGTTCTTCCTTCCAGAGCCATTCCCCTCAACATCTTCCAGACAGAGCCGTCCGTGAAGCACCACTACCTGCGCCGCTGGCTCAAGGATCCCTCACTCTGCAACTTTGACATCAGGAACATTCTGGATTGGAACTATTACATTGAGAGACTGTCCGGCACAATTATGAAGATTGTCACTATACCTGCTGCTCTGCAGGTAAGTTGTGGCCTTAGATTTATTGATTATTGAAAAAGTTATATTAATCATTTATTTATTTGGAGAAATGTTTTCAAGGTATTATGTGATGTGTATGAAGCAAGTTTAGTCCCTTCATTACTTTGGAATTTCCTTCTGAGCATCATTAACCCCTAGCTAGAGGACGGGCAGCAGCGATCACCACCTGCTGGTCAACAGAGGACAGGTGGCCGCTGATTGCCGTTTGGATCACCGCTCATCTTTGTGTGTTTTTTATATGTATTATATATGTGTTATAGTCTTTTCTCCTCCAATTGAGTCAGAACTTGTCCCGACTACTTTTAGCAGTGAATTGGTCAGATTTTTTAATATTTTTTTATTTTTTTATTTTCAATTTTTTCATCAGTAGGAAGTAGAAATAGTTTAGACTGTCAAAATAATTACACATTAAGCGTGGGTGGCACTGGCTGGAATCCTCTCTCTCTCTCTCTCTCTCTCTCATTATTTGGACACTCTAAACTGTTTCTACTTTCTACTGATAAGAAATACATCCGATATATTGATTTACCACTAAAAGTACTCAGGACAAGTTCTGACTCATTTGGAGAAAAAATTACAATGCATAATATCAAAATGCAAGATGAGCAGCAGTGATCACCGCCCACCCACCCGTCCTCTGTTGACCGAGCTGCAATGACCACTGCCTGTCCTTTACGGGTTAATACTATAAAGAAAGTTTCCATGGTTATAGAAAGAAAACAGAGAATGGAGAATTATTTATTTATTTTTCTGTTCCGTATAACTCTCTATTTAAATTTTTTGTAGGAAAATATTCATGCAACATTGGAAGGATTAGAAATAAATACAGTAGCAAGATAGTTTTAATTTGATATCTCAATATAAAGGGGCTGTGGAGAATCATCAGAATGAGCACAGTAGTAAGATGTTCCTCGGGTTTAATTTCTTCACTCCAACAGGGCGTTGAGAACCCAGTGCCTCGAGTGGCCCACCCCAAGTGGCTGCACAAAAGGATACTGGAGAGGAACGACACCTTCAAGCAAAAACGGATTACTGACATGTTCTCTGTTGTTGCCAAGCCCAAACCAAGGATGCGGACAGTGGAGGAGGATGTGAGTCTCCTGGAAGCACTTTGTAGTATGTCCACCCAGTAATTCCAAGAATTGAAAGATCAATTTAAAAATGAAGGTTAAGATTATTGTTGAAGGAACAAAAATAAGGAAACACTTCAGTAGGCTTTGAATTAGGTCTAAGAGAACCAACATTGAAAAAGGCAAAAAGCAGTGAAAATTAATTTGAGCTAAAGTGAAGTAATAAAGAGTAGCTTTAAGAACTGATAAGTTCTGATAAGTAAGTCTTGGGGGCTGTCTGACAATTGTGTTCCATTTTTCCCATTGATTTTTCAGTCCACAATATGCATTTTCATAATATGTGTGGGTTTTTGTCACCCATAAAATGTATGTTAGGGGTAAGCACTGTATTAGGAAGGAATAATGCAACAGAGAGTACAATATAGAATGATTCTTGTTAATATTATATTTTATATTGATTGTAGTGATTTATATTGTGAATCCCATTCCAGTCTGAGGACCTTTTTGCATCCCAAGAAACACCTGATATAGAAGATGCATTCTCATCAAACTCAACCAACAAGAAATCTTTGTGGCCGGCTGTGACAAGCAAGCGCAAAAGACCAGCAGACTCACTTGAGGCAGACACAAATCATCTGAACAGGAGTTGGAGAGATGTTTTGGGTAACCCTCCTAAGATGGGAAGCTCTAAGGTAAAGTTGTGGTGTATTTTTCATTATTACTTTGTCTGATGAGATATTACCTAAAGATCTCTTACATAAATTTCTCTCTTATGAAGTGCATACACAGTTGAGTGAAAGGCTTTTATACTTTGGTGGGTCTCATAACCTAACCTAGCCAGCTTACTAGCAGCTAACAGGTCATTTCTAATGCAGGAGGGAGTTCTGGCTTGGATTCAATTCCAAAAGAAAAAGTGGGAGTTTCAACAGCAACAGAGAAGCAGCCAGGCCAAGAGGACACGCAAAGATGGGATGGCCTTTGGGGGTGGTGTAGGGAGGGGTGAGGCTGGTGGCAGTGGCAGAGTGGTAAGGTCTGGGCCAGCCATGACTCTAGGAGGCTTCCTGCGTCAGGCTCACCGCACGCTGCTGGATGTCCCTTGGCAGATTATTCAGGTGAGTGTTGCAGCAGTAGATGACTTGGGCTTCAACCTGCATTGGCAAGGAACATTATCAGTATAAATTATGTGTATTGCAAGTAAAACTTAAACTCTCCCCTGTAGATGATACTGCACTAGTGAACAGAAAGCTTTAGAATAGATGTTGTTTTGCACTATTTACATTGTCCTCTTTTGTTTCAGCTTGCAGAGACCACCACTCCTGGACAGTACAAGCTGTGGACTTTGGTGGGTAGTGACCTTCACCTCATCAAGCTCATCATCCCTAGAATCTTCTACATCAACATGCGAACACCCAAGGAGGAACCAGAGGATGGCAATAAGACCTGGAGGAAGGTGAACAAGACCTTACCTCGCTGCTATCCAGTGCACCACCTCTATGAGTATAGCCTGCCGGAGGAGGTGTTCAGGAAGCACAGCAGTGGCCTGGTGGCTGATCTCTCTTCCCCAGATGTAGAAGGGATTTATGAAACCCAGGTGTGTAATGTGCACATGTCAAGATTTTTTTTATAATTGAAAGTTATGCACATGACTCCATGATTTTTGTGTCACTTTTGTAATGAAGTTTTTTACATTCTCCACAGGTGCCCCTGGAGTTCAGGGCCATGGTCCAGCTTGGTTGTGTGTGTGTGGTAGATAGATCACTTATTCAGGGAGAAACGGATACATTTGAATTAAATCAATTGAAATTCAAAACGGTGGCTCAGTACCAGTATCTAGAGGAAGGCAGCATGCGTCATATTTATTTCTACCACCACTCCAGCGGGAACAAGGCCATGTTTGGCATCTTCTTCAACCACAGCAAGAAGGCGAGCATCTTTGTGCTCGACACAGTCCGTACCAATCAGATGCCAAACATGGCAAATGTGTACAATACAGAAAGGAATACCAGGATAGCAAGTGGGATTGAAGACTCAGATCTTCCAGTAGCCAACTTTGAATTCGACATCAAGTTTGAAACAGAAGCTAAAAAAATACACCGCCAAATTCAACGTGTTTTACAGAGTTACCGAGACGAGAAGAAAGGGCCCACTCTGGTGGCAGTCCAGTCTCCACTGAGGCTCACAAGCTTGACATCTCAGATACCAGATCTTGGAGAGTTTCCTCAGGTACCAATCCATGTAACAGACCCTGAGGCACTGTACAACGTCCTGGACTGGCAGCACAAGGGGGCGCGCACAATGGTGCGGCACTTCCTGGGAGTGAAGCAGCTGCTTTCAACTTCTATGGAACAGAGTCGCTACTTCCACGTTCCTGTTGGCAACCTACCCCGTGATACTACAGCCTTTGGAGCAGATCTCTTCTTTGCCAGGCACCTGCAGAAGCACAACACAGTCCTTTGGGCCTCACCTGGACCCAGGCCAGACCTTGGGGGCCATGAACATGATGACAACAGGGCAGTGTTGGAGCCTGATGGAATGACAGTCACTTCCCAAATAAACCAATCCAGCTGTTACTCCACTGTGTGTGTTGAGCTGGAAGTTGATGCCCTGGCAGTCACTACCATACTTCAGGTGAGCTGCTGCTTTCTTAGGCGTCTCTAGTCTGAGTGATCTTTGTTATTGTCTTACTTTTCTGTTACCAGGAATAGATATCAAATTAGAAAATTGTAGATGAACCTAATCTGGTCAAATAAATGTAATAATGTTTAATCTCTATTTTTCTTTGACTCTGCAGGCAAACAACATTAATGAGATGGAGGGAACCAGCAGCAGTGTGGCCTTTGATGCAGGCCCTCAGGCATCACTGCAGGACATGATGAATGGGCCAGACTCATCTGCCACGGTTTATGATGAGACGCCTCGCAGCGCCGCAGCTTTTAAAATTCTCCGTCAGATGGTTGCTGCTTGGCTGCGTGATGTCTCGGTGTACAAGAATGTGTTTGCAGATTATCAGATTATACATTTTTACCGCTGGTTACACGATCCAAACTCCCTCATGTTCGATCCAGCCCTGCATCGCATGTTGCGCAACTTGATGCGAAAGCTTTTCCTTCACCTCATTGCCGAATTCAAGAGACTTGGAGCAATCATTGTACATGCAAACTTCAACAAAATTATACTCTGCACCAGGAAAAAGAGATTAGAAGATGCCATATCGTATGTTCAGTATGTTGTGAACAGCATCCGTGGCAAGGAGCTCTTTCACTCCATTGATCTCTCCTTTAACCAGTGTTGGGAGTACCTGTTGTGGTTAGATCCATCCAATCATGGTGGTATTAAAGGAAAGCTCCCTAAGGAAATTCAGGATACTGAAGAGAGTCAAGAGGAAATGAGAAATTCAAATAGTGAAGTTGTTGAGAGTGAAGAACAAACTAATGCTACTATTGATGAGGATGGACCTTTAATTGAAATGGCCTGGAATCTTGCTGAGTTCCTGCCCAAATGGTGTGACTGCCAGTCCAGCTTCAATAATGTCATAGCATCATACATCTGCACCATTTATGAGAAGATGCAGGAAGAGACAAGTCGTCACACTCCCGGCTACACCCCAATGAAGAGGAAACCCTCAAGTCAAGCTTCCCAGCAGCCGGCCCCTGCAGACTCCAACAAAACCTGTGCTGAGTTTGCTCGAGAATTGGTGGCTGGTCAGCTGGCACAGAAGCTATACTTCCTGACTCAGCGCATTCATAAGAAGGGAGTTGCCAGTAAGGAGGTGGAGGATGCTGAAAACAGCATGCTATTGACCACCTCATTCCATCACTTCCCAGCTCTTGAATTTGTGAAAAGTGTTACGAAAGTGTTGTCTCTCGACAGTAATGTGACGCAAGAGGTAATCTTTTTGTTATTTTAACCATTAAAGACAGGCTGAGAATGTCCTAATACAATACATGCACAAGTTCTCTCCATTTCATTAATATTGAATATATTTTCCAGGTGTGCAAACTCCGAAGAGATCTTCTAAAACTGTTGAACATTGGAGAGTTTTCATCTGAGGCTGAGTGGAAAGACCCGTGTGTGTCGTACATCCTTCCAGAAGTCATCTGCCACTCCTGCAACCACTGCCGCAACATTGACCTTTGTAAAGACGTGTATCAAACCACTGAAAGAGGAGTGTGAGTATCCTACTTGATAACAAACACACAGGGACCTCCCTAAGTGTTGATTGCTCCTTGGCATAGTCTTCATGAAAATTATTTAATTTGACGTCAAGACCACAGCCTAGATATGAAAGTTATATTGTCAATCAAGAATTGTCAGTGAGATGGGTGGCTGCTTGGGAAAGTTAGATACACATAGATCTCTGGGTGGGATCATCACAAAGCTTAGCATAGAATTGTGGTGAGGAGGTATTGCATTTGAATGAAGGTAATCAATAACCAAACTGTGTTGTCCTCAGGCGTGTGTGGCTGTGTCCCGTGTGTGACACCAGGTACTCCACAGGAGACATCGAGCAGCAGCTGATTGACCTCATTCAAAACAACTCCATGGCCCTTGTTCTTCAGGACCTGCTGTGTGAAAACTGTCTGCAGGTAACATCTCTCTCTCTCTCTCTCTCTGTGTGTGTGTGAGAGAGAGAGACAGAGAGACATAGTTTCATGACAAGGAGAAATAAGGAAGAGGAAGGGAGGAAAAGTGAGAGAGGGGAGGGAGGGAAGGAGGAAAAGGGGCTATGACCGGACAAGAGAGAGAGAGAGAGAGAAAAGGGAGAGGAAACAAGGGAGGGACGAGAGAAAAAAATAAAAAGAAAAGAAAAATAGAAAGTAAACTTGAAAGAGAAAGAGAGGGAGGGGGGGTTATGCGGGGCAGGATGGTCATGACTCAGCTTTTGATAGAGGGAAGTCTTTTAGAGGTCATGAGGAGGTCAGAGAGGTCATCTTGAGAGAGAGA
>CM035183.1:447840-477400 GCA_020233015.1 Callinectes sapidus | reverse complement strand
CCCCCCTCTCTCTCTCTCTCTATCCCCCCTCTCTCTCTCTCTCTCCACAGTATGTTTACATACCACAGTTACTCACCACAGCATTACAGTGTGTGTGTGTGTATGTATGTATATATATATATATATATATATATATATATATATATATATATATATATATATATATATATATATATATATATATATAAAATGGTGGAAGTGTTGTGAGCCAATGTTCTTCCTGCAGGTGAAGCAGCCCAACTTGACAGTTCACTGCAGCTGTGGCGGACACTTCAAGACTCTGGAGAACCACAAGGAGTTTGAAAATAAGTTACAAGTGTTCAATAAAATTTCAATGCTTTTCAACATGCCTCACCTTGAAGAACATGTAAAATGGATTAATGAGAATAATCACTGGCTGGTTTTGTGATCTTTGTTACATTAAACTATTGTACATACTTACTTTTCTTATACGAAACAGGTAGTTAAACTGTACATAAGAATTGTCAGATTATTTTAATATTAGGCTGTCTTAAAAGGTATTACATATTCAAGGCCCCAATGCAGTTTCAGGCATGCATATTATTTATGCATAAATGCAAGGATTTTATATACTGAATGGGAATAAATTGATTTTATATTGTCACTGTTTAGTATCCTGCCAACTCACTGATCTGAAAAGTACCAACCTTACCTTGAGTGTGAAAGACAAAGTGGAGTTTGGATTGAAGTGATGAACAAGGACTGCAATGGGCTGGGCTTGGCTTGGCTCTGTTGTAAGGGATGTGCCTGGGGAAGCCAGTAGTGTGGTGGAACTTGGTTTCTCTTAGCAACACTGTTGAGGAGCATAGTAAAACACAAATGACCCAGTAGGAAATGAAAGGGTAACGGTCCCAGCTACACAACTGTCATTCACACATATGAAGGACTACAGGCTGAAGTGACAGTGACAGTGCCATGTGTCATACTGCCAGGTCTGTGGAGCACCTCCTCGGTCACTTGACACCCTGGATTGTGCTGGCTTCAGTGATCAGGACTACAATGAATCTCACCCTAATGGGCTTTATCATATCAACAAAATTAGCAATAATGTTGATAATAATGAACATTAATAGGAATAACAATAATGTACTAACAGTAACAATGTAACAATAACGATAATACTAATATAATAGTAGTAACAGCAATAATAATAATAATAAATTTTCTAAAAACTAAAATAGTACATGTTACCAGTACTAACCCTTAATTCATTACATGATGAGTGTGTGAGTTGCTCAACTAACACAGCTTGGATACTCACAGAAAGCTCTCACCACCACCAGCAACAGCAGTCCATGACATAGGGTGTTCCTCCAGCCTTGGCGAGGTCGAATGAAGCAGTTGAATTGGAGCGGCGTTGGACGAGAGGGCAGTCTCTAGTTGAGCAGTTCAACCGGGTTTTTTTTTTTTTTTTTTCCCTCTAACTGACAAACTTCGACTTAATTTTCTGCCAGTCACCTGTAAAGGCGTATTTTGGATTAGCACCATTACTTTAAATCAAAAGGTTGTCTTGAACGAACAACTTATTATGTATGCAAATTATCCCACTGGTCATCGGGTCACTAGATAACATCTCGTTATAACGCAAATCATCAGTCATTGGCAGGACTTGTAACCATTCCCCGCCCTCATGTAGGATTTGGTAACTCCCTCTCCACCATTCTTACGGTATGTGCAAGACGTGGATGAATAAATTGCAAAGGTGAGTGGCGGCAGTGCGTAGCGAGGCGATCTGAATGGTGAGACAACAGCAGATGACGCCTCGCTTCTGACGTCACCGATGCACGAGTGAACCACTGCCCTGCTGCCTGCCTCCACCCACCCACCACCCTGCTCCCTTCAGGCCTTGGCGTGTGTGTCTCAGAACCGTTATAACTTAATCTCAATTCGCTCAATTATATATACTTCATCTAACGAAACTTATCAAACTATACTGACCAGTCACTCAGATTAAGGCGTACGTCTCTCTCTCTCTCTCTAAATTTTTCCAGGAGAGCAAGAGACAACGTTCACTGCGCCATACCCTCACACACGAAACAATGAATAATGTTGAGTCTGGTGAGGGGCAACAAGATTACTTTACTGTGAGCAGCAGGGAGGCTGCGACACACTGCGGCTGATTGGGGGACAGCAAGGTGGAGCATCACTGCCTCCCTGGCCTGACTCTCACCTCTGAAGTGACTGGCCCAAGTAAAAATAGGGAGTATTTTATATTGAAATTTGAAAAGGCTTCCTCTACATGTTATTTTGCAGTGTCCCTCATCGCTACACTGATTCTTGCTCCTGTTCTCTTCAACAGGGCATGGCGGGGTGGTGGTGGTGGTGGTGGGCGGCAGGGACTGTCACGCTGGCAGGGAGACTGTCAGCCAAGCTTCCTCTGGGCAATAACCGCTGCCTCCAAGGTGGGTCTGGATTAAGCATACCTGTTTTGCACTTTCTTAGATATTATACTGTGGCGCAACATAACAATCTCACCTGAAATTCGATAGATCATGTATACATAAGTACGTACATACACCGTGCACCATGTCAACAGTGACTCAGCCTGCAGACGTAATGTGTAAAAGCCTCACCTGGCCACGTGACCTGCACTGCACCCCTTCCCTCCTTCCTACCACGATCGGCAGAGCCTCAGCGACCCTCCTCTTAAGCTGTCAGAAGCAGCGATAACCCGCTGCGACTGAGGGAAAAATAAACATATTCCTCCCACTCCCTCCCTCGTCTTTTTTCGACGTGAGCTGCACCGATACCTTCTGGGTCGACAAGTTCTTAACATAACACTTCCTCCTCAGCACATGATCGAGGAGTAACTACAAGTCTTTCCAGGAAGCGACTCTCTGGCACGGACATGGCTGCCATCAACCTCTCGCATGGAAAAACCTGAGGCCGCTCCTCTCCCGCTGACAGGGACTGAAAGGTGACGACTGAAACACACTTAGGCTTTGTATCTTATAAGGCAAGCCCATTACATGTTGTATGACTGTATAAATTTGTACAAATAATACAAAACGGTCATATGCGCTGAGAATGACTAATACACAGTTGTTAAGATGATACGCGCGATAAACTTAAGAGGACAGAGACGGAAACGCCGCAGAGGAACAAAAAAAGAGAACAGCATTTACTGTGAAGGGATCGAGCGTAAAAAAGAGGGGGCAGTCATAGACGAGTGGATGGCAGTAGACAAGATAAAGGAATTACGCTAAGGTTTTAAGGCCCAGCAAGGTTTAGATAGAAGCATTATTGATATGCTGCAGTCTGGCGGGCGGGGCGGCGCTGCGAGTGGCAGCTGAGGAGTGGGTACCACACATCGAAGTCGTGGACCACGGGAGCGGCAATTTCACTATTCGAGGACCCATGGCCAATCTACTACACGCCCTTGCCCAAGCACTTAACTTCAGGTGAGTGTCTCGTGCATAGTGAGTTGTAATAACGATAACTCTGAGGACCATATTCTCTGCGTTCCAATTCCACTACTTCAAAAGCTCTAATTAGGTGGCACAGGTTTTTAATGGTGTTTTTATGGTTTATGAAAGGAGAAAAAGTTGTGAGGCAGGCTAAACATCTCTGTGGGGTTAGCCTTTACAAATAGTCGTGAGGAAAGAACAGAGAGTTTTTGAATAGGCCTCAGATTCACACACTCAAACTCTTGTGCATTGTACTTGCAATCCGCAATCCTCTAATACACAGACAACTTCCCCTTCCTTCTTTCACTGCTGCCTTATAGCTACACGCTGGTGAGGCCGCCTGACGGAGCCTGGGGCATCCCGACCAGTGACGGGGACTGGAATGGCATGATCGGGATGGTAAAGAGAAACGTGAGTCAAGTCTATCACACTTAACACTTTCAATGATCAAGAACATTTTCCCTTGAGTTAATGCCTATAACTTATGAGACACTATATTTATGGTAAGTTCTTATAAATGACAAAATTAAACGTCTCTTTTCTATTTTCTGTTTTGCGTCTCCATGTAAATCATTTGAACAGCGCTGGGAAAGTTACCGAAGGACGACCAACCGTAAAACAGTAAAACAGTTACTTTCCAGATCAGAGTCACTTTCCTTTTCGTTTTCCTCAAAATCCATACAAAATTAATAATGTTATTCAGAAAAAATAAAAACAGGTTACCATATTCTCTTTCCAAGTTTATCAAATCTATTCTATTATAGAACTGCACCATCGGGAGGCTGAAAGGGTTAAATACTTTCCACGTATAAATAATTCTCCTCTTACTTCTTTTTTCATTCTTCATCAACATCAAAGAAATCTAACTCAATTCTTATATATAACAATAGCACGGACCAAGAATAAAAAAAAAGTAAAAAAAAAAAAGCCCAGTGAGGTGTCAGTCCAAAAAGAAAGGAGGATAGATAACTGTTTTGGAACCTCCCCTCTTGAAACAATTCCAGTCAAAGGAATTAGGAAATACAGAAATAGGCAAGGACGTCGAGACAGAATACCAGTAGTAGTAGTAGTAGTAGTAGTAGTAGTACGAGGAACAGTAGCAGTAGTTGTTATTTTTGTTGTTATATCAGTAACAAGTGCATCAGTAGTAAGAATAGGAAATACAGAAACAAGCAGGGGTTCCATACAGAATACCACGGTTTATCTCATCTACCCCCAACCTCCCCCCCAAAAAAACTACCATCAGGAGGCTGACATCGCCCTGGGTCCCTTCGGCCTCACCTACTCCCGGTCACGCGTAGTGGACTTCACCTCGCCTATCCTTATCGACTACTACCGCATCCTGGTCCGCCGCCCCCGCTCAGAACCAGACCCCATAGGCTTCCTCCGGCCCTTCAGGTAGTAGTAGTAGTAGTAGTAGTAGTAGTAGTAGTAGTAGTAGTAGTAAATAGAGGAGGAGGAGGAGGAGGATACAGTAGACAGACCTAACAAACCACTTTAACACTACTTCTATCAAGGCACTCAAAAGTATTTCCTCCACCACCAAGCAACACTCACTAGAAGAACATCACAAATCATTTTCCAGTGACATTAGATTACTACAGCAACAAGCATCACCACTCACCACTTCCTGTATGGCGGGCGTGCAGGTGGGAGGTGTGGGTGGGGCTGGTGATAAGTGTGGGCGTGGCCGGTACGGTGATGTTCTTCTCTCGTTGGTTCGTGAGACACCATTACCTCAGCGACGGCAGCGGGAAGGCGGCGCTGACGGAGCTCATGTCCCAGTGGTGGGCAGCGTACGCCTCCCTCCTTTCGCAACGTGAGAGAGAGAGAGAGAGAGAGAGAGAGAGAGAGAGAGAGAGAGAGAGAGAGAGAGAGAGAGAGAGAGAGAGAGAGAGAGAGAGAGAGAGAGCCGGGGGGGAGGGGTCATGTTATCACTGTACATAGTAAAGTTTAATATTAGAGGAAGTGTTCACTATAGACGATACAAAAAGGCAGAATCTTTCCCTAACCTTCGCTCCTCACCCATGCAGCCGTGGGTGGGTGGACTGGCTGGCGGGCTGGATGGCGCGTGGCGGCGGGGGCGTGGTGGGTGACGGCGCTAGTGGTGGGGAGGTCCTACAGCTCTGGCCTAACTTCTCTCCTCGCCGTGAGAACAGTCCCCGTCAGGTATGGCTTGACTGAGAAAGGGGAAAAAGTCATACTGTTTCATTGTAATGGTGTAACAATGGAAGCAATGCATTCACTAGTGTTACATCTCAGCTAAGAGACATTTACTGTTGTCCAAATAGATTTATGAACGGTCTTCGTTTCACAGCTAATGTACACGAAAAGACGGTAATCAAACATAGTTAGGTACGATACTGCTATCCAGGCCCAGCCACGTGGCCTCACCCGAACCTACAATGGCAGTAGTGTAGATATTTCAAGGGAATCAAACGTCTCTCCTGGATTTCGCTTTCACATGACACCGCGCCCTCTTCACAACCCCGATTCGACGAACGCTCCCCTTCTGATCACCACCACCTCCCTTGCACACCTCAGCTTGAGTGGCAGCCATGAGCCGGGATAGTAGGTGTGTGTGGCGTGGGGTTTGTGTTTACATGCCTGAGCGCCCGAGAAGGTGCATTTACGTACGTAGGCTTGAATGGTGGAAGTGGTGTCTTCCTACAATAGAGGGGAAAAGTATTGATTCTTTCACAGGGAGGAAGAAGATTGGTAGCGGTTTAGTGAAGGAGACACATAACCCTCCCTATGGGGCTTACGCCAACAAGGCTTTGGGAGACACCACTTCAACTCCCAGATGAATACGTGCACCATCCCGCACGATCAGGTGAGCAAGAGAGGTGGCTGAGATGGTGTAATTTGAAATAAGGGTAGAAGAAGGCGCTGATTAATTTGCGGGTTGGGGAAAGGTATGCAATGTGACACACAAGCTCAGTGGGGACGCTTAAGCCCCTTGAAATATCCCACTGCTACGTCCATTACATGAGTCCCAGTGGCCTGATCCTAGATGGCAGTGTTATACTAGTACGTACCTACTAATATACTTGACGAGAGTAACTGTTACCAGGCTAAAATACCATATTAATCATATACCACATGTAATCTACAGCAGCAGTAGTCAATAAGCAGTGCAAATCAAATACTCGTTTATACAGATAACATTATGAATTGTAAAGAGAGAAGGATTTCAAACGCAATGCAATTCTCCTCAGGTACGACTATTTGAAGCAGGTAATCGCTGACAAGCAGCTTCACCTAGTGTTCGAGAAAGCTACAGCCCTCGTGGAGCACATGTCGGTGAGTGGTGCACGCGCCGCGGTGACAGGCGTGACAGACAGGTACGTGGATAGAAAAGCTTGGCTCTCTCACCATGACTTTTCAAAGGCAGTGTTGATGATATGCCGTTTTCACAAGACTTTTCAATTTCAATACTGTAGAACTCTGATTAATCTGCTACTAGAAACAAATTACAATTTCTGTAAGGCTTTCAGATTTCTAGTGACGGATTAACAAAATTTGTACATTATTAACAGAAGCTGAGAAACCTGCTAATCATCTCTAGAGGCTTCAAAATACTTGAGGTTAGAGAGCAAAGCACTTTTGAAAAAAAACTTTGAAGTGAAGCATCTCTTCTAACACCTACAAATCTCACAGACGGTGCAGCGCGGGGTGTACAAGGAATTGGCGGACACAATACACCAGGAGCGGGCACACTTCCTCGCTTCTTCTGCACTGTACGAGGCAGCTTACCAGAAGGTACGCAAGGGTCGCCACGCTCTGCTGGTCGAAGACACCACATGCAGGAAGGTTTACTCCGATGATTTCACGAAGTATGGTGAGCATTCTAAATCAAACCACCTGCAGTATATGTCATACAGGGATTTACTTGCTTACGTTGGCATTGTAAGCTTTTAAGTTCTTTGGATGCCCGCCCGTTTATATATTGATCCTTGATGATAGTGTCATGGAGAAATCAGCTTGAGTCTTTTTGTCATGAAGGTCGGTGTGACTTCTACATCGGCAAGGAGCAGTACTGGCCGCTCATCTTCAGCCTCATCGGACGCAAAGGGTCACCGCTCATACCAGTCATCAGCAATATGTACGTAGTCATCAAAGCACGCAAACAATCACATAATTCGTAAAATATTCACGAATAAATCAAGAAATCATCAGAGCAATAAAATTATCATCTCTCAACAATTTTCTAAGTGTCAAAAACAAGAAAACCATAAGAAAATTATTGATCCGGTTAAATAATTCCAATCAATAAAGTGTGATTTTTCACAGGAGATTCTGTTTAAAGTGAAATATGATTGTGCCCCTGTAACAACGAAAGGACCTTGTACACCTACAAAGCTGTATTACAAGATTAATTCCTTGGGATAAATAATTCCTTTTTTTTCTTTTTAATTTCTTTTCCTTGACCTTTCCGCGGACAGGCTGGAGCAGATGGTTGCCCACGACCTGTACTTCAAGTGGCTGGGGGACGAGCTGCCCAATGCCACAGCCTGCCTCAGGGCCAGCACGCGCGTCACGGTCAATGAACCTTATTCACTCAAGGGCCTCTGGGTGCGTGCCTTCCATCACTCTTTTTTTTATTATAATGATCGACTTTTCTCTCCTTAATTAATGTCGATGCTCTTCAGTTCAAGTCCAGCTAGTGATACATATAAAGTTCTCACGTGTACTGCTTCAAGTAATTTTTCTTTTACTGTCACTTATTTTCAAAGTTCACTGTTATTAACACTGCATGTTTAGCATTTATTATTATTATTATTATTATTATTATTATTATTATTGTTGTTGTTGTTGTTGTTGTTCTTGTTATTATTATTATTGTTATTATTATTATCATTATTTATTTATTCATTCATTTTCTTTACAGGGAGTGTTCGTGCTCTTCTCCGGAGGATTGTTAGGGGCCGCCACTGTGCTGCTGTGTGAGGGGCTGGCAGTGTCCATTAACCCTGCCAGTGTTGCTACCGACCATACATATTGACAACAACAATTACTACCAATACTACTAAGATTGTTCATCTGCTGGCTCTGATGTTCTACTATGAAAGGCTATGAACAATAGGCTTAAAAACGTACTCACTAAACAATCTATACCAAAATGTAGTCATAATATATTATTATTATTATTATTATTATTATTATTATTATTATTATTATTATTATTATTATCATAATTATTATTACTACCATTATTATTGTTATTATTATACTTGTTGCTACTACTACTTTATTTTTACACAAGTTACCGGTATAAAAAAAGAAAAAAACCTGCTCCAGTGACGTTAACATTTACTGGGATCAATAAAAACGTGTAAATATCCCTGCAGTGAGGTATTCACTTCAACCTAACCTACGCAATCCTAGAAAGCAAACACCCCTCGCTAGGTTGCAGACACATGCACATCAACCCGCAGAACAATTCATCAGCTCCCGCGTCACACACTGCAAGTCCGCGTCCTTACAGCATTCCCGCCGCTCAGAAAGACAATTTCCTAAGACCATACAGATTATTTATTCCTTGGACTCTCATGGTATTTCCTCGCAATGGTGAGGCAGAATGTTTATCAAATCATCTTCAGTATAATAAAAACTCTTGAAAACACAGGTAAATTTGAATAAGGCGTTATGAAAGAGTGTAGGTGAAGTGCAGAGGTATTTGAAAATACGAGCCTTGAAGGTCCCTTACACGTGCGTGCCTCTCGCTTCACCCGGAGGTTCCCGTGGTGGGTGCATGTTACACTAAGGGACACCTGTCACTCCCAGCCACGTCAACACGGGCACATTTCATCGCGCTCGGCTGGCTCTGCATGTCTTGGGAAATTATCTAACGTACACTGGAATATTATGGAAGATTTGTTCTTTATCATACAATTTTCTATTGGCTGTTTTCCCTAGTGACTCGCTGCGTCCTCCCTTCGGTTATTTCTTCTTTTCTGGTTTTATTCCTTGCTAGTTTCAACATTCATTCTGTTTCCTTCTTTCTCAATCTACTGCTTGTTACGCAGGGTACAAAAGAAGAAACTAAATGACTGTAGTGACGCAAGCCTGTTTCTTTCAGTTTATCATAGTGCGATGTGGGTCAATATGGCTTTCCTCTTCCGTTTTTTGAGAGTGTGGTACCTGTGCAATGTTTCTGACAGGCGAGGGTATATAAGGACAAAGGCGGCATGCAGGCGGGCCAGTGCTTCTAAGAGGTTGAGAGGTGCAGGGCGAGGAGAGCCATACCAGTACCAGCGAAGAAATGTTGGATCACTCCTAAGACACCAGTACGTGCGTTAAGTCTCAGGTAATTGCACTTCACACCTTACTTGTTCCAGGAGTATTCTTTAATTTATCTTCCTTATGCAATATAGTCATTGACAAGAAACAAATTAAAAAACAGGCTAGTCATCTTTACCACTGCCTCAACCACCACCATAGCCTCAATGCATATGGAGGTTCAAAAGTGAGATTATGCTATGCATTCCCACAATCACAAAGATGATTCTTCTGTGATGTGACATTTCAGGATAACAGGAGCTACGTATCTATGTGTATTAATGTTAATGCTATCGGTTTCCTCCCATACTCAAACCCAGCCCAGCACCACCACAATCTTTGCTTGACAAAGGTGACACCAAGTGGAGGCTGTGACTGAAAACATGGACTGGAGCACTTGGTAAGACTCCATTCCTTCAGAGTTACACCAATCTGTCAATTTATCCAATCTTTAGGCTTTAATTAAGCTGTGACTGACTACAAGGACAGAAATAGTGCAGACTCCCTTCTTTCAAAACAAACTTTTAAGTTTAAATTGGTCTTTAGTTAGTGGTAGAGGTAAAAACCAAGATCTTTATGGTGCTTTCTAAATATGACAATTACGAAAGTAGGAGAATTACGATAATGTTTGCAGTAGAGTTGAAAGTTTGCTTAATGGTGGACATGTGACAAATCGGCTTACTGCATGCTCTTTTGTGCACACTACATTTGGCACAAAGGGAGAGATAAATGGCATAACATCCACAGTAAGAGTTGAGATGAGTATAATAATGGAGAACAAGTGACAAATACTATCTTCACTTACTGGCTGGTGTTGGTGCAGGCAGGCTTGGGTGAGAGCAGGGTACGGCCATCTTGACCCCACCTCCTGGGAGGCTGCCAATGTGACCCTGCTGGATCTGGTGAGGCCTGAGGTGCATCATAAGGTTCACCAGCACTGGCACTCCTTCCCTCCCCCACACCCGCTGTGGCATCCTGTCCTTGGCACTCTCTACACCATAATAGGTGAGCAGGTTCATGCCAAAAAGGAATAATGATAGTATAATTCACACACATCAGTCAGTGAACTGCTTACACATCACATGTAATGGGTACATAACTCAATGGTTTCACAAGACAGTGATACTGGTGCAAATTAATCTCATTACTAAAGATATAAATGACATTTTGTTCAGATATCACATGTTGCTTTGAATACCTGAGCAATGAGGTGGTGTTGCAGGGCTGCTGTCCCTCGCTGGTAATGGCATTGTGCTGTGGGTGTTCTCGTTCACCAGAAGCTTACGTTCAGGCACAAACCTGCTCACTATCAACCTGGCCTTCTCCGACCTCCTCATGATGCTAACTCAGTTCCCCATTCTTGTGGCCAACTGCTTCAACCAGTCATGGACACTGGGACCTTTTGCCTGTGAGGTGAGAGAGCTTCCACTTTAGGTCAGACTCAGCCTGTGTTCTCTTACTTTCTTAGAAGAAAAGGTGCCAGTATGTATGGTATTCAGATACATGATCTTACAATACAATATACACCAGTCCCTTGATTTATAAATGCTCTATTTAAATACATATGAATATATGAACAAAAAAATTATATCCTCATTACTGATTTACGAATTAAAAATTCAAAGTTATGAACAAAATGCTCCTTTTGGGGGATATGTCAGAAAACTTAATTGAACTTTTACCATGCAGCAACTGTCATGGTGATTCTAATCTTTTAAACTCTTTAGTGATTACAATAGTACAAAATGCTAAGCAAGCACGGTACAAGTTCAATTAGCTGTTCAAATAAACTCCAAAAAGCTAGAAAAGCCAGTAGCCTAGAGATAAAGCTTGCCATATTGATAATAGAACAGCAATGAGCAGCAGACAGGGGGAACAGAGGATGATGACAACATAGCTGCATCTCACCTGTGGCTGACACTTTCTGTAACTTTGAAATTTGTATCCATAAAATTGTTGACAATGACCCTAATTGTGAAGAAGCTAAAAAATTCAGACATGCCATTCAAAATGCAATCGCTGCCTACAAACTGCTGTACTAAGAAAGTGTCACAAGCTTTAACAATCGAGAATGGCATTTTTCAAGCCAACAATCGCTGGTAACACTGATGCATCGTCTGCTGCCACAGTTGTGATAACAATGATAACAGAACCAGTTGGAGATATATATTCTACAATAAAACAGCAACAATTTTTGGTTATATGAAAGTATCTTGCCTTATATAATGGAAGCGTATGGGAGAAAACGGCTCTATTTACAAATTTTTGATTTATGAACAATTTCCTAGGAACCTAACTCCGTGAATCAAGGGACTGGTGTACTTATCTTTACTATAGTTCAGAATTCCTTTTACTGGTTTATATATTCATTTGTATACCATAACAAACAATAAGCCCATAGTACGAGAAATTTAAACTTGAACTTCACAAAAATGTAACATTTATGTATATACTAAACTTCAAAGCTAATTAATGGTGCATTCAGGTGTCTGGCTTCTGTGGGGCACTATTTGGCACTGTGTCCATCATCTCCTTGGCTCTCATAGCTCTGGATAGATACAGGGCCATCATGTCTCCATTTGGCAGTGAGTTACACCATATCAATCTTTCATAGTGTAATATGACAACATGAGCTAATCCTATCGCTGTGTTGTGTGTTTGTGACATGCAGCTGTGTTGCAGGTACCAGACTGAGCATGAGGCGTGCAGCTTGGTGGGTGTGTGGTGTGTGGGTGTACAGTGTGGCCTGGTGTGTCCTGCCTTTCTTGGGCTGGAATGAGTATGTCTTGGAAGGTTTCCTAACAAGGTAAGTCTGCTGGAAGTATACATATTGCTATTAGTTTTTTTTATCTAATTCACATTCTTCTTTGAATATAAATTGAGTATTTCAGTCCCCTTTCAAGCCTAAACCCTTCTTTTCATGTAATACACGGGCTGTTAAGGGCAACAGAACATATGCAAGGTTTTTAAAAATCCTGTGAACTATAAATGTTTCCCTGATATACTCCTAACATACAAACCAAACATTCCTTGCTCCTTCAAATATTCAGCCACTGCAGCATCTTTCTACACTCTCACTCCTTTACCACATCCTTCTACCTTCCTTCACAACTGAATTATTGTATTTTTCAGCTGCTCTTTTGACTACCTGAGTGATGACCTGTGGAGCAAGTCATATATTGTGATGCTTTTCCTGGCAGCCTATGCCTTGCCTCTTGGGGTGATCAGCTACTGCTATTTCTATATCATGTCTTCTGTCAAACAGCACGACAAGGAAATACTTGGCCACCAGCGGGTCCAGGGAGAGGTACAGGTATTACCATATAATTGCATTGATCTAATGAGAAATTTCTTTCATCTTAACACTAGATATCATTATCAAATGAACTGTAGTAATGTGATGCAAATTCACTATCTCATTATATAACTATGTTCTTAAAATATTTAAGACTATATTCTGAAATAATCTTATAAGACCGTACATAAAGTTGTGTATATCTTTAAATAAGGTTTTATAGTTCTGGCAACAGATTAAAAAGATTTTACACCACTAACAGGAGCAACACTTAAGAGAACTTGGCTTAAAACCATCATGGTGAGAGCAAAATGCCTCTCAACACATACCACACAATGCCATGACACTCACCCGTCTACTGCACTTCCAGGCTGTCAAATATCGCAACCTGCACCGGCGTGAGGCCCAGCTGTCTAGAGTGGTGCTGACCTCAGTCTTCTTCTGGGCGCTGGCATGGACACCCTATGCCGGTGAGTACGTCTTGATCTGTCACCGTGCTATGCTATCCTGTACAAAAGCATAAGAAATATATACAAAATCAACTCTATGACCATTTAATTATCTGTAGTATATCTAGACAAAGTTATGTGTATATGCACTTCTATTTCACTGAGTGCTCTATCTTCCTCTAATACTTTATTGACTGGACTTTATAGTTCATACTATTATTCATAAAAGCTAAGGATGATAATGTTTTCTTGTGTAAAATCCAACAGTCTGTGTATTTACACAAGTCGGCAAACCAAGTACATGATATGAAAAACAGCCATGGTTTACATTAAGCTGCAACATAATTAAGCCCTGATATATAAATAGTCAAACAAATCTTCAAATGAACAATTGACTTAAAACTAATGGCTATTATTCATTCTGCCAGTTGTATCCCTACTTGGAGTGTCTTCCTGGTACAGCCTCCTCTCACCACTGACTACAGCCTTGCCTGCACTCTTTGCTAAGCTCTCCACAGTCTACAACCCCTTCATATACGCTATCTCACACCACAAGTATAGGCAGGTAAGCTTCATATACGCTATCTCACACCACAAGTATAGGCAGGTAAGCTTCATATTATACACTATCTCACACCACAAGTATAGGCAGGTAAGCTTCATATACGCTATCTCACACCGCAAGTATAGGCAGGTAAGTTACATGTATCAGATTATTAGTGATACGAGAGAACTTACTGAACTGGTGTAATACATTGATCACATTCTATCCATTCCTGGCGAGTGAAAATTATTAAGTAGATGGTTGATTTATGACAGCTCTAAGTGACAAGTACTGTTATTGACAAAATTCATAATTTACAAGCTGAAATGATGAGCACCTACAGATGAGAGTGAGGAATGCTGACCATAAATCTCAAATACACTACTTACTGGCTTACAAAACAGTGTGACCTTTTCTCCGGCAAACCCTCAACAGGAGCTCAGTCGTCGCCTTCCCTGGCTGTGCTGTATCCTGCCCTCACTATCTTATCAACCCTCAGTCTCTATGCAATCCTCCACAAGGTCTGATGCATCCTCCATCCTTCACTTCTCCAGGTCCTCCTCTGTGGTCTCCTCCAGGTGAGTAGTTCCTTTTCCTGTGATGGATAACAAAATTTCTTGTATCATCAGGTCTTTTCTTCCCATAGAACTGTGGTTTGTTCCTTCTATGTTCCATCTGTAACTGTCTCCATCACAATATTCTATTTGAAAGTTAGCCAAACCACAATATTGACTCAAGTAGAGAACTACCAATTCTTAATCTCCATTACTGGAATGCAATTTTACCACAAGTTTTGGGTATGATTAGACAATTTTATTGACGTTACGTGTATAGTGGTCATAAGATTAATGGCCAGTCTAATACAGTGGAGACTCAACATTCGAACGTCTCAATAGTGAAACTTTTCAATACTTCAACACAAAAGTTCAATTTAATATTAAAAAAAATTAGTACTCGAATGTCCGTACACTTGGTTGTAAACAAAGACTTCCTCTCCCCAGCCGCAGCCTGTCCCTGGTATCCACAAAGATTTGTGGCAGTTGGTGAGTGAACGATGCTAGTTCACCTAAGAGTGCTCATTGGCATCACTACTATGATGTCATAAGAAAAGGCAGCCAATCATAAGGCAGCATTACTCAAGGGCTAAGGAAATCATAAATTTTGATACAGCATCACATGCCCACACCTACTATTCACCACAATCAACACTTCTCACAGTGTTTTCATCATGGCTAGTGGACCCCATAATATAACAAGGAGACCGTGATTCTCCAATATCGAGTTCGTAACCCAGGTGGACGTGGTGTAGTTTAGGAGTGATGATTTCAGGCAGAGTAAGACTATCATTTGGTGCCACAGTCAAGGTGATCCTCATAACAATATTGTATATGAATACAAATACATTATAGAAGACAGAACAGGAGCAGAAACACCAATTTTGTGGTAAAAGCAAAACACATTAAAAGAATCATAGAGGCAATAAAGTGATTTTTGGTGAAGTTGTGGGAGGCAAGTCAGGAAGAATAATGAAATGAATAGAAACTCCACTGCAGGAACACACAAGATCCATAAGCAATAAGAAGCTAAAAGAAAGCATAGTTTTGCAATACAATAAGTTAAGTTTTGCATATAATACCAAAAATACAGTGGAAGGTAAGGAGGTAAGTTTCCGCTGCTGATCGTGGAAAGTAACGGCCGCTTCCTCTTCTTGTGACTGTTGTTACTCTTAGCAACCGACGCCTCCTCATCTCCTGCTGTATTTTAGGTATTCCATGCAAATTTTTAACATTACAAAACCATGTTGTCTTGGAGGTAAAGCTTGTAAAGAGCTGATAATGTCAGTTTGAGGACATAAACATATATATAAGACAGTATTATATGGCAAAATCTACTGTAGCCACCATACTGAAAAAACAAGGAAGCTACTAAGGTAGCTGATGTGGTGATGGATGTGAAAAAGCAACTTAAGTGATCTGCAGCAGTGGAAGAAATGGAAAATTATTGTAAAAAAATTGCATTGAAATTTTAGTAAACTTGAGGTTTTGCTGAGATTAGAATGAATTACCTGATTTATAAGTATCGAGTCAAACTTTTTAATACTCGAATAGCCACTTGGAACAAATTAAGTTTGAGTATTGAGTCTCCACTGTATATGAAATAATGAGAATATGAAAATGCATCCCACTACTTCAGTTGCAAAGCATTTAATAACATCTGCCCACACACACGAGCTAAAAAAAATTTCTCCTTAGGAATGAGAAGGCCCAAAGTGACTTGCCTAGCCCCAAGACCCTCATGAGTGATATGGCAATATTGTCACTTCCCAAAGGATCTTCTCGACCCATGGCCCTCTAAATGTACTGAGCTGGGATGACAATGTAGCCACAATCGGTTCTGTTAGTCAGTAACTGGACACACTAGCAATGAAGTGTAGATGTGAGAACATTAACAACAGACCAGCAATACTTGACAATTTTACTATCTGAAGATATGATGCATATATCATTTCATTTAAAGTGGTATTTGAGTATTAAGATTAGTATCTAAGCTTACTTTATTTAATTCTTTATACAACGTGGGCTTTTTACGGGAATCTATAGGCTAAAGGAGACCACCTAATGGATACCTATCTGAAAGCCCACATATTTGGGAAGTTACCCCAAGTGGATGCCCAATCTTCCCTCACACTGTGGCCAGGATCTGAACCCATGCGCTTGGGGGGATACCAAGGTATTCCCTTTGTGAGATTTTTTTTTTTTTTTTCAAAATACATTAGAATATACTGACATTATTTACTTTTTCTAAATTGTAGTCTTACATATTATCATGTACAGTATAGTGGACCAACCTCGTAGGATTGGTTTTCCAAAATGTAACAGAATATATAGGATGTTGTTCACCCTTCTCCCAATCATAAAGATAGTCTTATGTATGTAGCATCATCTTATATTTTTGTTCAAAGATACATCAAATAAAGATACAAAAAAATGAAGTTAATGTTTCCTCCCTGCTTGCCACATCAGTTGTAATTTTACATTAACGTCAGAAGTGCATAATATACAGCTCTGGATATTCAAGAAACCATTAAAATCTGAATACAGCACAGCAAGCTACATCAAATAGGAGTGCACTAAAAATAAACTTCAATATATGAACACATTCAAGCAAGGCTCTTTATATGGAAAAGTTTTCCTCATTGTTATTATTCAACAGTTTAATATACAGGTTTATACCAAAAACATCAAGAAATAATGAGATCAATAATATTTTTAAGAGATTGGTGGTTAGTACAATAATAATCTTACGAATAAGGACATCACTCACAATAGCTAGAGTCCATTTTAAGAAATCCTTAATGCTAACAAGAATTTTCTCAGAACATCTTATTCATTAATCTATATGTGATACATGACTCTTTAACATCTACTTGGGATGGTAACAATGACCAAATAAACATAAGAGGGTGCAGTGCAATGCAGTGATCTTTATTCAGTGAAGGAACAGACCAATATCCTTACCATACCAGATACCACTGACCTTGCTAGATATTTGCACACCACAAACTTCCTCATACTGATTATATACTGTGGAACACTATGAATAAGGCAAACTTCAACACAGCTGTACTAGGCATCCCAAACTTCATCTTCTTCAACGGTGGCAGGACCTCCCAGGTGAGAAAACCCACCTGGTGCTGCTGCAAATCCATCACTCTGAAAGGCATCATGTGTATCTTCAGCATCAATAAAAGTTCATTATACATTATTGGGATGGCACTACTGAAAAAAAAAATCTCATAAAAATAAAACATCTCAATACATGTACGTCTCGATTTACACGGGGAATGCATTCTTGAAGAGGGTGCGCAAAACAAAAACGACAATATATATTATATATATATATATATATATATATATTTTGTTGTTTTTGTTTTGCGCACCCTCTTCAAGAATGCATTCCAGTAGTTCAATAGCTGGGGTTAATTACCCACCTGATCTCTGATGTCTGTGGAAGCAAATTGCCCACTGCCAGAATAAACTGCTTGTCCTCCATCATCAGCAGCCAAGCGTAACCAAGATGGCACTTCTTGCTCAGCCTGTCGGTAATGCAAGAACATGAGAGTACTTCAATGAAGCCTGTAAGCCTACACATGCATGGCTGTCCCTGTACAACACATTCATTACATCTTTGTCCACCTATTATTCATTTGAATTTTTCCATCACTGAAAAGTTGCTTGGTGACTTCACTAACAGTGTAGAGGACAGTCAGATCATTATATCACTGTCAGACAAGAAGATAGACACTTACATCAGAAAGTATCTTGACCAAGTCTTTGGCCACACTTGAGTCATGGTCTGGATCGTAGAAGCTCAAAGCCTGGCCAGGATTGCCAACGCGTCCTGTTCGCCCGATGCGGTGCACGTACTCGTCAGCAGACTTTGGAAGGTCATAGTTGATGACGTACCCTACGCCTCTAATGTCTGCCAAAATAACAGAGCTTGAAATAATTCAATATTAAACTATTCTATACAAGTTATGGATTTTATTTCTTTCACAATTAATGTTTCTTGACAATTCACAAGAAGAGGATTCATCACACAGCCAAACAAAATACCATCTTTTACTCACATCTCTACAGTCAATTCACTAAAAGCCTCACCTAGTCCACGGGCTGCCACTGAGGTAGCCACCAGCACTCTGTACTTGCTAGACCTAAAGGCAGACAGAGCCTCCTCGCGCTGCTCCTGGTACCGATCTCCATGAAGAGTAACCGATCTGAAGCCGTTGGTGCTTAGGTACGATCCCACAAAATCAGCTTGTCGTTTCATTTCCACAAACACCAAAACTTTCTCCTCGTCTGTAACAAATAAAATCTTATTACAGCTTGTAGAAATGCAGGACATTTAAATGTTAAAGGCACAGCAAAACAATGGTCTCACATTACAGTGTGCACTTTTAAATAATAAATCACGAAACTTACTATTTGTAAAGCTTCGAAGATACTCGGCAAGCTTTTCTCTTTTTTCAAACTTTGCAACTTGCACAATAGTTTGGCACACATCCTTATTTGCTGCCCCAACCTGTCCCGCAACAAGGAACAGGTAGTTGTCCATGAAGCGCAGGGCACATCGCTGAACCTGTCATTTACAACTCTGGTAATTGAAACACACAAAATTCTTTTACAAATAAACAGATACTTGTCAACTGCAGCAAACTCACCTCCTCAGGGAAAGTTGCACTAAACATCATGGTTAATCTCTCCCCTTTGGGTGGCATGTCGGGATGTGCCACCAGCTTCTCCATGTCATTAATGAACCCCATGTCAAGCATGCGATCAGCCTCATCAAACACTAAGAACTTGAGGGATTTCAAGCTGATCTTCCCCATTCCCAGAAAGAACAGGAGCTTCCCAGGTGTCGCGATGATGATATGACAACCTTGCTCCTGAAATAGTAAAATATATGCAATGCTGCCTCACATAAAATGCACAGATCTCAAATTGTCACAAAAGACAAAAGAAGTATGAATGTAAAAGCATTATGTACACAGACAAAGAATGAAAGTTCATGTTATTTACAAACCATCATAAGTAATTAAGAGCAGTAAACAAGACCAGATGAAGTATTAGTACAGTAAAGGTCTGTTAATCTAAGCATCAAATTTCCCAATAGTCTGACAAGCTAAAATTAGGTTTCTGTGCCAATTCAAACCCCCTATCTTCAAATTAACAAACTTCCACTTCATAAAATGGTGTAAACACTAAACACAAATACTTTAAAGAAAACTATTTACCTTTAAACGTCTCAACTGAAAATTTGTTACAACCCCTCCATAAATACAGGAATTCTTGATCACAGTTTGTAACGAGAACTTCCTGGCCTCCTGGAAGATCTGGATGGCAAGCTCTCGGGTTGGAGCGAGAACAAGTCCAGTTGGCTGAGCTACTTCTTCAAAACTGTGGCTCTCAATATCATTCTCCAAGATGTAATGTAGCATTGGCAGCAGGAAGGCAGCCTACAAATGAAGTTTATAGATTTGAATGTTTTCCCACATCTGCACAACACATCTCAACACTACAAGAGGAAACAATGTCAAGCAGCTACTAAGATGTGACAATAACCTGGACAGTTGAATGTGGCAACTTATATCCAGACAAGAACTCATAGTATCAATTCATGCACAAAAATCTTATCTTACTGAGGAGACTAGTAAGAAAGGGATGGCTGAATGGTGCTGAGTGAGTACAGTTCAACAAAAGGCAAGCACAGTTCCAATCCTTACTGTTTTGCCTGAGCCAGTCTGAGCACAAGCCATGAGGTCCCTCTGGTTCATGAGGATGGGAATAGCGTACTTCTGGATGGGTGTTGGCCTTGGGAACTGGGCCTTGGACACATTCTCCAGCAGCACACTACGCAGCTTCATCTTCTGGAAGGTCATCACTGGGGGAGGTATGGGTTCCTCTCCAGTCACTTTTATGGGTATCTTGTCATATGCCTCGAAGTTCACTCCAGTTTTGACACCCAGGTCAAAAAGCTCACTCTCCTCCACCTCCTTGGGACAGAAGAGAGGGGGTGGTCGCTCTGGCTCCTCCCCTGTGCCCTCTGTGCCTTTGTTGCCAGAGCCAAAACCCCCGCCAAAGGAACCTGCCAAAGAAACACTTTGTTTAGCCTTTTCCATCCATTGTTATTACTATCATTACTTTTCTTTTTTTATGTAAAAGAGAGAATCTGGCCAAGGGCAACAAAAATTATTTAACAAAACGACTCACTTAGATGTATCAGTTGACATTTTCTCTTTTTCTATGTGTAACTAATACAAGTCAAAATAAATGACTGGGATCTCTACACAAGTAAAACTTGCAAATAAAGTAATAAAGTAAGAAATTGAACACAATTATTTTATCCTCTATGTAAAGATAGCCTCGAATATTCCCTTCAACTTCTTAGTGTGTAAAAGAATAGTAAGGAAAATACTTAATATACAAGTGTAACACACACCTTCATCCTTCCTGGTGTTCTTTCTCTCCTTGGGACAGTTCCGTGAAATGTGACCCTCCTCGCCACACTGAGAGACCAACACAATGAGTTCATAAACAAGAAGACAGAAAATGCACAACACATTAATAATATATCACAACACTTTGGACACAAAGTACATATATATATACCAGTACCAGACCAGCAATAGCATGTTGGCTGGCCCAGACAAGCAACACACACACAATACACATCACATCCTTATCTCCTCTGGTCTCTCATTGGAAAGGAATCATCTTGTGGACCACTGTACTATAATCTAAGAAGCTTATTAGGCAAAACAAAGCTGACCATATACATTTAATTAAAGCAAGGCCCCAAAGGATAAACTGGTTTAAATATTACACTTACATTGAAGCAGCTGCCTCCTCCTCGGCCACCACCACCACCACCATTACTGCCCCCATACCCGCGACCACGGCCCCGGCCCCGGCCCCGGCCCCGACCTCGGCCCTGTCCATGGTTGTCTTCTCCAAAGCCCCCTTTGTTATCAAAGGAAGACGAGGGCAAGTCATCGAAGGACATCACAGCTCCTTCACCAAACTGAAGCAAGCAAGAAAAATTACTTGACTGAAAACAAACAAATTCTGAACACAAAAAATCAAGGAAAAGAACAAAGAAAGTCATTTGCTATAACACTGAAAAGAGCAGATACAAAGGTATTCTGGCCACAAAAGAGAAAGGGAAACAATGAAACAGTTACTTTGAAATGGAAAAGACATTCTGAACATGAGAAATAAATGCAAACACAGGAAAAGTAATACACAAGAGAAACAAAGATAATCAGATCACACACACACACACACCACAAAACCCTCAAAATAGCAATTCTAAGACATATATCTGATAGGAACCTCTAAAAACCCTTGAGATCAGAAACCATCATAAACTCTAGCCACATATATTATACTCCAATAAAACAGACAAACACTTATTACTGATATAACAGTACATACCTACACCACCACCAACAACTGGTCAAAACAATCATTTGGTTTGAACTCCTTCCTTTCCCTTACTAGAAAGTGCATAGAAATCACTCACTGCTTAAGTCACTGGACAAACTACAGGTAGTGACAGGCAAGGAAATGAAGCACACATACCCCAGAGGAATGATCATTAGAGCTGTTTCCAAAGGCACTGAAGTGGTCATCACTGGTGCCAAATGTTCCCCCTTCTCTCTCCATACACGCATTTTCAAAGAAAGCATCAGAATCCTTCATGAAGTCCGAGATCTTCGAGTCACTGGCAGCGGGAGCTGGAACAAACCACTGGTGGATAATACTGATACATTAACAAATGAAAAAAGCCACTGAAGTGCATTTCTCTGGTTAATGAATGGTAATGAAGAGCACACTTTCACTCCTTCACTTCATCCTAGAGTGAAATCAAAAGTTTTTCGTCTCAACTCCTCTCCTCTGACTGACTGTCCTCACCCTCTCTTTTCACCAGAATGTTGCATCTCTTGCTATCTTCTATCGTATTTTCATGCTGACTGCTCTATTGATCTGTCTAACTGCACACTTTCCATCCTCCTGTGGCCTTGCAGCATGAATCCTCTTCTCACCACTATCTGTCCAACTCTTTCACACAAGAGTTAACCAACACTCATTCATTCCTTTTTCTGGTAAACTCAGAAACTACCTACCTGCCTCTGTATTTCCAACTTCCTATGACTTAACTCTAAGAGAGGTTTCCAGACATTTGTCCTTGACTCTCTCTTGCATAAAATAAATCCTTCCTCTCTTCATACATCTAAATTTTATCACAGTGAAGGATATAATGTACGTTACTTTTCTGCCCTGTGGAGCATCAGGTACCCTCACCTAATCTCTATTTTTCATTAAATAGAGCAGAGGTTCTCAACGTGGGGTTCATATGAAGATTTCCAGGGGTACTTAGATGCTTGATCTAATATCCTTTGTATCGTCACTGCATACCATGTTAATCAGTCACTAAACCAACATTATGTTCCATGTCAAATTACTGGGGGAGGGGGGGGGGCACATGATCTTGTAACTCAGGAGGTTCTTAAGGGGAAAAGGTAGAGATGAATTTATTCAATTTCATACATATCCTTAGAAAATTCAATATACTGCCACTATAGTCACTGCAATCTAAACTGGCACCTTATAATGTAACCTTGAGCTTACCAGGGATTGCCCCACCATGAGCTCAGCCTATGCTGGTAATGGGCTTTAAATCAGTTTCATCACAGAGGAATCGCTGATTTGACAGTCATATCAGTGGTACCCCATGATCCTGTGAAGGCTTCTAGTGCTATGCTAAAGACATCAATTCGCCTTTTCAGGTTGGTGTTCAGTGTCCATGTCTCAACCATTGAATAAGAATGGGCCAACACCTTGCCTGGTACACTGAGCAGTGTTACACCACGGCAGTTGTTGCGGTCTTGACGGTCCCCTATCCCCTTCCAGATGAGGACGACCAAATCCTTTTCAGCAGTCAAGACGGCATGTAACCCACGCATCATCATGGCCTCACCCCCAGCTTTGAGCAGCTCCGCACCGATGTTACTGATGCCGGCTGCTGCCTTTCCACCCCTCAACTTTGCCACAGCCTCTACATATCAGCGGAGCAACACACCCTCAAATGACTCCCAGCTACACATACAACAAATCACAAATATAGCTAAATCCACCACCAAGTTGCCATAAAAGGAATAAACAACGCCAAAAAGAAATCAACTCCAAAACACTCCTATATCACAGAATGTAAATTTGAAGACACGCAGGAATACAAAGTTTGCTTGCCTAGATTCATTACACGTATACCAAGAAAATCCCATGCCTCACCTGGTCCCACAGCGCCACCGATCTCCCAGTCATCGTCCATGGCCGCGCTGTTATCCTTCCTCCACGGGGCAACAAGTAGCACACAGGCTGGGGATCTGAAACACGAGTCACTCAATGGCGAGAACACCGTGAAACACCTCCCCACTCATCGCTATATTATGACTCCAACCTGCCCTTTCTCATATTCTACTGTGTCCTAATGTGGTTCTCAGTAGCTGTTGAGTAAGGCTAGCCGAGTTATTGGACTGGATTATAAACAAGTATAAGGATAAAAGAAGATATTTGAGGACTTACATGAACGCACTGCAACACAATGGCGGTGGTGAAGAGGAGAGAAGGAATTCATACGGCATCTCGATAATATACATATTTTTAGCAGTATTTCCCATTTTATTCATGTGTTTATATATCTATATTTTAATCAGTTTAAGTTTTAAATCTTATGGATGAAAAAGAATGATTTATTATGAAGTTTGCATAGTTTTTATGAATGCTAATAATTTTAGTAGTGTAAATTATTTATCTTACAATTGGTATTTCAATATAATGTCAAATTATTTATTAGAAATAATAATGGTAATGATAAGTGGCAATCAGAGACTATATAAGTCACTAATGTCAACAAATGTGATGTGAACGCTGTATCTTGTCGAGATTACTGAGGATGCCAGTAGATTTTAATTTATCAATGAGTGAAGCAATGCAGGCATCATATCATTGCATCTTGATTAATAATTCTTATCCAGTTTTAATGATCGACTCACAATATTGTGCACTATTTCATCAAACCAGTTCATAAAGGTACCTGTATTTATTTATTTATTTATCTTTAATTCTGTAATTCCACCTTATTTCTGAGGGTTATTCCGCTATGCACTGCCTCATCAAATCATAAACACAAGAACAGGAGAGAAGGAAGATCACCAACAAAACGCTATTTGCTATCACATTACACACTGACACGTCGCGTTTATTACAGCAAAATACCTACCTACCTACCTACTGCATCTTGTCATAGAAATGATAATACACTCCATTACATCCAACCACCAAGAAAATTGATATCTTGCAAAAAATAAATAAATAAATAAAATAATAATGGTTTAATTTCCATTTTCACTCGTTAGCGTGAAATGAAGAAATCAAACTTTATATAGAACCACCTTGAGATCATCACATAGAAGCTTGCTAGACTTAGTAAAAGAAAAAGAAAAAAGGCATTACGCAAGTAACTTCCCATTGAGAGAGAGAGAGAGAGAGAGAGAGAGAGAGAGAGAGAGAGAGAGAGAGAGAGAGAGAGAGAGAGAGAGAGAGACCCAATACCTTAACAACCATTTCTCACCATCACCATCACTACTTCCCCAGGCTTACGTTAACCCCCCCTTTCTTCACACCCACTCTCTGCCCCCAGCAGCACGTCTCAGGCCACAGGGTTCACACAGGCCTTCCGGGTGCACAAGCAGCAGGGCAACAGGGCATAGGGGGGTTGCGTAACTTCCACACGGTTCGGACGGGCAAGTGTAGCGAAGTGTACCTGTAGCAGCTCAAAATGGGGGACAAAGCAAACACACAGAGTTCATTTTGGCTAGTTTACTCAGCAAACAGTACAGGTAACACGGGGGCCACCGTGACACAACGCCTCCACTATGACAAAGGCGCGCTTCGCGAGGCGACACACATCAAGGCGGCATTTTCCACATTAGTGTGAAATAGCGTTAGAATTTCTCAAATTTCCATATTCTACTTGAAAGATGAACGGAGAGACTTTTCATTTGCTCTATAATGCAATTGTAATAGTATTCATAATTCAAGTATTGCCTATGCCTCTAAGTACGTTTCAGTCCTTCTTTGTTTCATAACTTGTGTTTATTGTTTTATCCATGAGTATATGTATATGAAGAATGTGTTACTCCAGCCATAACGAATAAGTGAAATGTGTAAATCGCAAGCTAAAGCAGAATTGGACTCTTGTAGACCACGTTGGGTGTGTACAGTAGATCCCACACCAATGTAGTACCTTCTCTCTCTCTCTCTCTCTCTCTCTCTCTCTCTCTCTCTCTCTCTCTCTCTCTCTCTCTCTCTCTCAAGTCATATAAGTCTCAGGTTAAATTATCCTTGAGACGGATCGAACCTGAATGTAGATAGGCCTCCATTAATTTTTTTATACGTACTCCATAATAGGGAAAGTTCTGGCCATATATATATATATATATATATATATATATATATATATATATATATATAGATATATATATATATATATATATATATATATATATATATATATATATATATATATATATAAACTACATGAAAAAGAAAAAAAGACGAACCAATTTGACAATACATGCATATACAGTAAGTGTTAAGCCTCAGATAAAGTTCTCTCTCTCTCTCTCTCTCTCTCTCTCTCTCTCTCTCTCTCTCTCTCTCTCTCTCTCTCTCTCTCTCTCTTATCTTCTGTGGTTTGTTCTGTAAGTAAACAAAGCACAATGATTACTAGATATGTTTGTGTCATATACGGAAAAAATAAGTCGAGGGCGTGTTACTCCGCTCTCTCTCTCTCTCTCTCTCTCTCTCTCTCTCTCTCTCTCTCTCTCTCTCTCTCTCTCTCTCTCTCTCTGTCCCGCCCGTATCCGCTGGTTGGTATAAGTGGAAGGAAAGATCTAGTCTAACCCTGAGCGTCACTGCGGCACCACCACCAACACCACCACCACTGCCAACACCACCACTACCACCACCACTTCGTTATCATCACCACCACTATCGACACCAACATCAATCCGTCATAATCATCACTAGTCACTACCACATCATCATCATCACCACCACCACCACTATGAGTCATCTCTATCAGCATCACCAGCCTCACCACCACTCACTTTCATTATCATTACTAGCGCCGCTGTATCATCACCATCATCACCACGAACCACCATGAGTCATCACCATTTCTTCCCCACAACCATTACAGTCGCTAGTTAAAATCACCATCACTCACCACTCACCACTTACCACCACCACGAACCACTATGAATCATCACCATTTCCTCCCCATAACCATTAAATCCAGTTAAAATCACCACATTTCACCACTCACCACACCATCACCACTCTTACCATAATAACCACCGCCACCGCCACCACCACCACCACCTTCGCTGTGATGCCACCTATAGTGCACACAGTAGAGGACAGTGCCATCACCATAAGAGCCTCAACTACAGTGCCAACAGGAAGGAACAGAAGCAGCGTCACCGTTAGTCACTGTTGCCTCGACTCACCGTAACAGGTAACGGGAACTTGAATACTGCCAGAGAGAGAGAGAGAGAGAGAGAGAGAGAGAGAGAGAGGAAATAATATCGCTAAGCAGCCCACTTCCCAGAGTCATTGAGGGATGGTCTTACGTCACCTCCTCCTAATTCACGTCTGCTGCTTTACCCCTCTGTCACCAGCTTGACCGTAGTGTGTGTCCTTCGATTTATAGCGTGTGCCCTTAGACTTGAAGTTTTCTTCCATACATTCTCATACATTTGTGGAAAGACTATTACAAAATAAAGTGACTGCTCCTTTTCTCTAATGAACGTTCTCTTCATCTTCAACTGACCTCACCCCCACGAAACTGTCACCACTTGTTCCCGCCCGCCGCCCCCTTTCTCGCCACTAGAAAAAACAAAAAAACAAGAACTTTATTTAGAAACACTGTGTTCTCTCACCACGACCATTTTCAAAGGCCACGGAGATGACCAAGGATCTTTACCTATTATATCCTTAGAGATGACTGGCCACGTTTTCAAGATTTTTAGTTATGTTAAATAGTTGAAATCTTGTTTATATCTCACTTAAACCTTAAAAACGTCATCAAAACTCGTTATTTCAATCATAATTTCATTTAGAAATCCTTTGCTCTCTCTCACCACCACTATTTTCAAAGGCTACAGAGATGATCAGAGGCGTCTTCAAGATTGTTAGTCCTGTTAAAAAGTAGAAATCTTGTTTATCTTTCACTTGAACTTTAAAGGTCCTTAAAAACTGTTATTTTAATATTAGGGTTTTGAAAGTAGCAGAGTTGTTTCAGAATGGTACTAAGAATGAGTAATGCCTTAAAAAATACTAGAGTGACTGGGTTAGTGGAAACAAAAGTGAACACATGAGTCTTGTAGAAATTAACAAAGAGAAGAAAAGATTGGAAACTAAAGAAAATATACTGTAGAAATGAAAGTTAAAGAAGGAAAAGTTAGTATCATGCACCTAACCATACTTACGTGTTTAAATAATGAAAAAAAACAAACAAACACAGAATAAAGAAAAAAGAAAAAAAAATACTTAGAACAAATAAGATAAAATTAAAAAGAAAACATTAGAAAATACACAAGGAAACATTAGATAATCAAACAAACAGAGCAGTGTGTGTGTGTGTGTGTGTGTGTGTGTGTGTGACTGACAGAGAGAGAGAGAGAGAGAGAGAGAGAGAGAGAGAGAGAGAGAGAGAGAGAGAGAGAGAGAGAGAGAGAGAGAGAGAGAGAGAGATAAGAGAAAGAAGAAAAGGATATAAAGAGCCAAAAATAATGATACCATAACATAATGGCAGAACACGAAGGAGGAATATAAGAAGACCGATAGCATCATGGGAGGGTAGACCACTTTATTCCCACCATTACCAACCTTTATTATGTTTTTAAAGGACCTCAAGTAAGGCTGAATCGTGAGAGAGGAGATGGTGAATGGAGGAGGAGGAGGAGGAGGAGGAGGAGGAGGAGGAGGAGGAGGAGCAGGAGGAGGAGGAGAAGTAAGGAGCGGTGTATATGTGGCAATATGACATCATACTTCTATCTCCTCCTCCTCCTCCTCCTCCTCCTCCTGGTTCATTCATGTATACTTTAAGGCTTATTCATTCATAGTTTCATTTCCTCCTTCATTCATATCCCTGGCGGACAATTGCATCAAGTGGTCTTTAACTTGTGGAATTAATGAAATGCTTGTTTATAATTGCTTCCTGGCGGCGAGAGAGAGAGAGAGAGAGAGAGAGAGAGAGAGAGAGAGAGAGAGAGAGAGAGAGAGAGAGAAAGATGAGAGATGAAGAGAGAGAGGGTTGAATGGTGGGTAAAAACGGAGCTATGAATAGACTAGATAAGAAAAAAAATATGAAAATGTCCTGATAAACATTAAAAAAATAAGAGGAGGAGGAGGAGGAGGAGGAGGAGGAGGAGGAGGGCAGCACTCCAGGATGTCACCATTTCTCCCTTATTATCCAATTGTGACCATCAGCTTGTGTCTGCAGCTGGTCTCTCCTCCTCCTCCTCCTCCTCCTCCTCCTCCTCCTCCTCCTCCTCCAGTAGCAGTAGTGATGGTCGTGGTGGTGGTCGTGCTGGTCGTGAGGCTCCCCCAACACCCTAGTTTCTCCTCCCCCCCTCCCCCTCCCCCCTCTTGACATCACAATCAGATAAAGGATTAACTCCCTTATCACCCCAACGTGACTCCGGATTAACGCCACACTCTGTACCATCGCATCTTCTGTACCTGGACCATCCTAGGCGACCCAGGTGTGTTGGGGGGCGTGGGGGGCGTGGGGGGGGGGGCGTGGCAGGTGTGCGTGAGTCCGGGGGGTGGTGTAGGGTGAGTGGGAGGAGGTGGAATGTGATAAAGCGAAGAGGAGATCACAGATTAGAGTATCACCAGACGCCCTTCTGAACAATGGATTGGTTTTTGAC
>CM035183.1:289335-347186 GCA_020233015.1 Callinectes sapidus | reverse complement strand
CCCTCTCTCTCTCTCTCTCTCTCTCTACCCTCTCTCTCTCTCTCTCTCTCTCTCTACCCTCTCTCTCTCTCTCTCTACCCTCTCTCTCTCTCTACCCTCTCTCTCTCATCATCATCTGCTGCTACATCACAGGGCGAAGCGAGGGTGGCCGGAGTTGTCGTTTCCTTCATGTCGCCCCAAGACGTCTTCTGTCCTGGCATAAATCGGGTGCCCCAGGACCTCCAATCCTTAGCCCCCAGGATTTAGTTGCATGCCTCCAGAGTAATTCCTCAGCTCTCCACACCTGTACTTCTCCAGTGGTGTGCTGGCTGGTCCTCGGGGAAGGAGACGGCGTTCTACAGCTATCGTCGTCCAGTTCTTGATTCGGGACGAAGGAGTGCATCTCGCTACGCAGGACACTCTTGCGTCTTCCATGCCCGTCGGTGTGCCAGCCCTGTCAACACATGGAAGCAGTAACAAATGGTTTCCTCTCTTGCATATTTCTGAAATAAAAAGCACTTTCTACATCCTTGTCTACTCAATGAACCTGTTCTGCTTCTCACCAATTTTTTAAGCATAGGACAAGGAGTAGATGTTTGAGATCGCGACCTAATAATTAATTTGCAAAAGTGCTTTGAGGTACATGGATTGTGTGCGTAGATAGTTACATCCACTGCCAAAAATCCTTGGGGCGTTTTTTGCGAGAAGCGATAGGTCATGACATTTGAGATCTAAACAGTATTGTCCAGACTCTTCTAGCCTCATTCCTTCTCTTGACACACACAAAAACATTATGCCAAGATGCCTGTACCTAAAACACCAATAAAAAATGTGAGGGACACAGGAAATCTACAACAACTGGATGTTATGATGGAGGAGATACTAAACCAAAGGTCTCTTCTGTCACTTTACACCTCACAATCTAGAGTAAGAAATGAGGCTATGAGAGGCACGAGATTTGGTTTAAAATTCATTCCACCGTACATCTTTGAAGCAAGAGATTGGAAGCTTCTTAACATAGACTCTTTCCGCGTCCCCACTTTGTGTGTTTCACAGGCATACGAAAGTTTCTAAGACAAAAATAGATAGATAAATGAAAAATAAAATAAGATGAAAAAAGGCCACGAGAGATCCATTCTCCTTGCCTTAGAATCTATGGAGCCTTCTTATCGTCACTGGGAGGAAATACTCTAGATATGAACTACTCTGAAGTCATCTTCGGAGGGAGGAGCATAATGCAGCCCATATTCAGAAAAGCTGTTCTCACCACGACTATTTTCCAAGGCCAAAAAGATTGTTAACCAGGTTTTCAGTGTTTTTTTTTTTTTCTGATAAAAAAAAAAGCTCTTTAATGTTTACAGCAATAAAAACCCTTAAAAATCAGAGTAACTACAACTAGAGCCTTTTGAAAGTAGTAGCGGTGCGAGCAGATTATCACATGTAAGTGGTGGCAAATGAACAACAATAAGTAACAACACACTGGCAAACATGACCCACGGCTCACCGCAACGTCAAGTGACTGATGCAAGAGTGGTTGTGTTGCGTCTCAAATGTCCGTTCCAAGATGGCTAGCTACTCTATATTTTATGCTTCTCCTCTCCTTGAATGTCTATCTTTTCGTGCCTTCACTCCAAAACTCTTTCCTAGATCTCTTCCTAAACTCCTTACAAACGTATGGAAGATTAATCGCCGTACATTTTCCAGGGAAGTAGAGATACACACACTAGTAGCTGGTCTCGATGACAACTTTCTCTGAAGCAACTTCCCCTTGTCTAGCTGGAAACCACCTTGGGAGACACACACACACGAAAGACGCCACTGTTTCAATCACAGGAAACTTATAATTTTGGTCATTAAATGTTCAAGGAAAGAAGGTCTCTTATTTCCACAGTGAAGATAGAAGTTTCTGGTTTCATATGAGAGAGAGAGAGAGAGAGAGAGAGAGAGAGAGAGAGAGAGAGAGAGAGAGAGAGAGAGACTTAAAAAAGGGTACGTTGTTTAAAACAGGCGATACAGTTTTTTGCATCGCAAAGTTTGACTGAAATTAAGCCACTTGCAAAATTGTGCATTAAAGATCAATCAAAAAGTATATGTTCCTTTATGACAGTAAGTTTTGTAGCCAATAATGAGAAACAACATCGCTTTCGGAGCAAATCATCAGTTTCGGCCTCGCCAATGAGGGAGAACAAACACCGATGACGCTCGCCAACTGAGCAAGTTTCAGCCTCGCCACAGGGTTTCAAAATTAAGTAAATAGCCTCATCTTTACGATGAAATTGCCGTTTGTGGCCAGCAGCGCTCTAAGCTAAAACATTACACGAACTAAAATAACCTGGCGGGGGTGAAATCTAACCCTGGGGTGCTCTATGCACCCGTCCGCGTCTTCAAAAATCGCTAGGGCCATTTATGCCACCACCCAGCCCCCATACATGCGTGATGCTTCAGCTGTTTGAGCCTTTCATAATTTTCCGACTTATTGCGTTATCATGCTCCACAACCACCGCTGGGCACTGGTGGTGTAGCCAAGCCTTTACACGCATCTGTTACACTACCTTCTCCATATCTATGCATCTAAAACATTTCTTTACCCTGATAAAGATGGTTCCTGCACCGTCTCGTCTTGACCCTTCCAAGTCAGCTATCTACATCTCTTCTCATTCGCAATTCTCTTATTTCCAGAGATTTTTGCGTTACGGCATTGATAAATATGCTCTATAAGACTTTAATGTAATACAAAACACGTCGCTCACCTTCAACAAAGCCACGGGAAGGCAGATGTTAGCGGATGAAATAAGTGATGCTCCTCCCTTCCACGTCGCAGGTGAACTGAGTGTTAGATAGGTAGGCCGGCAGGGGGCGGGCAACTGAGGATGACGGTACCTTAGGGCATTTGCTGATGCAACACTAGTTTACAAATTTGATCTATACCGAATTTCATATCTATTCTATGATTCGGTGCATGAATTTCCATACAGGTAGAGGTAATGAGGCAATGTGAGAGTGTGTTAATGTTTCTGTCCAGTCAAATACAAACATTCACGGTAGGAAACTCGGGAACAAAACTGCTTCGCCTTGTTTCATTGATCAGTCCACTCTTCCGCTCTTTCACAACAAAGCTATTTTTCATTTACCATCAATGATTTTTATACTAAGGTCAAAATTTAAATGAACTTTCGGTCAAATTTGTTAATTGTTGTTTCATAACTTAGTGTGTTATTTACTGATTGTTATTTATCTTATTCTATTTATTTTACTTAAGGATGTGTATATAGAATGTTTTATTAAGCCATAGTGAATGAACTAAATGAAATATGTATATCCCATACCAAAGCAGCATCGAGAATCACCATATGCATATCAGGTGTTAACGTGACATTATTGCGGAATGAGTGCAATCAACCCCCACAGTTGTGTCTAACAAGTTAGTTTGGCTCCACTGTAGCCTGAAAAATAATTATTCCAATCTATGAAGTTGTACGCAATTGAAACGTTGGCTAATTATGAGGCAACTCTTGAAAATTTTCCATTAATCTAACATTGCTTCTATTCTGTTAATTGAATTGGTCCTTCAATCACCTTTCATTTTTGCTTGATTGTAATCAGAGAGAGAGAGAGAGAGAGAGAGAGAGAGAGAGAGAGAGAGAGAGAGAGAATCCTCCATTCTTTCCATCCAAACCTTTCTCCTTCTTCAAGATTCTCCCATGAACAGCATCTTTCATTCAAGTATTCTTTTTGGATTTTCTTCCCCCCAATCCCCCTTTCCTGTGATCTATTTCTCATAAAACCCTGTATTTCATATTACTTGTCCTTTTAACAAGCTCTTCAGTTGGCCCTCTCATTAAGGTTAAAACACCTCAATATATCATTTCTCTTCACCCATTTCACCACTCCATCCTAATTTTACTATCACCTACACACTTTGCTCTCACTCTGCCACTTTGTCCCTCCACATGTCTTCAGATTATTCACTTCCATAGTACTCTTAACTGTTGTGTCTGTATCTATAAACAACATTGATAAAACACCAGTTGTGCATCACTTTTACAAATAAAGTCAAAGCGCATCTGCTTATGTACACTTTAAACGTCTAAAAACAGAGTTGATTATAATAAGAATTGCTGGTGTCTGTAGATACACAATTCATAATAACTCTTCCACTACAAACACAAGACTTCAAGAGACCAACTCAATAAAAGCCACTTTACAAAAAATAATTTTACTACTTCAAAACTCACATAATTTGACAGTTAATCTTCCTAGTTTTTTTATGCATTTTAAAACCCCCCACTGAGAGGGGCAGGAAGCCGCCCCCACACTGCTAGCGCTCCACAATATCAAGGAATACCATTACTAACAAAATACTGGCATCACATAATGATGAATAATAATAAAAAATAACAATAGTGGTACAGGTAATAAAGCTTACAGAACCCAAGATATATTAACCTCAAGAGTCAAGGGAGAGAAATTCACGGAGCGACGTACGGTACGAACAGACTCTCGTGCTTGTGATGAACCCGAGGGCAGCCCGCCAGGCCGCCGCGCCAGACACTAGTACTGTACACTAGTCTCCCGGCCCCAACGCTAGATATAAATACAACTGCTTCTTCATTCATTACTGACATATCAAAATAATACCAAAAAAACTATATACGAAGTGGATGTCAGGTCACGTGGTATATGTAATGTTCATGGATATATAGTATGTATATTTATATATGTATATATATAGAAGGGTTGCCTCCACACATCTCCACTAACCCAATGAATATAACCTTTTTTTTTCCTTTTTGTTCTCTAATCTGGCCATTTACAACTGAAAGAAAATATTTAATACTACAGAAATACTAAGCCAGCGTGAAACTAGCACTCTCTCTCTCTCTCTCTCTCTCTTGTTCCTTCTCTGAACCAAACCAAGGGCAATGGCCAACCCTTCCACCAACACCTCGATACAAGAGAGAAAGTCAAGGTACCTCAGCAATCAACACCCAACCAACCTATGCAAACATAGCAACTGTAAATGTATGCTACACTTCCTTCACTCGCTGATGACAGACACACACACACACCTCCAAAATAACAGAGAACACCAAGGGAGACCTACAACTATAGCCACAAAAAATTCCTGGCTTACAGCTCCACCCCTCTACATGAATGTTGCGTACATCACCCTGACCCGCTGGCTTTCACTATGATGATGTGAATGGTGCAAGAATAGATCATATACCAATATTTGCATGACCTTAGCTCACCATCCCTGACTATGGTGGTGGTGTGAACAGTGCAAGTATAATACAGGCCAATAGGAGTAACAAGGGAGACAGGGAAGGAAGGGAGACACGTCCATTCAGTACAATAAGAACTGAAAGGTAAGTACATATTTCAGCCGTCATTTTGTGGAATTGTCCAGTTCCTAGGGTGAGTGAATGACATTTTTAACTAAGTGAATGCTGACAAATTTCAACACAGGTCAAGTCTCTAGCCGGGAAGCACACCGTACAAACATTTATCGGGATGTATACACTAAGACCAAGATAAACGCAACGTATACGTACATTGGATCGAGGAAGGAAGAACTGAGTGCTTGCATTGACGGAAAGGAATACAACAAACGGGTTAATGATAAACAGTGACTACACTAATTAGGAGTTTGAAAAATATATATACTGGAGTGTGCAATATTAGGTTAATGGATGAGCTAGCTTCTTCTACCCAAACTGCCACGACTGTCATACCATAATGCCCATGTTTTTGTTCCTCCTGCACACAACACTAGTCAATCACACTCCCTGATGATGGACCTGCTTTCAGTAGTGTACACCACTGGAGCATGTCAAACATTTGGCCTCCTTGCAATAAACTAAACTGTGATGAAATGCTGAAAATAATTAAATCTTTTAGTAAAAGAAACTGCAATGCCAGGCCACTGTCCATACCAAGCCACTACGCCTTTTACAGTAACAGACCTACCCCCAAGACTGTCGTATGCAATGCCCGTAAAGGTTTACTTGAACTATGTATGACTCTCCAGCACAAGCCCCACGTCTGGCCTGGCCTAGCCGAGAGGCTGTACTGCACTACGCTGATAGACCACCACCACGTCATCTCATTATATGTTACATGCTGGGGACAAACTATGAAATTATACACGACACTTACACTCCTTCCATTTCTTGCTACTATTAATTGTATAAAACCATCTTACTACTGACAGAAAAATGCAATAATAATAAACTAGAAGCTCATTTCTTACAGACAGAATTACTGAGTGTATGCATGTAGACCACAAATTTTTTTAGGAAGTAGTACAGGAAAATTTATGAATAGCCATGAGGATGATTAATGAAATTGAGGCACCGGTGTGAACCTCAGCACGCCCAACCATCAGCGTGACGTAACACCCAACATAACTTTTGTTCAAACCAAAATATTTCATCCACAGAATAAAATCTATCAAGTCAGATATAATTCTGCAGAATCAGGGACACTTGGGTGATTTTATATTTGTTTGTTTTTTTCTTTTGTTTGTTTTAATTTCTAAGTCTGTGATACAGACCAAGGATTGAAGCAGACATGGCTTGTTTTCTGTGTTCTGCTTCGTGTTCCTTCTATCATGTGACTGCCAAGTGAGGCAACAGTCTCCTTGCCACCTTTACACATCCCACACTTCACTACCATATGAAAATGAAGATAAAATACATGTACAATAACATTTTCAACATCAGATTCAAAGTGTAAGGGAATTATGCAATTACAGATTCCCCATCTTAGCATTCCAAGACACAAATCTGAATTACCTGATGGCTGCCAAGAAATTCCACTAAGTCTTACTCTCCACACAATCTACAGTACTTTAATTTTCATTTACCTCTAACATTAATAATGAATCAACTGAAGACATTACATTTCCATACACAGGCAGCACTGTATGCATCAGTACAGTCTGCACTATAACATCAAGAGCCGCCACATTCCCCAGAGCTTTCAGGGTAAGGAGTCCAGTCTGTGCAAATTAAGATATTCTCATCATAAATATAAACTTATTTCATGTTTAATATCTCTATATTTCAATGAGCCAAAATTTTTTCATTAACATGATTTCATTAATGACAAGGAAGTGAAATATGATTTTCATGGATTCCATCACCCCTTCCCTTGTGCATACTTAGTGAGGCTCTACTGAAACTAGAATTTCAAGGCTGGCATCAAGCTCTGAACACTGTTATTTCTCAATGATGTGAAGCTAAAATCCTCTCGGTTCCAGCTTGAGCACTGTGTTGTACAGAAGACCTGCAAGACTCTACAAAACCATGAAACATCCATGCACTCTTAAGGCATCAACTGCCAAGAAACTTGCAACAACAGCTCATGCAATTTCACTGGTAAGAACAAGAAGCCAGACTGTGTTTAGCACCAATAAGATTCAATGGTTCCACAACACAGTGACGGGGATGGCAGCAGCCGCCCTCCGCTACACTGTGTTGTGGCAGCAACCAGCAAGTAGGAAGAAACCAACTGTGAAGGACATCATTGTATTTCCTTTTATTTCTGAGGAATGAAGGGGGTGGAGAGAAAAATGAAAGACCCTGGTGAAAGAATGGAGTGTAGCATGACCTTGGAAAAGCAAAAAGCTAGGTTTTGTTATTTTCCCAACCTCCAAAAAGCTACAATGGGGCCAGAAACACCAACCAAGCAAAGCCACAACACTGCAAAGGTTGAGGAATGGTTAAGAGAGGATGAAAGTGAGGTTTAAGTCTAAACTGCAACAAGAAGCATTTTACCTAGTAACATCAACAAGCAAGGTAAATAATAATAATAATAATAATAATGATAATAATAATAATAATAATAATAATAATAATAATAATAATAATTAGTCATAATAATAATAATAATAATAATAATAATAATAATAATAATAATAATAATAATAAAGAAATGAACCTCTTATGATGAAAAATTTTTTTTTGCTAAACTGGTCTTGTATTCTCCTTTGATTAGATCTCACGTTGCATCTTCACGTGTTTATCATTGCCAGTATGAGAAAACAATTACACCCTTTCCTTTAGATACACACTAAATACCTCCACACACAGAAGAGAACAGCTCAATAAATAATGAATTAAAAGTAGCAGACGAGAATGCTAGTGTATGTAGTACAGTAACAAAAATAAATGTTACCCTATTCACCTTTAACCTACAGAGTACAAGTTATTCACACACACACACACACACACACACACACACACACACACACACACACACACACACACACCAGACACACTCACTTTCTCTTTTCTCCTCACTCACACACACACACACACACACTCACACACACACACACACACACACACACACACACACACACACACACACACAAATGCGCAGTGCATCTAATTAACAGGAATGGCGAAACAATGACAGGCTGATGATGGCTGGAAAACCAAAACATTCCCAGCACACCCCACTCTCTTTGTACCCAACACAGATAGTGATGTTTACATAGAAAAAAATCACAGAACAGACTAGTTTTCATAAGATCGGTTTTGCTGGCCATTACAAACTAAGCATACACGCATAATAATGTAGAAGTATACAGTGGAAAATAAATCATGTGAATGGAAACAATATTGAAGATGGGGTGATGCGCTATGAATGAAATGAATTACGGCTGAATATCTCCTCAAAAAAACACTTGAGTCCTTTAATGCTCACACTTTTTTACGACAACACACACGCATAACCTCTCGCTGGAGGGTCGTCTCTCACACCTGCACTCCTCACCACTGCCACCAAAGATTCATGCCACTCACTCTCATCACTCACATTCAAACTTCAATGTACAAGATCCTCTCATAACAACTAAGTCTAAGAGACCTCGACAAGTGATTGCCAGCAAGAGAATACTGAATAACTTAAGACAGTTAAAACCTAACTCAAAAGAACACATGCTGAAGGCTTCAATAATCATAATCACATGCTTGCACACACAGACACACAGCGTACGTCACACTAGCACAGTATACTTCCCTTCCCAAACACTACCTTTGTGCTCTCTTTAGTGCACCAGACAGGAAGAGATAGGAAGAGGGAAGGAAAAACAGACTTGCAAACAACAGAGTGCCAACTCTTGATCAGCTGCGCTCTTACTCTCTAGCCAAGTATGCCAGTAAAATAGATTGTACGGTATTACAAATGCCTACCAGTGTTGAAATTAGAAAGTCATGCTGGTTTAGAACATGCATCACCTGCTCGCCATGTCAGTGGTCGGTGAACCAGATGAGTGTGTCCTTGTGTAACCAAATGCAGGGGTGCAGAAGAAGTGTTAGAAAAAAATCCAAATCCACAAGGGGATAATGACCCTTTTGAAAGTTAATCAACTGTAAGAGCAAGTCTGTTAGCTTGCTGAGATGGATGTGAAGTAACTAAAACTTATGAAACATCAAAACTACAAAGAATTCCCATATGAGTGAAGCATGAATACAGTGGAGACTCATTACTCAAATGCCTCAAAAGTCAACTTTTCAATATTCGAAAGCAAAAGTTTAATTCAATATTTAAAAAAATCTAGGTAGTACTCAAACGTCTGCATACGTAGTTGTAAACAAAGGTCTTCCTTCCCACCGCAACCATCTGCTCCCAGTATCCACAAAGATTAGTGGCAGATACTAACTGCCTAAGAGTGTTCATTGGTGTCAATACTGTGATGTCATGAGGAAAGGCAGCCAATCATAAGGCAGCATTACACTATGAAATTGTTCACAAACTTTGATACAGCATCACATGCCCACAGCTACTAATCACCACAGTGCTTTCATCATGGTTGGTGGACCCCATAACAAAACATGGAGACAAGGATTCTCCAATATCAAGACCTTAACCCTGGTGGAGGTGGTGTAGCGTCGAGCTGATGATTTCAAGCAGAATATCACTATCACTTGGTGCCACAGAGCCAAGGTGATCCTTATGATAATATCAAATATGAATACAAAGATGATATCCATTATAGCAGGCAGTAGAGGAACAGAAACAAAAATATTTTGGTGAAAGCAAAATATATGAAAAGAATCAGAAACAATGAAATCATTTTTGGTGAAGTCGTAGGAGACAAGTTAGAAAGAACAATGAAATGAATAGAAACTAAACTGCAGGAGCACATAGCACCCATAAGCAATAAGAAGCTAAAGAAAGCATGGTTTCATAATATGAAAAGTGAAGTTTTGTATGGAAAACTGAAAACATAACATAAGATGAGAAGGCACATTCGTCTCATGCCAATCACCGAGAGTAACAGCTGTTTCTTCTTCTTCTTCTTCTTCTTCTTGGTGATCAGCTGCAGATGAATTTGCCTCCTCATCTTCTGCTGTATTTTCTGTATTTGTTGCAAAACTTCAATTTTTGCATTTCAAAACCATGCTGCTTTGAGGGTAAAGCTTGTCAACAGTTGATAGAAATGTTAGTTTGTGAACATAAATGTGTATGAAAGACATTATTGTATGGCAAAATCTAGAGTAGCCACCATACTGAAGAACAAGGAGGCCATTAAGGGAGCTGATGTGGCAATGGATGTGAAAAAGCAACTTAAGTGATCTGTGGCAGTGGAAGAAATGGAAAAATTATTATAATAAAAAAATACATTAAAATCTTTGTAAACTTAAGGTTTTGCTATGATTAGAATGAATGACCTGATTTATAGGTATCAATAGTCAAACTTTTTAATACTCAAACAGCCATTTGGAACGGATTAAGTTTGAGCATTGTCTCCACTGTACTGTTAAATCAAACCCCATCTACTCAGTTGATCATTTGTGACAATGTGTAAAACCCCCTTGCTTAGCTCACATGACAGGAAGGATAACTCAATTGTTTCATCACCACGTGAATGAAGAAATCAAGTCAAGAACAATAACTGGTTACCGTTAATCGTTAGAAATAAATAACAGCGTCAGAATTCATAACAACAAATGTATACCAAAAAATGCAAGATTGCAACAAACTTCTGGCAATGAATTACATCTCAATCACAAAAGACATCCGCCTACTACACAGTTCCGCACGACTGACAGCTCCTGGACACAGAGAGGACGACTGCAGCAGAGGAGGTTCTTCAGGCGTGACAGAAACACAGGACTCAGACACTAGTGAACTCAACAGACCAGTCCTGACCAATGCCACTCTTGCCCCTTCACTCTTGGCAGCAGCAGTAGCACTGACACTTACACCCAAGTTGAAAAAATACTGCTAGTAGTAAAATCGCCATGTGAAATTTAAAGTTTCTGTACAAAAAAGCCTTAACATCGGTAAAACGTTAATCAATCGAATGAAACCTGATCTCATAGTATATGTATGTATTTCCAACACTAGAGTTTTCCCCGGAGGCAAACTGTAGCCCAGACAAGATTCTACAGAGCTTACTTAAGGGGAGAGAGTGTGGAAGCCTCAGCCCCTACCAAGCTTCCAGCCCGCTGACCCCCAAGGTTCACTTTGCACTCCCCTCCCAGGTGGCTAGAGTCAGTCAAGTCCACACCAGCCTGCCCCACCCCCACGTCACTCCCCTGAGACATGAGGGAGCTGTCACTCACATCCCCCACACCCTGGCCAGCCCCAACTGCCTCAGACGGCGTGAAGGAGCTACCAGAGGACGTCGGAAGGTCAAAGCCAGGGAGGTTGAGGTTGCTCTCCTGCACGATGTTGGAGAGTGCCTGGGAGATAGTGTTGAGTTCCTGCTGATTGAAGGAGGAGGAGATGATGGAGTCGATGGGGATGTTGCCGGCCACCAGCTCGTTGAAGGTTGACTCATCCAGACTGAGTGTTGTGCCTTCCTCATTGAGCGGAGGGGTGGAGGATGAGGCAGCTGTGGGGGTGGGTGCTGGGGTGAGGGTGGCAGGGCAAGGGGAGGGGCTGTGGGCAGACACTGGGGACCTCCCTGAGTCATGACGGTCTTCACTTCGACCAGTGCCTCTCTGCTCCCCTACAATCTCGACTTTCTCCTCAGAAAAGTCGCTCGTTTTGGCCTCTGCAGGATAATGGTTAGTTTGAAGCTCGTATCCTGTTCTATGCTTGGTAAACTTACCACTAAATGCATTGTCATCTACACTTATTTTTATAAATGCTACTCTAAGTTATCTAATACAGTGAGCCACCAGTTTATCATGTCGTCATGTTCCAAAGGCAACTGCCAAGTTGCTGCATTATACTGACTTCACTTCTAAAATTGCTACCTATTCTCTCTATTAACCTATAAACTGAGCAATAGTGTTCTGGTGGTCATACCTGTGGCATGCAATGATCAGCAAAGGAAAATGAATATATTTACAAGATGAAAGACTGCAAGAAGTATAGGAAAACCAAATATTAGTTAATTACTGTATATGCATTAGTTCAAGCATGATGGTGTAGTGAAGTTGCTCAGTTAGTCACTTGCAGGTAGCAGGCGGTGAGCAGTGAGCATGTGTTTCAGCGAGCTGGTGGATAGTTGTTGAAGTGGTGAGCGAGCTGATAGTCGTTATGATGAAGAAGGGGATATCTAGATACAGCAATAAACACAGTACAGCAATAAACAGTAAGAGATACAGTAAACCTCTGATGCTCGTGGGTTTAATGTTCACATATTTCATTACTCACAGGTCTTCAGCAGTTGATATAAATTATACTAAATATTGAGAAAAATACGAGTCTGGAATTTTTTTCTAATCTGAGTGGCAGACAACTGTATGTTTGCACACACCGACACAAGAGTACTCTGTGCGTATTTCCACCACTTCTGTCAATTTTCACCTATTATCCACAACTCCTTGACTTCCAATGAGAACAACAAACAGAAGGCTAGTGATTCTCAAATCAATACCAAAGAATCAATGGTGGAAAGAGCAACAAGTCAGGACATTAACTGATTCAGAAAATAGAAGATGGAAAAGTTTTCACCACCTGTGGCTGTCACTATTTGCATGATCATCAACTGTTTCCAGTATAAATTCAACAATAAATATCAGTAACTGTGAGTGAATAATATCCTTCTTTACTGCAATAAAGAATTATCATAAATGATTGCCAAAAGCTGTATGATCAGTCTACCCAAACCCAACCAAACCTTGCCTTGTGCAGCCTGCATGTGTTAGGCTGTTGGTCATAATTTTCTTTTTCTTTTGTTTAGATACACTATGTTGATTTACAAAGCTAGTGATGGTGTCATTTCCCTAATCCCCACCAGCATCAAGGGTTTACCATATACTTATAATTTATCATTATTTATTTTCATCTGTACTGTAGGCTAGACTATTTTACTGTAGCATTAATTAAGACACAGCCACATATTTGTAATACGGTAGGGAGTGTGGACTCACCCTGAGTTGCCAAACATCATTTTAAGACGTATGGTAGTGCATACATTGCCAAGTTTGAAAATAGCCTTCTCATCATATGATGTAAGTCACATTTACACGCTATTCATCATGTACTGAGTTAATTAATTGTCTACTGGTAAGGCTCCAGCCAATTGTGTGCCCCTTTACCAATATGTTTGGGTATTTCCTCAACTTAGGGCATGATTTAGCTTATACAGTAAGTCCTCTTTATACGGTACATAAGCGTTCCTGAAAACTTTATCGCAAATTGAAATTATCGTATATCGAACCCATTATAACAAGTAATAACAGGGAATGTGTTCCAACATGTCAAAAGTTGCCCTTACAGACATTAAAATACATGAAAAATAGTCATATAAAGAATGTAAAGTGCTGTGTTTTGGGGCCATTCTGGGTGCATCACTGCATCGTGATAATAATATCCACAAAAAACATGCCGTAAGGATTTCACTTGTGTTCAATGGGGAAACGCGGAAAGAGAGTGATTGTTGTGGTGGCCGCATGGTGTGGTGGCGCTGTGGTACAATGTAAATATAATTGTTGTTCTTCCTTTTCCATCACATGCTTCCACATATTTCCCTAGTAATAACAAGAAATATGAGTAATTATGAAAATACGTTCCACATGTTACTATGCTATTTCTTACAATCTGCTGCTCTGACTCCCAAACAGTTCTCCGATTCCAAACAGCTTGTGTATGGGTTTATAAAGACAAATATTGTTGCTCTGATGTCTATGAAGTGTGTTGAACTAGAAATTCAGTGAACAAGCCAGATTAGTGAGCGAGAAATAATAATAGCATGATAGCATAACAGGATGTGGAAGATGTGTTTTCATAATTACTCATATTTCTTGTTTTTACAAGGGAAATAATATATGGAAGCATGTGATGGAAAAGGAAACACAATTATATCTGTAGTGGCAGTGTTTGAACAATAATTTTATCCCTCGTGCATGCAGAATAATTCCTATAAAAGTCTCACTGGAAGACACTTTCCGCAACACTGTATCTATGAATTTTTCCTACTGTAAATAGAATCAAGGGTGGTAATTACCAAACTGTGAATTTACCGGATAACGAAGTGACATATAAAGATTAACTGTATTTTACCAAATTCAACAGATTATTTTTCTGCAACAAAGTGAGATTTCTCGCATTGTAACAATGATTAGGTGCAAATGATAAAATGTGTAGAAGTGAACTAGTGATAACTGACATGGGTTTCCTACCATGGCCCTGCTGCACACAACACTACAACTTTGAAGCTCATCTTGGCCTGCACCAAGACCACACCTGGCCACTTTCCCTGCTGCTGCCGGCCCACTCACCTGGAGCATCAAAGAGCTGTGTCAGTTCATGGTCAGGGATGCGGTTGAGGACGTCCTGCAGGTCTCGTGGATCCAGGAGGCGAGAGGCAGCATCCAGACCCTCCACCATTCCTTCCATGTCCTCCTCCAACTCACTCTCTTCGTCCACCTCAGCCACAGAGTCTGGTTGGGTTTGTATTAGCATTAATGTGACAGAAAGATCATAAAGCAAAGGGTTTGTCCGTCAATCTAGTATCTTTAATAGTGAGAACTTTTCAAATTACAAAGTAGCATTTTCAGACATGCTTGTACATCGTAAAAGATTAAATATAAGAGAATTTGTATTACACCATACAAATATTGCAATGCTATTATAATAGAACCCATTCATCAATTATAATAGAACCCATTCATCAAATATAATATACATCATTACATCCTATAGAAAAATGCTGCCAATGGAAAACAAAAATGAAGAGTCATTTACTTTATGACACATGGTTTCCACTGTGAACCTCACCCGTGCAGGAGGCAGTGGAGAAGTGCGGTGAGGTCTGCGGTGTGGTGGGTGAGGGCTGAGGCGAGGACAGGGACGACTGGCTGGCCATGGGCGGCCGCACACTGGTCGAGGGGATCACAGAGGATGAGGAGTTGGAGGATCTCCGCCGCTTCTTGCTTCTCTTGCCATACCTCGAGAGGATCGGCATCTTGTTCTTCTTGCGAGATCTCTTGGGCTTTGAGGTTTCATCAGTTGGAGTTTTGGCTACATTTTCCTGCAACACGTGTGTACAGTATGTCAGAAAACAGATAAGAAAGTAAGTCATGTGACACCATACAACTGTTATTCAAAAATTCGTAAACAGAGCATTCATAAATCAAAGGACTGGTGTAATAGAAGAAGAGTGAAACTTTCCCACCACACTAAGACAAAGACAAAATTATTTATACCAGAGACACAAGAAAATCAGTTCCCATGTAAGACATATGTAAGGAGTAAAGAGGAGTCTCACCTGTGTTTTGCTGTGCTTGTAACACAGTGGAAGCTCATGGGACACATCGAACACGGGCACCCGGCAGAGTGTGTTGTCCGGGTGCCGTGCAGTGCAGTGGGTGAACAACTGCTGGTCCACATTGTACATGATGTGGTGCATGCAGTGGCGAGTGCCAGGCAGGGACGGCTCCCGGCACTCCCCATCCCTGTACACGCACGGTCGACGCACCAGCACCGAGGACATAAACCTGCCCAGGAAATGAACAAGTGACGATTACCATTAACAATTAATAGATAGATAGATAGATAGATAGATAAATAGATAGATATAGATATAGATATATATGATGATTCCTAGAGATTTGGAGGGGAGGAGTGGGAAAAACTAATCTTATATGGAAAGAAATATGATGGTTATATTTCATACAATGACTGTCATGTGTAGAGGGTGATGGCTTGCTGCACCTACTCTCATCTTATGTTTTACAGGTACAAAGGTTTCAGAGGAGGTATAACAAGCATTGCTCACCTAGATTTAACTTTTGGAGATTCCTGGTGTGCCTGGGAGGGGCGGTAGAGGCAACAGGCAGCAGCAGTGAGGCGAGGATGGGTGCGAGCCGTCTCCAGCAGCAACCGTGTGAGAACTCCAAGTCTGGCCACCTCCCGCGACCGCATGTCACTCCTCATCCGAGACGCCGATACCTGAGAACACCAACACAGGAGTTAAGGAAGTCTTTGCAAAGAGTGGTTAAAATAGTACTAGTTGATGCTCTGCAGTTCCATAAACTCCAATATTTTTGCCTAGGCAACAAAGAGCCCAATAAACCTTCATAGACCAAAATGTTTCCCATAGTTACATAGAGCCAAATAAAAGTTTGGCCAGGCCACAGCCTCAGCAGTGTGTACCTGTCTCCTGCAGGAGGCGAGGGCGAGAGCCAGGGTGACGGAACGCTGGCAGACGGTGGGGTTGGAGGAGAGGCGGGGCAAGTGAGGCAGGTTGTTGGGGTGAGTCCAGCTCGGCTCCCAGCTTTGGTATGTGAGGTGGGCACCATCAGTTGGGTCTAGCCAGCCCTGCTGACTCCCACACAGCTCCTCAGCATCACTGCTCTCACTCTCCTCACTCGTCTCAATGCCTGGTGATCAGAGTTGTTCATTATTCTCTTGAAGTTGTTGATAATGTAGAAATCTTATTTATTTGTTATTAGAAACATAAGAACACTTATAATCCTGTGTAACTTCAGCAAGGATCTGAAAGAAGCTGTGCAACACAGTTGTGTTTTAGAATATATTCCTTTATGTTGGAACCTTCCTACTCTCTTTCAATACATGGACCACTCATTCACTGTAACTTGCTGCTTCTTCTGCTAAATCATCATAATGACCTGTGCTTTCAATCCCTAAACAGTGAAATACTCGTACAATTCAGCACTGTAAGACTCACCTAAGGGAAAGAGATCGGATTTATAAGCGTAATGTTTTTCCCGAAGAGCATGGACCCGTAAGAGAGGTTGGGGGAGGGAGGCAGCAGCTGCACTGGAGAGGAAGGACTGTGGGGGCTGACGGGGGGGCAGTGTCACCACCCGAGGCTCCTGGGAGGACAAGGCAGCCAGGTGGGTGGTGGTGGTTGCTGTGGTGGAGGGGGAGGTGACTAGACTCCTGCCTGAAGACACATTGGAGGAGATGGACGAGGAGGAAGAGGAGGATGCTGCAACAAATAACAAAAGTTAATTCATATGACAAAGGATGGACAAGACAACATCACAACTCTTAAGTATTGTATATGCATGTGAAGAACTAACACATGCTCTTACTACAGGAGCATCTGTTAACCAACAAATTAAGAAACTGAGCTTCCACAATAAAATTCCGTAAATTTCCAGAACATAAAATTATTGGATATTTGAACTTCTAGCATGCGGTTCTCTCACAACCTCCTGTCACGTCACACTAAAGTCTGTCTTTAAGCTGCCTTCCTTCCAGCATCCCATGCAGTGCTGCAGTGCTCCTTTTTAATGTTTGAGGAAAACCAAAGATGGAATTGGAAATGTGTAAATGGAGGACCAGCACCACAAGCAACTAGCAATGGACAGCAATAACATTCACAAGACTCCCTCTCCCTCTCTCTCTCTCTCTCTCTCTCTTTACAACAGCTTCACAGCTGTAACAGCCAAGATACCCACACCTATACAGGTAATGGCAATATGACCATCCTAAAGGTAAGTAAGAGGTAGTCCAATAGTTTCAAATAACAAATCCTCATTCAAAGACTCTTAGCAAGACTGAGGAGAGTGCAACTCCTCACCCACCACCTGTACCACCACCCACTTTGTGCTCATGACTGGCTGTTGTCACTTATCCTTTGGTCTAGTGTTCTTTATCTTTTTCATTAAAGAAGGAAATCTGTCTATCCATCAGAAAATAGCTGAAAGAGTTCCTTATGGATATTTAGACATCTGCAAGTTTTTCTTCATTCAGATTTGTTGTTCTCAGATATCTATCACACTGCAAACACCTACTAGTAGTGTGTTCAAACCATAAACTAACTTTTACACTTTCAGCAACATTAGGGTAACTGATAAAAAACTAAATTAGAAAGATACTTCTTAGTATGTTCTATGGCTAATTCTTTGAAAATTGTGATTACAGAAATTAAAACTCAAATTTATAAGCCAGAAAGAAGAAACAAGGAAGAGAACTGAGATGAGTTTGAAGTGCACAAAGAAGGAAACAAGATCCCACTTACATGCAGTGAGAGGAACAGGCCTGGTGGTGGCTGGTTGAGGTAGCCTTGAGTGGTGGTGGTTGTGGTGGTGATGGTGGTGGTGATGATTGTGATTGTGGTGGTGGTGGTTGTGGTGGTGGTGGAGGCCAGCGCCAGGCGCCGCCATGTGTCGCTGACTGCTGCCTCCTCCTCTCAGCTGTTCCTCCAATATACTACTGCTGTTTGGAGCACTGCTGCTATTACTGTTACTTTTAAGACTGCTAGCACTCCTGGCTATGCTTGGTCCCTTCACAGGTGCAGAGGACTGTCCATGGCCACCCCCAACTTCCGGCCTCACTCCTGACCGTCCGTGGCTGCCCCGCCTCTGTCCTCGCTCCCCACACTTAATCCTTGACCTGGAGGAGGCCTTGGCGGTCCCTCCAGCCTTGCTATTTGGCACTCCACTGCCCAGCTTGGCAGTCACCAGGCCCTTGGTGTTGTTGAAGATCTGACCCGTGGACACCACCTTGATCCTGGAGTCGTCGGTTACGGTCTCCAGCTTCTTGAGGGGTCCTGGCGCCAGGTTTTCCCGCAGGGTGATGCCATTCTTGTGGATGCTCGTCCCTTCACCCGGCCCCTGCTTGGTCAGGCCCAGTTTGGCTGACAGCTCAGGGTAAAGTTTTGTCATGTCAAAACCAGAGCTCCTGAGCTCTGAAGTTTGAAGAGGAGTGGAGTTGGCACAGTTTTGCTTGGAGGAGTCTGCTTGTCCCCCTCGCTGCTGAGAGCCCAGGGAACCCCCCAGCCAGCCCCCCCACCGTTCCCGGCCCCGGCTAGGCTGTAGCGCCCCGGAGGAGGCAGGGGACGGGGGCGTGGAGACAGGAGGAGCCGTGCTGCCAAGCCTCTTGGGGTTGACTGTCAACACAACGTTTATCACTGTCTTATATCTACCACCTCAACACTGTCTGCATGCCTGCCAAGGGGTTATCAGCATATTAGGACATAAGAACATGCACACAATACAAATATCTCCTCAAAAAAATTTAAACTGATAACTTCTCATCACCTGTTTGTCCTGAACTTGTAGCAACCCAAAGAGAAGGTAAGTCATGCAGAGAGTTGTAACATGTGAGTCAAGTGTGTTAATGTCCCAACCATGTCACTGTATACAGGAAAGTGACTATATACTGTACAGTGTGCATCCCTTCAAAACTAACTCAACAATAACTTTGATTTATACCAAAGATCCTTCACACCATTCATTAGAATCTACCTTCAGACACAGTGAAAAGGACATACTCAATCAACATCATCATCATCAGGAAAGTCAAGAAAGCTCAGGGGCAAATGGAGGAGGCAATGGTAAATGTTTGGTGCAGGTTTTTCTACAAATGTGCACAAATTCAGTAATAAGAAGCAGCACATGAATAATGGACAGCAAAGTTACAGCAGGTGCCTCTAAACACAAGCCTCCACCAACCCTCATGAAGAAAAGTGCTCCATCACCATCAAAGCAATACTATATACATTACACACTCTTTGTCAAATATACTGCAGTAAATCATATCAAACAAAATCCTACACTTTAAACACATTTTCTTAACTAAACTATCAAACTCCTCTGAATTGATTCTTAACTCAACAAAAACACAAAGCCTTTCAGAAACTTCAATTATATGTATCATCTATACTACTCTGAAATGATTCTATAAATGAAGGCAAACACAACATTTCATGGAAGCAAACTATATCAAAATTTTCACTGCATCAAAATCTTCAACACAGTGAGTGATTCCTCAAATTCAAAGGTATGCAACACGTCACCTTTTACACCAAATGATTACCTTTGATTTTCTACCATGCAGCTTAACTTTGCTTTGGTATACATGTGTGGCGGTACTTATGAAGCTGAGGAAGCAATACCATATACTAAGAAAAGAGAACTCTGCATCTTTCCCATCTTAAATCATTTATATCCCCAGTAGACTAACAAGTAATATACACATCTTTTATTATGCAGAGAGTCTCTCAATACTGATGTGAATGGTGTTAACTTGTGACGTGCAAAGTTCAGCATCACCTCCCCTGACAAACAACAAAGGTCTTCCCTCAGCAGCAACTCACCTTGTGCCTTGGGCCCATCTTTGAGGGGTGTGTGGGGGGAGTGAGGGGGCAGGGAGGGGGACTGTGGGGCCAGAGGCAGGGTATGGGGAGCCTGGGGAGCCTGGGGGGCTTGAGGAACCTGCTGCTGGCCTTCCCGAGGGGTTTGTTGTAGAGGGTGGCCACCATTGGGGCGGGGCAGCCTTCCGTGGTGGCCGTTGAGGATCTCTGCCCCTCGCGCCCGCTTGCCCGCCCCCTGACGGCTGCCGCCCACACTGCAGAGATACCTTCCTTCACCCAATGCCCAATACACTTACATTCCACATTTGATAACTATCCCAGGAATAAAACTGAACAATCTATCAATTCATCTATTACTCGTACGAAAACCTGCAAACTTTGTCATTTTTCTTTTACATTTCATAACATTTATTATGTTTTTCTGTTTGTTTACTAGTTTTTGTTTTTTTCTATTTATGACATAACCTACTCTGTGCATACCTGGGCCAATGAACAACTCTACCACACAACAATGGTTCTGGGAGCATTTCTCCTGCAGGAGGTGTCGTATGCAAATGACTTGGTGCCGAATGCAGAGAGTGAGGAGGAGGCAGAAGCAAAGGGTCAGAGAATGTTCAAAGTAGAAATGCATATGTGTTTTTTTTCTGAAGGTGGTGGTATTGAAACGAAGGTGCAATGCTGTCATCTGCAGACCCTTTCTTTTTCCATGATAGTTACTAACAAAACTCATTTATTTCTTCCCTCAAAACATGTACGAGTGACACAGTAAACCACAATACTGATTAAATACCTAATGAATCCAAACTATGACATGACAAAGCTGAAACAGAACAGGACGTCAATGAGAATTCAAAATCATACCAACCATACCCAAACTATAATATAATGAGTCCTAAAGTAAAACAGGAAAGTAATGAAACTTCAATATCACACGTAACATCAAATCTATCCCGCAATGTGACAAACCTGACACACAACAAAGTAAAATGAATGTTCAATATCACTACCACTAAGTATATTCTACATTCAACTTGCAAAAATCTTGACAAAACATGACAGCAAGACCAATTAATTCAACAAACGATGTGGAACTGATGAAAGCCAGACAGTGTGAAGGATGCGATGCGGCACAACCCTGAAATGGCCAATGAGGAAGTTGATACACTAATGGGAGGTCAGCGAGTCACTTACCTTGGTAGTGGTGGCTGGGCCCAGGTGGGGGAAAGGAGAGGAGGCAGGCGGGGGCTCTCCTGCATCATGGCTACCACACTGGGGTCCCTCTCCCCTGAAAACAAATTACACCAAGTCAGAACTAGTATTCATAGATTCACCACACCAGAACAACTATCTATAAATTGCAAAACATGGGTATATATTTTTCCATAATTATCTGATCAAAACATAAGGATTATTTTCTTTTGTGAGAGCTACACTGGTATGATTTCCTTTTGAGAGTTGGAAGAGTGAGTTTCTGATATGATGAAAAAAAAAAAATTATCTCTAATGGAATTCTGTATTTTCATCACACATACAAAAAATTATTTTCCCTTTTTTTCCATGTTTGGAGTAAAATTCTAGGGTTCTCTCTCTCTCTCTCTCTCTCTCTCTCTCTCTCTCTCTCTCTCTCTCTCTCAAGTTGTGGAAGTGTTAGTCAGCAGTTTTCAAGACAGACAGGAAGTGCAAACACTACAGCACCTCCAGGATACAAGATGGTTCTCAACACAAGACTTTCAAGTACCAGCATAACACTCCCTTGTATAAATCACCTTCAACTGATTCATTGCTACCAGAGTAGAGTTTCCCACTAGTCCACAAGTATACAACATGGCACACACCCACCCACACCCACCCACACTCACACTAACATACAAACTATTGGATATTGGAAGGGATAGAGAAGTTGGACAGAGATGATCTTGTGAAGCATGATATGAAGAGTACCAGAGGATAAGGAAAGAAACTTAAAAGGAATGATTGCAGGAGAGACATTAAGAAGTAAAGCTTTCCTCACAGATGTATAGCAGCATGGAACAACCTTGATGATTAAACGGTTTGTGTAAAGACAATACGTGAATACCGTATAAGGAAAATGTTGATAAAAACACATCATGAGACAGGACAGCACCCGCCTAGTGAGACTCTCTTCTTGGATCTCACAACTAAGTAAACACACACAAGACAAGACAGTGAGCTTAACTCTTTTCTTGTATGTAATAACTAGATAAACACAAACACACACACACACTCACAGTTTTCCGCAGAGGAGTATTGAAACAATGAATAATTTAACAGAAGAAATAATAACAGCAATGAGTGTGCACAAATTCAAAGAAAGACTAGATAGATAAAGACAGAAACAAACACAGAACTACGTGAGATTAACCTCCGCCCTGTAAATCTCAATTAGGTAAATAAAAACTGGCATAATAGGAAAAAATGTGTTTAGAAGATACCCTTATTTTCCTCTTTGCTGCACTGTGACCAAGACACTAGGAAAAAGTGTACTTAGAGGGTATCTGCATTATTTCCTTGTATTCTGAGTGCCAGGATGAAGCAACATTTCAGGAAGATATGAAGAATACTAGCAAACACAAATATGATGTCACCTCAAGCACGGTAGGAAGATTCACAACTGACCTGACATAATAAATGAAAACAAAAGATTCACGGAATGTAGAATGATTTGTACAGTTCCTTGCTTGATGTCACAAAAAAGCCACATTGCAAGAAAAACGGTAAAAAAATAAAAACACTATTTAACTCTAACTTGGACACTTCAGAGGAAATTACACCTAACCAAACATTTCCCATGTGATGATTAGAGAAAATTAATGGTTAGGTTACCTCACTCCTCACTTCAATGGACACACCTTGCTTGCCACAGTGAGTTCAAAGAGGCAAAAGGACTAAAGCTACCTCTACAGTTCAGTCATACGAGGCTAAGAAAAAAAAAGAGTAAATGATAGAGGGAGAGAAAGAGTAAGACTATATTTTCAGGCCTTGATTCCAGGTGTACATGAATAGATCTTGCTGACTAAATCTATCCTCTCTCTCAAGTCTAGTTATATGAGAGTGAAAGAAAGAGTAAATGAGAGAGGAAAAGGAAGAGTGAAACTATATTTTCATGTCTCAATCCTAATCCTTGCTAGCTAAATCTCTCTTTAACCTTTTTCACTGCTATTAGCTCCATCTTTCCTTAATAACTGATCACTCTATGACATATTTACTTGTTCAATAGTTACCTACAATCTTTAAACTGGGTAGAAATTGCAAAATATAGCCTTTTTCATGCATTCCTTTCTCAAAGATGCTAACAAAGATCTCAAGCATTGCTATTGATGTTAATTGTCTTGTATCGCAGTGAAAGAGTTAAGAAAAACATAAAATTCACTCAAGGAATCCAAAATACATGCATACTTTACCCAAAATAACAAAAATACATCAATCTCATCCACTCCCCTGCCAATAATATCTGAAAATGTATACTCCTACCCATACAATAATATATGTACCCCCATTTGTATAATCTAGGGAAAAAAACATTCCCTATGATCTTTTCACCCATACAATCAGAAGGCACACTCCCTTTTATCCACACAAACCCCTGTAATCAGAAAATACACAATCCTCACTCACAGCTACAAAATATACACTTCACCCATACAATCCCTTAATACACACCTCCTTTTCACTTTTTCACCCATAGAATCAAAAGAAACACTCCCTTCATCCACACAAACCAACCCACAACATAAACATTCACAGAGACAGAATCATGAAATATACACTTCTAACCTATACAAGCCAAAAACAGACATTTCCTACCTATTACATAATACACTACTTTTTCTTTACTTACACAATCCCATACAATCAGAAAATGCACGTACTTAACCCACAGAATCCCTGGATATACATTAATCACCCATGTAACCCCAACACATAGACACCTCACCTATGCCAGGCAAAAATGACATTTCCCCCCTATATACGCAGTAGAGGTAGACGTATACCTAATATCCAGCCAATGTGGGGTCTTATTCACCTACAGGGACACGGGAACCCCAAGCAACACACCTGTAATTAAGTCCAACAGGTCATAGTAACCAAACCTGCCCACACCTGCAGCCACGACCCAAGAAGTACAATAAGACGAAATTTGACCTCAAGACCTCAAGGGAAGGTTGTGTACGGATGTGCCCGGTTGTAAATTTCACCTTATTTTATTAACTCACGGAAATATTAGAGTAAATATCCCCCCCTTATTACCCCCTACCCCCTAAGGATCGACAGAGAGGGAAAGGGAGGGGGCAAGGGGGGTGTTTCCATGGCAACCTGACCCCCCTCCCCCTTGGTCCCTACATAGAGCACCTCCCCCTTGGCCAATCTAGTCGTGTAATTCATGCCCTTATTTTACCCCTTTTCCCTTACCCCTCACGGCTTTGGGTAGGCTCCCCTAGTTCTCCAGGCCCTGAACTACCCGTGGCACCCTTAGAATCTACCCTAGGAGTGAGAGGGAGTGAGAAAAGTGGGAGGAAATGAGAGAGGGAGAAGGGGTCTGAGGTCCTATTTTCACCTCTCGATTCTGGGCAATTGGTGAACCTGCTGGCATATTTACCTTGTCCTGGAGCATTTTTAGGCCGCCTAGAGCCTGCACGGGGTACTCTGGGTGGCGGGTGGAGGCGAGAAGAGGCTATTTAGGTATGTAGGGTTGGGCTGCTGGCTAGGGCTGGGGAATGGCGGCCGCGCACCAATAATGGGAAGCCCTTAGTGTAAAAGCCCAGCCCGCCCCTTGAGTCGTCCCTCTCCACTCTTTCAACCCTTTATTTCTCCCTGATCTAAACCTCTGGGCCCTTTGCTTCTCTCCCCCAGGTGGACTTTAATACTTCATCCTCCCATACATAGGTGGTATTTAGGGTAACATGTCCAGGTTATGGAGATATTTGGATTTTTGTGGGCAGCTCTCTCTCCGGCGCATCTCCCAGTGATTTGCAGGCATGTTGGTTAAGATTCCAGGTCCGAATTCAGGGGGTTTTAAGGCTTCTAGCTTTGTAGGTGGACTGAATTCAAGGGTTGTTGTTTATTATAAAGGTCAGCTTCACAGTGGGTGGAAGGGAAATGGTGGATTTTAAAGACTTATGGTGGGACTACTTCCTCTCGCGCCTGAGTGCTTAGTCCGAGCGCCATTTTTGAATTTTTAGTCTACGTCGTTGATTTTTCTCTTGGTGGTAATTAATTGTTGATAATAATAGCAAGTGATGTTAGAATATTTGTGACAAAATTAGTGGTGATAATAATAATGGTGAATAAAAGTGGTGGTTTGTGTCTGACAGGATTTTTCTTTTCTTCTTTACCTACGGTCATTTGTTCCATTGGTATTCAAATGTTGATAGTGATAGCTGGTAATGATGATAAACTATCCTAAAAATGTAGTGGTAATGCTGATGGTGACCAATGGCGATATTTAATTAATTTTGTTTATTCATTCATTTACTAATTTTCTATAATTATTTATTCTATGTCATATGTAAAATATTAAAATATGTGATATATTAACAAATCAGCAACTGTTCTTATCAGGAAGTATTATCTCATTTATAATAATTTTCCCATAAGCTAAATATATGCAAGTCCTTTTCACACACACACACACACACACACACACACACACACAGTATACTAATAAAGGAATAACAACTCTTCACATAAAAACCGTGACAAACTTCCTTTGTTCTACTTACAATACATAAGATAAACTTAGATCATGGTAAGTCAAGAAGAAAAAAAGAAGAAAAAAAAAAGTTACGACAAAGCTCTCCATCCGACCCATGACTTCCGTTTACAGTATTGCAGTTCATTCCAGTACAACTTATGGGTGTAACAGGATATGAAATGCATCAGAAAGCAAGAAAAGTTAAAATATTCCCTTGATATATAGAAAATAAGCTTATTAAGTGACGTTTTCCTAATTCATTACTACTAACATACATATTTAGCTCCTATTTTAAGCTATTTTGACTCATAGGAGCTTTGGAACATGATAGATGTGAAAAATATATACCCATACAACCTAAGGAAAACATGAAGGCCACTAAACAATACCTTTCCTATTCAAGTAATGACCAAATAGTGTGTGTAACCTGCACAATTAATTACCTACAAGCTATTCCCACGCGCAATGAAAAAAAAGTACTAACATATTCCCATAAACTAGAAAAATTATACCATTTGATAGATAATGTACACAATATTAGAACTCTACGGACATATTCAACGTTATATAAGCTGCTTTCACTCATAATGACAAACTTTAGTAGATAACAAAGGAGAAAACAGCAAGACATACCTTTCATATACTGCCAAAGTAGGTGATTTAAGAGGTTTCTGAATCCTTACATAAGACGAACGTGCCGTGTCTGTATTAATCGAACTCCTTATTGCCGACTCTGTACTCATAACAAGCCTTACAAGACAATTAAGGAAAAACACACAGATTTATACCCCATTAATAAAGCAAAATTAGGTTATTGGGAAATTTCTTCCGTGTACAACCTGAACTATGTAGACGTTTATATCGAACTCATTACAACGCACTTTTTACTCTATAACCCTTACAAGATAATGAAGGAAAGAAACAGATTTACCTCCTACTTATAGAGCAAAAGTGAATTATTGAGGAATTAAAGCGCACACCCTCACTTTTTTCAACCAACCAGAACGCGGCTTGACCCAATCCTTTATTCTAATTGGCTACAGAAATATCGCTGGGAGAACCACGACCAATCAGAAAGCAGAGCCTGAATTGACCCTGCGTTCTGATTGGCTGGGAGTGACTGAAGAGGTCAAGACGAGGGGAAATTCAGGAGTAATCAGGTGTTGAGTGTAAACAAGAGCTCCCTTGTTACAGTTACAGTCTTTGGGCAATATTGGGTCATCCGGAGGCGCTACTTGTACTGTGGGCGTGGGAGGTGAGTGGCACTATGGCCGTGGGTGGAGTAATGGGCTGCCGTGGGTTACTAGTGTTGTTAATAGTGCTCTTAATGGTAGTGTTGTTATAGGTTATTGGTATTAGTTCAGGTGTTAATGGTTTAATGAGGGTGTGTACGTGGTTATCTTACGAGGCTAATTGTACTGTGGGCGTGGGAGGCGAGTGGCACTGTGGCCATAGGTGAAGTAGTGGGCTGCTGTGGGTTACTGGTAGTGGGTTTTTTTTCTTTCTTTATTTATTTTTTTCTTCTTTCTTTTTTTCTTAGGTGATTGGTGTTGGTTTGGGTGTTAATGGGTTAGGGTGTGGACGTGGTTATCTCACCAGGTTAGGGTGATGGTACAGTCAGGTGTGTGTGTGTGTTGAGAAACCATGATGACAGTTAGGGGCTACATACGGCTGATTTTGTTTGAAATGGTACAAGATGATACATGAGAACTTTTACATTTGTTGAAATTTCACTTAAAAGTAAATGAATGAATGATTAAGTGTTTAGTTATGTTTAGGTATTAATTCAGTTAGATTAATAGGTAACTATAGAGTAAAGCATTAGTCTGACACTAAGTAATTAGTATAAAATTATTGGTTGTATTTTAATGCCTAGAAAATGAAATGAGCACCCCAGATGTAGTACTTACTACAGGACTTGTCTGTGATGTTTTTAATGTGGGGTGGCTTTTGAGCCCATTGTATTTAAATGAATATTGCATTTCTATTTCAAATCATAGTTTGTTAGATTAGGTTTGGTTTGTCCTTAGATGTTTTGTAATTGCAATTTCAAAAAAAATCCCCCAGAAGTGGCATATTCTGTCCTTAGATTAACATTTATAGGTAACAAACCACACTTTCTCTTTACCTAACACTTATGAACACTGTATATTGACAACCTTTCTGCCTTATCCTTTCTTCTTCCCTATTCTGTCCAAATCTCTTATGCAAAAGTTAACCAGTACTCTCAATCAATATTTCTCTGGTAAACTCTGGAACTCCATCCCTGCTCTGTATTTTCAACTTCCTATGACTTAATTCAGTTTAAGAGGAGTTTTTCAAGATATTTATTCTTGTCTTTTGGCTAACTCTTTCAGACGTACAACGGGTCTGGCAAATTAGTGGGCTTTTTTTAATTTGTTTTGTGTTGCCCTTGGCCAGTTTCCCCCTCTTACATAAAAAAAACCCACACCACATACTGACCTTTTTCCACTACAGCAGGGCGCGTGACCCACCGTGATGCCTCAGGATGGTGTGGGCAGCAAGTCTGGAGGGAAGAAAAGGTCCGGGGGTGTTCCTCGGGTTCGCAGCCACACAGACGCTGAACTGCAGTACTACCGGGACCAGGACCATGACGTGCTGCCGCCGCACCTCAGGTACTGTTGCCGGTGCCTTTGCTAGTTACTACTTTGACACCTGCTGCTGTTGAGGAGATCTAGTACATATTCAGTTCTATTAGTTGTAGACAGGTAGACAAACAGGTGAATAGAGAAATGAACAGGTCTTTCTTTTTTCTTTCTTTTTTGAGTTACAATAGTTTTGTTTTTTATTTTATTTACTTATCTTTTTTTGTGTGTGTCTGTGTGTGTATGTTTGAAATGTGATACTCTTTTTCATTTTTACTCTATTTTCCTTACCATTCTTCATTTTTTCTTTTTAATTGCAACTTTCTTCCATTCATTCTTAATTACTATTTTTTCCCCTTCATTCTTAGTCCGTTATGAGTATGAAGACAAGTTTTAGCTTAACTGCAATCACCTTTTTCTCATCATTACTTCAGTATGAATATGGAGATGAACAGATGCTAAATGTCAGTCAATCTTGTTATCTTTGAATATCCATGAATCCCTTATTAACTGTTACTTTCTTTCAGGGTGCGGCTTCATGACTTGTTTCTACAGATAGAGAAGGAGTTTGAGGTCCTGTACACTGACAACCTAGCATGTGAGTATACCTTCTGTTGTCCCTCCATTACCCACAGCAAGCCCACACTGATACTGAGTGATAAGTCCTTTAAAGCATTAACAAGTCCCTATTTAGCAAATTCCAGGACCCACTTTAACAAAAAAAATTAAATATCTAACCTGTGTGTAAAGATGGTAAGAAAAAACTTGGGCTGGGTCAGGGATACTCTTTACTCCAATGTTTCGACAGATTGTCTTCTTCAGAGACATTCTGTTGAAACGTTGGAGTAAAGAGTATCCCTGACCCAGCCCAAGTTTTTCCTTACCATCTTTACACACATTTGTCTTACTACTACTTAACATATCTAACCTGTCTTAAATGAATTTCTAGTCTTAAAATCCATCTTTGCCTCCAGAAATTGGTGTTGTACTTTAGCCATTATCTCATCAGAAGTTTCAAATTCACTGCTGATGAGATAATGGATAAAGTACAACACCAATTTCAGGAGATTAAGATGGATTTTAAGACTAGAAATTCATCTGGTAAAAGTTACATATTTAAGAATCTTTGTTAATAGGGGCCCAGGATCTTAGGTGGCTGAGATTCATTGGCTTTGTTTTTCTTGACACTGCCATCATGTACATCTACATACATAACTCCAAAGTACTTAATAAAAAAGACAAGAAAAAGACTAATTCATGCTAACTCGTCTCAGTGCAAGAAAAAGTGGATAGCTTGACGGAGAGGTTGGAGAGGGAGTCGGTGGCCGGGGAGAGAGTGACGGGCACTGAGGAGACAGACGGAGCCTCAACTAAAGGCGGGATTAAGGCAAAATGTAAGTTGTTTCATCTCTCTTTATATATATATATATATATATTTCTTAAGGTAAAGAATGCACCTTTTTAGTTAAGTCATGTATCTACTCGGTTACTACTGATGATGATTAGGAGACAGTAACAGCTTAGTAAACTTCAAGAAAACAACTTAGTAAACTTCAAGAAAACAACTCGCCAATTAACTTACTCCATTACCTTACTAAATCCATTATACTGATAATAGAGAACACTAATTTCTTTCTTAATTGTACTTTACTAATAATCAGAGGGCTGTAAATTGCTAACATTACTAAATCCATTATATTTATGATAAACAATATGTCTTCTGCTTTAATGTTCTGTCTGTACATCACAAACACTCATATGGCAATAAATTGATAGAATACAGCATAGAAAACAACTTACTTCAATACATTTCCTGGTGCATGTGTTGTGGGAGACAGGCAGCTCACCCTCCCTGCAGCTGGACATGCTTCACGAGTGTGGCTTCCTGCCCTGGGCCACCGACCGCATCACACACATGGGCCTCGCTCCATGCAACACCAGTGGGACGTATTGCTTGTTAGGCTCGGCTCCTGTGGTCCACCAGTGTGTTTATGCTGACATGAATAACAAACTGTGATGATCCGTTAATGTTGCATACTATAATCTTTTGTCATTTGAATATATCGAGTGTTTGTTTGTGCAGTTATCTTCAGAAATACACACTGGTGAGATACAAGTGTTTAGTCCTGCTAGGTGGATCTTGGTATTGCTGCAGCAGTTTTCCGAAGGAATGGGCGCAACTAAACAGTCTTTTTATTCCTGTCCTTTCTTATAAGCTATATTGTGTAATCCATCCAGTGTTATATGACCCCGTTGTTGTGGTGCCCCAGTTGAGTCCAGATACAGCCTTATTTCAGTCCTTGGACTAATAATGATCCTTAATTAAAACTATTTCACCTTAACCCCTTTCAAACTGTTTTCTTATCATTCAGCCCAATATTGATCTTCAGACTCCATTATTTCTTAATTCTTTTCAAACAAGACAAGTTTTTATTAATTTCTTCATCATTCAGGCTTATTTTATGATCTAATGACCAAACATTCAGAGACTCTCATATTGAGCCACTTTTACCATTCTTACTCTTTTTAAACTATCACCTCACTTGACATTCACCATTTAGCCTTTTATACACAAACACTCAGACATAGTGGTAAAATCTGGATATCTTGCTCCTTATGTTATTGCCAGATACAACTTTAAAATATGTAGTTGAGGGCAGTACAGAGCCAAGTGCTGCATTGCTTTGTGGTGTAAAAATGGCATAGCAAAGAATCCAAATCTACCCTCTATGATTTTGAAGCGTTACTGATACTTTCCACAAGAATTCTGAGACGCTAGCCCATATAAGTGGAGTGATTGAAAATAACATGCCCTTTAGAACACCTCTGGCAACTTAGTGGGCCTTTTTCCTCCACTCTGTTGCACTCAGCCTATTCCTCCTCTATATAAAAAATACCTTGAAAGTCAATGTATCATGTAGAAGTAACATCCTGTAGACTAGAACAATGAATGCAGGTAATATGTTCAACAATTCACATTCCTTCATGCAGCTGGTGGGCCAAGCTCTCAGAAGGTGAAGGCGGCCAACAAGCTGCGTGTCCAGACCTCCAAAATTGTGTCCAGTTTCAAGAATGACTCGGTGTCCTGCCGGATGGTGAAGGAGTACGTGGGTCACAGAGATGGCGTGTGGGACGTGGCAGTGTCCAGGGGCGGCACTCCTGTCATCGCCACCGCCTCAGCTGGTAAGGATGAGGCGGCTTGCTTGTAATCTTTTCTTCTTGAGTCTTTTGTGTTAGGGTAAGACTTGTTATTCGTAGCTCTATCTTCTCTTTTTTTAGGAGAAAACATGAATAAAAAAGACTCACTCACATGCTGTTCCCAAAAAATGCATCCTAAAAAGGCAAGTTTATTTTTTTAAGTGTTTCCTTACTTCCTGAAGGATTTAAATGTCATATTGACTAAAGAGGAATGGAATAGTTTGTTCCATAAGACTGGCCAGTGACAAAATTGTTCAAAAGTCAATCCATGGTGCCATTATCTCAAAAAACCCTCCTTAAAGAAGGCTAGTTTATTTCCTGAGTATTCTGACTCATTGAGTAAATTTCAAGTTTCTGTCAAACAATAGAGTGACAAGGTTCCATTGATTTTCATTCTTCCTTGAGATGTTTTTGGTAAAGGAATTCCTTTCCTTTGATGCCACATTGCTTTACTACAAGTCTCTCTCCACTCTTATTCTTTGCCACACTGCTGCTCCACCAGTCTCCCTCCATCACAGACCAGACAGCGTGTGTGTGGGGCATTGACGGTGGGAAGAACCTGCTGCAGTACACAGGCCACAGTGGCTCAGTCAATTCTGTCAAGTTCCACCCGTCAAAAGATCTCATCCTCACCTCCAGCGGGGACCACACAGCCCACATCTGGCAGGCGGTCATCACCCCAGACCAGCTGGTGAGACTGACCTACTCTTGTACCAGCAGGTTGTGGCTTGCAAATGTTTTACAAGTTTTTTTATTTTTGTGACTCAACTGTCCATCAAAGTAGCAAGTTGGCAGTTCCACACTGCATACATAGACACATCATCCTACTACAGTATCAAATTTTATGATAATCAGTCAGAAACTGTGATAATTTTTCAAGTACCATATATTGCGGCCTATAAGTTGAGTTTTAGGTTTTTTTTTTTTTTTATGGTCAAAACTAGGGGTCAACTTATGGGGCAGATATAAAATAGCAACCTTTAAATGTATTTGTACCAGTAACATCAGGATATCTGAAAATTTGGTCTAAGGGCTACGTTTATACATGACCTTTTTTCTACTAAGATTTATGGTAAAAACCGGAAACTCATATTCACAAGAACTGCACATACTTCCCAAAGGAATGTGTTCAAGGATGAAGGGAATATTTCATAGGCAAGGGACTCAAGGGAGCCAGCTAGCATGCGCTCCTGGTTCAGGGAGTCAGTCTCTTCCTCTGCCATGTTGTCCAGGGGACTGACACCCAGACAGCTGTTTGAATGGATTATTTGTCATTAGGTGGCAGTCAACCATAGTTTTTTTGTTTCTTTTGCTCCAACATTTGAAGCCGGACTGCAGATGGTTGGATTTTAAAAGTATATATTTAATACAGCAGTGAAACAGGTAAGGACAAAAACAAAGAAAACTGTTTATGTTGAAATGTTTGAAGTTGGTGGTGTTTTTAATCTCTTTGAATGGTTTTATTTACTTTATTGTAAATAAAACTTAATTTACTACCCAGTATTTAGTGACTCAGACCAACATTGGGCCAGGCTGTTGACCTCTGCAAGATAAACCTCCAGTACAGCATTTTGGGGGCAAATTATGGAAATTAACTTATGTGGTAGATTGATCTATAAGCTACATAATGATTCATTTTTATGAAGTTTTGCAGGTATTCCCAGTAACATTATGTTTCACCTAAAGTGACATCATTATTATTGGCAAGAGTTGTGACACATTTGCACTAAGGCTCATAGTCATAAAAAGCTGCTATGATAGATATTCAAGTCAATAATAGTGTATGAAGCCTTTATTAGCTTCCTATTCCTCTGAATAATTAATAACGTAAACCATCTTCCCATACACAGCGAGTCCACTCCTCTGAGGATGAAGTAGACGGGAGTGACAGGGAAGATGAGGACGATGGTGGGCGGTGTGACGGGTCGGGGGGACCGGCCACCCTGCGCACACCACTGAGGGAGCTGATGGGACACACCAGTGTGGTCATCGCAGCGGACTGGCTTCCTGGCGGAGACCAGGCCATCACTGCAGCCTGGGACCGCACCGCCAATCTCTATGACGCCCACACTGGGGAGCTTCTCTCTCAACTGATTGGACATGACCAGGAGTTGACCCACTGCTGCTCCCACCCCACACAGCGCCTGGTGGTGACAGCGAGTAAGGACACCACCTTCAGGCTATGGGACTTCCGGGAAACTATCCACTCTGTCTCTGTTTTCCAAGGACATACAGAGTAAGTTTTAAGTGTGTGTGTTTCTCCAGATTATCATGCACAAAAAGTAGGTTTATGATTATATGTTTGTAAATATATAGCTCTGGATTTTCATTCATACAGGGTAGGTTTGAAGAGTGTTTACATGTATGTATGTACTTCAGGATTATACATACATATTAGATTTTAGACGTGTACTTGTGTAGCTTTCAATTATCATAAAAAGCCTATTCATTGCCTATGTTTTTCACATCTCAGAAGGTACAGCTGTAGTAGTCTTCAGCTTTTACTGGATTGAAGTTTTATGCTTTGTCTGGGCCATCCTGCATGGGACTGCCATTCTGGTAAAAAGGTAGATAAACTGAAGCATCAGTATGTATGAGATTTAAATGTGCAACCATTGCAGGAGTGTGACATCTGTGTGCTTCACCCGTGAGGACAAGGTTGTGTCTGGCTCGGATGACCGCAGTGTTAAGGTGAGTGACACAATCTTTCCACGCTCCACTGAATTGATTTGGGAATCAATATTGGCACCACACACATGCTTGTGTTTGTGTGATTTCTTAAACTCCAAAGGATCATTGGTGTAGTTAGTCTGCCAAGTTACTGACAAAGGATGTTAGCACTGAACTGTCAGGCAGTGTGAATGGGTGTGTGCATTCATTTAAACATGACAGGCAGTGTGTATTGGTGTGGGCATTATATAAACATAAGTAAGTTTAGATTTCACCTTAACACACACACACACGCACCATGTAACACTGCTGATATGCTTAGTTAAGGGAACACATGCCATGAGTCAGTATGGAGCTTTAAAAGATTAAAGATGATAGGTGTAAACAGGTAGGTATGTTTTACAGAGGGACCCCCACATGTAGCCCCAATGGCTTCTTACAGGTTACATTTTTCTTATGTGCTTTTGCTTTCCAGGTGTGGGATGTGAAGAACATGCGGTCACCCCTCGCCACCATCCGGCTTGACTCGCCCGTCAACAGACTGGCAGTGTCCCCAACCAACGTGATTGCCATCCCTCACGACAACCGCCACGTCAGGCTTTACGACCTGGCTGGCAGCAGGCTGGCCCGCCTCCCAAGAAGCAACAGACAGGTGAGACACTCATTACAAACTACCTCAACACTGGACCCACGACATGACACTTAGACACGTGCCATCTGTCTGTTGTGATGCTTGTTCAAGCACATCACAAGTCACTTGCCACTTGTGTTTGGCTGTACACATCATGAAAAGATATGGTGGTGAGAGGAAAGACAAGACAAAGCTAATGTACTTTACTGCTTCTTGCCTTCTATGCTCTCCATGCAAGACAACAGCTACAAATATTAGTACTTCCAAGTTAAATACTTTGTGGTAATACAGAAATTATGAAGACCATACATAAGAAATGGAACAGTACATACACCAGTCCCTTGAGTTATGAATGCTCTATTTATGAATTTTTGAAGATTAAAATTAAATGATTAGGTCCTTATTACTGATTTACGAATGGAAAATTTGAAATTATAAACAAAATGGACTTTTGTGTTTGTCAGAACACTTCATTGAACTTGAACCACACAGCAACTGTTACGATGACTGTAATGTTCAGGCTCATTAATGATTACAACTGTACAAAATGCTAGACAAGTGTAGTACAAGTTCAATAAGTGTTCCGACAAGTTCCAAAAAGCTAAAAAGGCTACAGCAGTATTGGGATCAGACTGAAGTACATTTGGGATGTGTTGACTTTGGTGGAAAGCACCAACCAACCAGTCACTCCAATGCTGCTGCTTGTATAACTGAATTTTTTTCATATTGTGAATATTTGGCACCTTGAAGTTAGTTGCATATGACAGAATCACATATTTCAATCTTGCGTATATTAAATACCTAGTTTATAAGTCTAAAAGGATGTTAACATATACGTATAAGTGATAGACCAGAAGACCTGAGAAGTGACATAGTGAGACAAATTAATAAATCAACTGAAGAGATTGCATTCACAACAGCATGCTTCAGAGGAGAGCTACTCATCTAGTCCATACAGATAACAATTGAGCAAACTTGGTCCGAGATAATGAGTACAGTATACGTAACCCAAGATAATATTTTTCCCACTAATTATGTTCCAACCAATATTACTTCTACCATTTGGGAACTGGCACCCTCTTATTTTTGGTGCTCTAAACCAGTATATCTCTTCTTAGTACCTACATTTGCTACTACACCAAAAGATACAAATGGTTTACAGTGGTACCTCTTGATTCAGACACCCTTTGACTCGAACACTTCCCAATCTGAACACATTTGGCGAACAAATTTTGACCTCCAATCCGAACGCGACCTCTCAGCCAAAAAGAACTAATTAAGTTCGAATCAAGAGGTACCACTGTACTTCAAATCTGAACATTAATTCAGTTTTAGTGTCACTGTAATTCAACCACTACAACAATAAAACCAAAAGGTGGACCTTTCCTAACATTACTTTGGCCCCAATGTCACCATAATTCAACCAAGCACCTACATTTACCAGGGCCTGTATTAACAGATATTCTTAAGTATGTAACATTTTCTTAAGCAAAGTTCTAGTTTTAAAATCTATCATTATCTCCCAAAATTGGTGTTGTACTTTGGCCATTTTCTCATCAGCAGTAAATTTGAAACAGGTGATGAGATAATGGCTAAAGTACAAAACCAATTTTGGGAGGTAAAGATGGATTTTAAAAACTAGAAATGCATCTATGAAAAGGTTATAAGGGCCTAGTGGACTAAAAACCAAGTGGCGTACCTCTAATCTTAACATTACTTTGGTCCCAGTGTCACCGACGGATGGTGTGCAGTGTAGCCTGGGGAGACGACTCACTGGGGGCGCGCTGCAACCTCTTCACAGCAGGATTCGACCGTGTGGTGTATGGCTGGTCCGTGCACTCCGACAAGGAAGGGAAGGACTGAGTGCTGGGCCTTTGGTAACACCCATACATGACCTTGTTATAGCAGCACTCCCTGGTGGACACAGCAAGGAGTGAGGACGTCCTTGCCTCTCAATTGGCAGTTAAGTCATTGTGTTATGCTGCCTGTGTTTCTTTACCATATCCTCAGGTCAGGTTTACTCTTTATTTAGGTTCAGCAAGAGGAAGATCACCAGTATGTACCTTGTATCTGATTTACTGAGAAGGATATGCAGTCTTCCAAATTTTTCTTTCTCAATTGATGCGTTTTGCTAATGCCACTTTCAGTATTCCTGGATTATTGTTTTGGTAGCATCATTTGTTGCCCGCATGTACTGTACCAAGTGGGTATTCCCCCTCTTAGTCTGTATCTGTAAGAGAGAAGAGAAGAAATATATAAGTAATCCTATAACAACTAGCTGGTGCCTGTTATCTCGTAGCAAAAGTTACTCTCCACCCACCATCCCCCACAAAGCTATTTTATAACTAAGTACTTGATTCCTGTTTTTTTTACATTCCACACGTAACACACTCAGGCCTCAACTGGCTTAGCTTCACTGACACACAGACACACCTACCTGCCTTAGTCTGTCTCAGCCCTTCGCATCTCCCAATGTTTGAACCATAACACACACATACACACACACACACACACACACACCTTTCAGTCTCTGTCTCAAGCCTTCAAGTCTCCTAGTGGCTATCATTACATTGCTTAAACCATAACACGTCCAATCAAGTGACAGAAGAAATCCATCCCATAATTGTTTACTATAATTCAGTAGGGAAGATACCTTGTAAACATGAATGTATTCTTGAGTGTATTAGTGTGGTTTAAGTGCCCTTGGTTTGTGGAGATCTCATCACAAGCCAGTAGTGTGTTGTTATTATTACTGAGAGGGTGAACACTTCCTATTTGCTATGCTTTGTTTATGAATTGCACTGTTATGTGTTTGCAATGCCCATAGTTTAATATAATTTTGTCTTGATTATAATAGTAATATATTTAATTGGTTACAATTGAAATTATCACACAACATTTGCGCTATTTTGTAATTAAGGCGTTTGTGAGAAGAATCCGTTTTCTGTTATCTTATCTTCCAGTATGTTCTGAGCACAATGTACAGGAGCATCAGCTTCAGAGTGAGTCGTGGCCACACTGCCTGGACTGGCCTTGCATTGCTCTGTGTCACTCATTCCTCACAGTGACCATATATGTATAATGTGTAGATTTCTGTGTAATAATGCATTAATGGTAGATCACAAATATATAACACTTGTAAAGATTTTTCCATTGGCAGAATATATTGCTGAGGGTATTATTATCACTTGACAGAGACATTATTGCATATAAATATTATATATCATAGAGTATGATGTTCATTAGTTTAATATATATAATTGCTTGAAAGATGATTATAACCAGCATTCCTTATACCTCACTGTAGGTGTATTCATTGTAAATACCTGTACAGAGGCCCCCAACCCTCTCACCTGTAGTCATCACACACACTGTTTTTGTACCACGTTGTATCTTAATATTCAGCAAGAACCATTTTTTTCTAGTCATACACAGTTATTGTTTTCTTGCCGGTGTACAGATAGACTTGTGTCACAGAGGAAGTGGAGTTGGGATTGCCTGGGCACTAATGTGACTATGGAATTGAGGTGAAGGCAGTGGTATAGTAAGACTTCCTGCCTCATGCTGAGTTGGCATAACAAGTGTAACACATGCATACACACACACACACACACACTACCTTTTTTATATCATAAACTTGTATTGCTGTCCATTGGTTTATATGAGCCACCAATGATCTATTTGTGAAAACTGGACTGTATGAGAAATAGTTCAAAAGTATTGTGTTTCCTAAGTTTTTGCCAAAGATGAACATCTGTGGGCTTTTCTATTCTATTGGAAGTTATGGAAGAGTATTAATATTGTATTTGTGTTCAGTATATATTAAGGAAATCATTTCATAAATGTTTACTTTGAATGTTGGTGTTTTAGTAATCTTGTAACAAAATTACCCACAGTTCAGCCTGATTAAAAGATCAATGAACATTAGGAAGAAAGACTGCACAAGCAATTCAACATCATGAGACAGTGTATCTTCCAAGGTGAAACTCACTAAATATGATTTGCTGGTCACCTGCAACGTGACAATCTAAGACCTAGTTTCCAAATATCTATTCTCATTACCAATTCTCCCAATCTCACATCTTCAACCACTCACACACCATATTGTCCCTCACACATCAACCTCTCCTCTCTATACTCATATTTTACCTGGATATGATCATGAAGCATCAGACTTCTGCTCCAAAGGCCATCAAGAGGTACTTCATATAGATGCTGTTATTAACATCTTCCATCAAAATCACATTGGGCTTTTTGTTAAGCCGGTTGTCATTATCCACCACCATCTGACCACTCGTCAATCCATGCTGTGCAGCAAAGAAGAGAATGCAAAGATACAGTGATGGGGACAGAAAGAGATGGGGAAATGATAAAGAAACATTGGAAATAAGGTACAGGAAAAGAAGGATGGTGACACAAGGGTAGGGATGGTGGAAGTAGAGAAAAAAAATGTGAAGCTAAAATTAATGGATATGAAGGCAAAGAAACAGTGATGAGGAGAGGAAAAGATGGAGAAATAATAACAAAACATGGAAATAATCTGAAGGAAAGGAAAGAAAAGACAAGGGTAGGAATAGTTGATATGGAGAAAAAAATATGTGAAGCTATAAGTTATGGGTATGAATAATTATATACAAAGAGAAACATAAAAAAATGGGGCAACTGTGGTACTGTGGAACTACATGCACTTTGGGGCCAACTGGTCTTCAAGAGCATGGGTTCCAATCCTGGCCATGGTCTGAGGGTAGGTAGGGCTTCCACTCAGGGTAACAGTTAATAAATGGTGGGCTTTCAGATAAGAGGTCTCTATTAGCTCATAAATTCCCATAAAAAGCCCATTTTGTATAATTAAATGAATAGATGAAATAAAAAAAGTGAAAAGGAAAGGAGTGTCAGAAAACAGGCTAGTAAAGAAGAGATTATAACAAAGGAAAATATGAGATATGAATATAGAGTTGTCAACTGTTCTCATCATGTCTATTTTCAAAGATCACAGGCAATTTAGCTGTGTTCTCTGGTGTTTCTTTAGTTAATATAGAAATCTTGTTCATCTATCACTAACACTATAAAAACACCCTCAAAGCTTGTGAAATTTCAACTAGAGCTTTTGAATGTAATGGAAGTGTTGTACAAAGTGTTTCAAATGTGGCAATGTATAGCAGTATGTGCTCTTACCGATGTCTCCACCGTGGCATAGCAGGTTTTTGTGGCAGTGACCATCGGCTCCCCTCGCTGTCCCAAAAAACCCATCAAGTTCGGTTCTGTTGAAAGGGGAAAAGAGTATTAACAATTTAGCCTACTGTTTATAACTAGAGAAAGATTGCTTGAATTGCACATAAGAAACAGTGGATAATTGTAAAACCATATTGAATTTTGTAATAATAATAACTGGTTCACTTTATCATACTCTCTAATCTTACTTTGCTCTATAAAATAACTATAGCTTTGAATGTTAATAATTTGACACCCTAACATATACAAATACAAGATAAACAACTCACACAATATCAAACCAATACTAAAGAAAAACACTAATTCCAAAACTCAATAAGGTACCATTTTCTCCCTTGCATTCAGAAGCCAGTTTCTTCTGCTTGGCATCATCAATAACCCAAGCCACTGCCAGCTGGTCACAGGTCACCCAAAGCATGGAAGAGTTCTTCCTTCTCTCCAGTGACTGAGCCTCAATTTTGTTCATCAGATCAGCAACAGCAGTGTTAGTCTGTCCCAACTCATTCCGCACAGACTGTCAATTGGAGAACATGATGCTCTGAGGGAAGTAAGTCACTAAGGTTCTCTTCACCATTAGAGGGAAAAATACGTATGAGAACATGACTTATCACCCCTGTGGTCTATGTGAATAAGACTCATATTCTGAAACACTTCTGTGCTTCACCCCCACTAGTCTAGTATTTAAGAAGGCTTTGCCTAAATTTACACAAGTTTTAAAGATATTTTTGCAGTACTAAAGACTGAATGACAAGATTTCTACATTATCAGTTGGAGAAGCACTCTTGAAAACACTGCTGATCATCATCTGTGGCCATGGAAAATACTTGTAGTGATAGAGAAAAGTGTTTCTGGATACAGACGTAAGTAAAAGATCATATAAGAAAATTAAACAATAAATAAACAGGAGTTAGAATTATGAGGCACAAAATAGTCAGTCCTCATAACTCTTACATAAGAAGAGGATCTGAAACATTTAAAAATACAGGAACTACAATAACAAGGCACAAGATAGTCCTGACAACACTTACGAGTGGAATGGAGCCACACTTCAAGCAACTATCCCAGGTGGTGAGATGGATTGGTATGGTGGTCTTTGATAACACCACAAAGGCAGCATTAGGATCACAGTGGAAATTAAACTCTGCTGATGTGGTGATGTTGCCCTTACCTGTGAATGAGTGGGCATCAAACTATAGAAATACAGGTCCTTGCAAGACAGTTTACGACATTACTTGATATTCAGTATAGTATAGACGAAGACTGAATATACAAGAAAGGGAAAGTATAATTCATGCCTGTTGTCTTCTTTCGGGGAAGTGTAAATGGTTTTTAGTCACTTTCTACAACACACAGGGGAGTCAGTGATGTAATTCCTCCAGCTTGGTCATTAAGTGCTGGACCAGACCAAGTTCCCTAAGCAATATCAAGTCCTAAACATACCAACTCACTGCTGTACACAATGAAGCATAAGAGTAGCATTCACACTGTACCTGCTGTGTTTCCTCCCATGACGTATAAAGCAGCCAGATGGGAGGTGAAGTCTGGGTCAAGGTGAAGTGCCAGAGCCAGGTTGGTCAGTGGTCCCAGTCCCACCAGAACCACCTCACCTGTGCACAAGGAGGTACTTCAGACAAATGGTTCAACAGAGTACTAGTCTTACACTAACATTACCCGAGTCAATAAAATCAATAAGAAAGGCTATTGAACACTGTGAGAGATAAACAAGGAGAATGAGCAAACACTGAAGAGAAGTAATTGATAATCAGTTCTATATACCTTGCCTTTTTAATTCTATACACATGTGTGCCACAGTAATTGAATGTGAAATGGAAATTCACGACCTTGTTATGAAGTAAAATCCATACATTAGAAACACAACTGATAATACAACAAGATTGAGGAACAGATGATATGTCAGCACCCTGGCTCACCTGAATGTTGCTTGACCAAATTCAGCAAGGCTAAGACAGCATGGCTAGACTGCAGGAAGGTGGAAGCAGGGGGCTGAGGAGGCAGGACTGCTTCTCCAAAGCCATCTTTACCATGGAAGGGCTTGTCACCATGGACGAAGGGGTGCACCAGTGACTGACTGGCACCACTGTACACTGGCACCTGTTGGCACACACACCAGATATAGCTGGAGACCCAGGGAATCCTCAACACTTATTAATTTTCATTCATCTCTTTGTCTGGTTTGATTCCCTCCAAAACTTAATACAATGTTGTTGTGCAAAGATAAAAAGAAAGATGAAAAGTTTGAATCTCTTGGTGATTGTCATTTCTTAGTCATTGTCTGCCTAGTAAAGGAATTTGACCACATAGGGTTGTTGAAATACAATACAGTGTCATACTGTCATTACCAGTCAGAAGCTTAGAATGTATACAGATCTTGGAAAGCAGTGTCAGTGAAAAGCAATCAAGAAACAACTGATCACCCCCAAAAAAACACTTAGCAGTAGCAGCATCAGCACCTCCAGCATGTTGGCAAGGCGAAGGATCCTGAAGATATTATTATTGATGTTGTGGAGGGAAGAGTTGCCATGCACAGTGGTGATGGCCAGCACCTCCAGGCAGCCCCGCCGGTGAGCCTCCAGAGCCATGAAGATTGCCAGAGCATCGTCTGTTCCAGGGTCTGTGTCGATGATCACCTTGGTGGCTGCCATTCTGAATAATAGGACACACTTGATGAAACCATAATTACTCACACTGAAGTTTCGGTTAATGAATCAAGGTGTGCTATATACTCATTAGTAACCCAACTGTGACCTAACAATCCAACCTTTTAAAGAGGAATGTTTCAAGACACTGATTTTCATTTTTGACAAGTGCTATTGACTCTGTTTAGGGAACAGCACCTCAGTGAACTTTTCTTACTATCATTTTGTTGCCCTTGGCTGGTGCCCCACCTACATAAGACCAACATTTATTAAATAGTACAAAAAGAAGCTTCTCTTTTCAAAAGGGCATTGGTCAGAGAGAGAGAGAGAGAGAGAGAGAGAGAGAGAGAGAGAGAGAGAGAGAGAGAGAGATCCACTGAGGTACCAGTTCCAAAAGAGAGGTCAAGTGTGTGTGTGTGTGTGTGTGTGTGTGTGGTGCATTTAACTGGTTGTTCTAAAGCAAACCTGAAGACATGTGTGAACCAGCCTCTGTATGTGTGTAATTCAGCCTTTTCCAAAGTCATATCACCCTCTAGTCTTTTCCAAATATGCATCACCTAAATCTTTGCCTTTAGAACACATTACATAATTATCCATAAATAATTTAATTAATTCACCAATTATTACTACTACTACTCAGATGGAGAAAAAAAAAAAAAAAAACAGCCCATTGAACATGAACAAAAAAAAGAACTGGATGTGGAATGAAAGTAGAAGCACAAAAGTGAAGGTTATATTATCACAAAGGGCAATGTTTCGTAATCACACTCCACTTCAATGTGATGGCATGAGGAAAAATATAGTGATGAGATCAGATAACAAGGAAAAGTAAAGTTGACCTAAAATATAGTTTCCTCAATTTAAGCTTATTCCATTTGTTTACAATCATATTAGGAAAACTATACATACCTCTTAATACCTCTTCTATGATTTTTTTCTTTAATTTCATGCTGTGTGTGTGTGTATATATGTGTGTGTGTGTGTGTGTGTGTGTGTGTTAAAAAACAAGAACACAAAGGAAACCACATATCTGTATACCTCCCATCTCAAGGTTGTGCATATGAGGTTATTGGTGAGCAAAAATACCCCTCATGTTTTGTTATGGTAATGTTCTGTTATCCCTATTACGTACTAACACCAAGGATCATGGTTGCATCTCCCTTATTACATCCCATATACCACTTAGCCCTTTCACAGTAATATACAAGAATTCAAAACATTAAAATCAGTCCATGGAATTTTTACAAGGATTTGTAGAAAAAAAAAAGAAAAAAAGCTATTTCTAGGCAGTACAAAGTTTGCATGTGGCTGTTGGAAAAAAAATATAGGAGTGGGTAATAATTAGGAAGGGATTAAATACTGCAACTAGACACCTACACATTATAGAGCCTAACATGCAATCTTTCCTCACCTCAGCTGTTTCATCAATGACAACCTGCCAAAGAGAGATGTTTTGCTGTACTGTGAGACTCTCTGCAGCCCTGCCACTACTTGGGTGTGCCTGGCAAGGTATGATGCCCAGACAACCATCTTGCCCAAAAGTTTAAGTATATCATTATGATGGTTGAATATTTCAGAGTTTAGAAAAGTGTTACTGTAGGATTAATTAATGAGAAAAGGTGAAAGTTGTAAAGTCAAAACATGGGAACACCTTATAGCAAGAAGTGAAATACTTTGAAATTGAAATTGGTATCCCTTAAAATATGAAGTCTTTCTTTAACCTTTTCAACTACTACTACAAATCAACCTTAGTATACTAACCACCTTGGAAAAAATGAATAATAATAATAATAATAATAATAATAATAATAATAATAATAATAATAATAATAATAATAATAACTAACTAACTAACTAACTTCATGAACAAATAAATAGATAAAAGGTATGCAATGATTGTGTATTTATAAAGAAATCAATAGATGAATCAATCAGCCATCATCACTAATCTAATGACCTATAAAAAAGATATCGAGATAAACAAATAATTTACATATCATTAACGCGATCACGACTGGTGTACACAGGCAAGGTAGAGGATGAGGGAAAAAAAAAAAAAAAAAAAAAAAAAACAGCGTAAGGGAAGCAAACAAACTGAATGAGCAAAAGACCAGTTAATACGAGAAGAAGAAGAAGAAGAAGAAGAAGAAGAAGAAGAAGAAGAAAGGGAAGGGATTTAAGGGAAAGAGGAAGAATAATTTAATTAATATGAACAACAACAACAACAACAACGAAAATGTGTCCTGAATTAATATGATGGATTTGGTTCACGAAGGGCACGGAACAATAACAATTACGTCACAACAAGGCTTTTCGAATGAACCGCCTATGAAGCTACACGTAAACATGGGACAGCTGATCGTGTAGGGTTATAATTAGGCTTAAGACAACTCGAGACGGAATAGTCAGTAAATTTGTGCACACGTGTGTTGAAATAGTTGTTCAAGAGTCTCACTATCAGAAAAACACGGCCTGTCATTATCACTTTAGCTTTTATATTACATTATATTACATGGACATAACCTGCAATGAAAGGAACACTGAAATTTGACATAACATTAAGATTTAGCGAATGTATGGAAAAACACCGGAATCATTTGACAATCATTCAGATTTGCGTGAATCCCCTAATTAATATGTTCACAGTAACTCCCTCTCTTTACATATCACGTATACAGTATATACACAACTTACCTTGAAAGATAAACTGAACTACCAATTAACCTTGTTTCTACGATAAAACACCCAGAAAATAGCCTTAAAATCCCTGAAAGCAAACACCGAAATTTAAGTTTTTGTACTTGTATAAAGAGAGGGGGAGGGAAAAAAAAAAAAATGTCGATAAGATATCCACTGGTTTACCTGCCAGGAAGGTAACTCCTCTTCTCTCTAAATAAGCTGCGTGTTGAGAGCGCCAGAGAACTGCCTTTATATAAGCACCTCCCGGGGGCGAAACTGCCATTTAGTACTAGATATCTAATTTCTCCTGACTTCTAAGTAAATGGCGGGAATTTCAATACCTCAATAAGGTTGTATTGTTAGATTATTTACATTTGCTGTCCAAGCGAGCAATTATCGATTTGTATTAGCTTATGAATCAAGTAGTCAAATATTAACAACAGGGAGAAAAGAGAGAGAGAGAGAAAAAAAAAAAAAAAAAAAAAAAAAAAAGTGGATCATCTTGACTTCCTCCCCCCAAAGGGCATTAATATTTACGACCAGATGTAGGTCAAATTTATATGGATGTGCACGTAACACATCAGTCATAACGCAATGACAGGAATCAGTAAAAAGTTAAAAACCAAGAAAGGTTAAATATGAGACGGCTAGAGGCAACAAAAGTGAAGCCAACGTGCTAATACTCTGCTGCTGCCCATTGAAAATACATAGGAAAGCCCGAGTTACGCTCCTCATGTTCAGGTTTTGAGGCTGCCTACCATATATGTGATCTTAATGGAATTAAAAGTCATGGTATGCCGTGCCAGCTAGAATAAGACGGCAAATCATACATAAAAATGATTTTATACAGTGTTTTCAAATTCGGTGGCTATGGGTGAAAGGTGGAAAGCTGTGTTTGAGGTAAATATACAAATGTATATAAATAAGGGAAAAATTAAATGTATACCAGAAGAGAGATGGTTTAAAGATTGATTTTTCTTGGCCTACTACTAATCAACACAGATGAACTCAAGTACAATAACCATACATGTGCACTAACAAAGCCTGTAAGTACTGTGACAAACAATGAAAAGAATATTTTAACATATTTCTTCCCTAAAAATGTCTGGTGTATTTCTTTCAATATGGTCTACAAAACACATTTAGAAAACTACAATGTACTTTACGTAAGTTGAAGCATCCATCAGCTCTCTTACATTTCCGCCTAGAAAAATAAAGTGACGAATTTTCATTGTTCAGCATGAGAGAGGCCAATGTTTGGATACCTAACGAACACCTGCTCATCCCAAGTTCAGCTCACACCCTCCATTCATATTCTGAAAAACTTTTGCACAGCACCTACGTTATTTTTGATAATGTTAGGTAGCTACCTTTTTTCTTTATTCTTTGGGGGTATATATATATATATATATATATATATATATATATATATATATATATATATATATATATGCGGGGTTGGGGGGGGAGTGGGGAAGGGCGAAATCTTAAGAACCCAGCCAACAACATGTGTCCCTGGTGAAACACAGCAAAACGTTTCTTAATACGTCCCTTCAAAATTAATAGTGAACACTTGTGTGCATTCCCTTCCGTTTTCACGCACGCCTCCACCATAACACGACTCCTTAAACCTCTCTTAAGTTGTTGCATGCTGACGATAAAGAAAATCGAGAAATTTTTTTTACCATAACCTAAGGTGTTATCCTCGGTAGATGCTTTTTAATTTTTGTGCATTAGTACATGGGAAGATAAAGAGAAAGCGGGTTAATATCGCTGAACGTTAGATGTTTACGAGAGCTTAGCACAGTCTTGGAGTCACAGGGGGAACGGTGTAACACGAGGCCTTCTTTGCTTGGCACAAGTTTGTTCCAAATGCCAAGATCAATGAATAAAAATTCAAAATGTCATCTGAAAATTCTGTCCTTCAAATATGTATGTATGTATGAGTGTGTGTGTGTGTGTGTGTGTGTGTGTGTGTAGCAGTGAAATATAAAAATATTAAAGCCACACTACATTTTTCTCCTGACAATATAATTATAAGCTTCATAAAACCATCATTACAGCTTGTGAAAAGTAGCTTTAACAAGAAATAATAAAGAAAAATATATGAACAAAGGGAGGGGGTGCTTAGTTAGATCAGCCTCGACACCCCCCCCCACACACACACAAAATGAATAAATAAATAAATAAAATAAAAAAATAAACAAAAATAAAATAGAATAAAATAAATAGAATAAAATAAAATAAATACTTTCCATGATCCACAAGCAGTTCTTTACCATACTTTCCTTTTAAAACTTATCAGAACAAAAGTGTGAAATGTGTTATGAGAGTCACACTCAAGTCTAGAACAAAACAGAAAAAAAGAATATCATGGCCATGAATTTTGTTACTGACTGAAAGTTGAGAAGGCATGTTTTGTTATGTGGACACCAGTAGATACATGGCTTCACTTAACAAATTAGTGAAATGAGTGGATCAGAGGCTGGAATGCAGAGAAAAGATAGTTCAACCATAGAATAATGAAGGGAAAGCTGTCACTTCACAAGCATCCACTTGACTAAAAGGAAAGCCATAGTACTTGTCTATGTAACAGGATTGATAATGTGAAAGGGAAAATTATACTTGCATACATAACACCTCATGAACCTTCACTTAACAACCTGTCTTGACTCATCTTTTGCATTAAGGCTTTGCTCTCACTTTGTAGTGGAATATTCTCACTATCTTGAGGGTCAAGTTACACCCAACCACACCATACTTCATCTCATCTTAGGAAACAATATGCACATTTTCTTCAACCACTCCAAACCTTGCACACTAGCATTGCTCTAATAACCCAAATACGAACTCCATTACCCTTTAGAAATTAACATCATGTAATTTCCTTACCATCACCTAAGTACTTTTATAATGATAAAATGTACTTTTGTTTCCTTAGGATTATCATTCATGCAACTTTTACACCAATCCTGCAGTTTTGAAGGTAACTAACTAATCACTCACCATTTTATTAGAATGACCAAGCTGAGCAATGCCCAACAGGCAGTTACTATCCCATTGTTCTATGGAGCCATTCTTTACACCACTCTTCTGTACACAGATTCTTTTTTTTCCACACCTTGTGCTGTGCTACACATGGTGAGGCTGCTCTCACACTTTCAGCCTTCATATTACTGCCTCCTGAATGACAGGAACAGATACATTGTACCACCTTTCAAGTAATGTATTGAAGACTGCAGCAGACATTGCATGGTGAGGGTACAGCCTGACAGGCTCTGTTCATGAGTGGAGTTCTTATGGATCTAGTAGCACTTTCTTTTGGTCTGTGCCTGTGATTTTTACGCCTCATACATCAACCAACTGATCTGGTTATACCGACTGTTGGGCACTGCTTTAGTGAGGATAGGCCTTTAAAGTAAGCCAGTAGTATACTGGTAAACGCAAAATATGATTCACTGTGCAAGTGGCCACCTATAATAAGACCACAAAGGCATAACTGCACACTTGTCACACAAGGATATAAAAGATGCCAATATTAAAAAATGAATATACATTATATTGTAGAGAATGCACTAATTACAATATGTATAGTGGGACTTACTCTACACATTATCAAAACACTGAAAATTGTACTTCAAGTAATACATGACACTTTTAAAGTGGAAATGGAGGAATCTCTCCCCTTTTATAATTCCTGATCAAAATATTTTACTAAAAATTCTAATAAAACCAAAATGAACATATTAAGAACCAACATGAAAGATTAGTTCATGAAAACAGTAAATTGGCTGCAGAACTTTCATTACAACAGATTATATACCTCGCAGGGCATTGCAATAACTCTGCAGAGGTCTTCTCCTACTGGAGCAGAGGAGTGCATAGGGCAAAGGCCCTTTAAGAGGTAGAACAAAAAACAAAAGAAAAAAATGTTAATGGGGAGGGCATGAGGGTTAAGGTGGTACTGCCTGGGAAAGCCAGGATGCCCCACCTCAGTCCATCATTGACATACAAACAAAGCATCCTCACTCAGGCCGCAGCACTCGGCCCAGTCACACACATCTTAACATTAGATGGCTGGTTACCCAGCCTACTAAAATCTAAGGGGAAGAGACGGCTTATACAGGTTTCTGTGAACCCTTCTTGCCAATGAGGGACTTGTGGATGTGAGGGATGACACCACCGCCCGCAATGGTGGCCTTGATGAGGGAGTCCAGTTCCTCATCACCACGGATTGCAAGCTGCAGATGGCGGGGTGTGATACGCTTCACCTTCAAGTCTTTGGAGGCGTTGCCAGCCAACTCCAACACCTACAGGAAGGAACCATCATTAACGACTGCCCAGCCTTAAGAATTACCTTAGACTAGACTTCCCTTCTAACATTAAGTTCCTTCAAAGGTTACAACTACAGCACAACCAGACTGCATGCCACAAAGCCAGGGCAAGGCCAAGTAGGACAATCCTGTAAACTTTTTTTGAGGGGGGAAGGTGACAACCACCAAAGTTCCCAAACACTTTTAGACATGCTCAATTTCAATTCAAATTTCCTTCTCTAGCTATCACATGAAGGAGCAAAACACAGGCAGTACTAGTGGGGGCAAATCCAAGTTGTCAGATAGTTATCAGTCTCAACATTAGTACAGCAGCAGCTTCAACCTCCTAATCAACTCAAGTCAAACATCACTAGTCAAGCCAGACAACTGCACCAACCTATCATGAATAAGAAACTATATATAATAAATTACTTTCAGCCTTAAAGTAAACACCAAAATTTCTTACAACCCTAAAGTTAATCACTCCATTTAATAAAACAAGATAACTGATGATAGAGAAAATGAGAGGAAAAGTACGAAAAGTTGGTTGAGGTTTAAAAGCAGAAACAGGAGAAAAGATGATGGAAGAAGTACAGAACAGAGAATTATGTCGATATAGCATAAAATCTGCCAAGAAAATAGGTTACTGAAGGCACAAAATGACTCCCATATCAATACTAGAACCTACTACATACGGGAGGTAATAGAGTACCATGATACTAAGACCAATTCCTATAAAAGGGAAGAAAGTAATAACGTTGTCAAGAATATCAGAAAGTTCCGCCGCCTGCCCCGAGCGCGGTTGGGAGGATTCCAGTTTAAACCTTGGTCAATATCAAAGTTGCATCAGCCATATTGAGTCAGCGTTCGCTTATAACACACTACCTTGTCCTCCCGCAGCCATGTGACTATAAGCTAGATAACCTGTAGTCCTCCCGTGTATGAAATGAGGACTGCCACTGAGGAACTTTGAAACTTTAGGTTGTTGAGTGGTGGCGGTCTCAGTCTCCGCCTTCATTTCCCGCGGGTTTTGAGGATACAAGTGGCAACGTCGCACACCCCACAGCCCCCGAACAATGGACTCGCCCGCCACTCCACCCACCAAGAATAAAACCCACAATAAAACCGCCCACAACCTTCACCAGTCTCCAACACCCTGCCCCCAACCCGCCCATGCTGATAATATCGTTAATGAAGGTGTAAAATACGAACTACCCCCCTCAAAAGGGTTACGTGGAGGCGCCGGTGCCAGTGGGCGGCGTCAGGGCCACCAACACTACCCAAGCTCACGTGTTTCTTACCTCAGCAGTAAGGTATTCCAGGATGGCAGCGCTGTAAACTGCCGCCGTGGCCCCAACTCTGCCATGGCTAGTGGTCCTGTTCTTCAGGTGTCTGTGGATACGACCCACAGGGAACTGAAAGCGGGAAGTAAACAGTTAGTGTGTGTGGCAGACCTGTTAGCACGCCGCCATGTTACACGTTACTTGCTTGGTTTCTCTTTGATCAATTATATTCCTCATCACTGCAGTGCCCCCGGAGCCCTACAGCGGCCCCGTTAGGCTGTGCAGACTGGCAAAAATCGATAACAAACCTGCAGACCAGCCCTGGCCGAGCGTGATACTGCCTTGGCTTTTGCCTTGCCGGAGTCCTTGCCTGCCTTGCCACCAGCCTGAAACAAACCAAGGTTTCACAGGTTAAAACACCGACCTCAGCCTTCAAACTCCGCCAGTGCACGCATCATGTCCCGCGCCACACGGCTATGCCACAATCAACCACCAAACACACGTATCTCTCGTAAAAACTTTCAAGAACTCACCATGGTCCCTGCACTCGCTACCACTGTTCTACCACAACTGTGACCGCGGGCGCGCGCAAAGCGTCTTTTTTTTTACTGGCTGCCACCCGTGACGTCAGGTTTGAACCAACCAATAGGGACCCGGATATGGCGCGGCTTGACCAATCACAAGGCCTCCCGCGGAAACTTTGAATTCCCCGCTGGCGGCGCCCCTCAGCAACACCATTTCCCCGCCAAGCCCATGATAATATTCCCGCCAAGTTAACATTTTACACACGGCGCCCTGGTCACCGGATCCCCCAAGTTGGCTAGGAAGCATGCATGCTCACCACCACTGTCAGCCACCTTGCTTCTCATCTCCCTACACACCTTCCTTCCACAGCAACACACTCACGGGCGATATACAGTATTCATTAGGGCGGCCAGTAAAATAATCACTGGGATGAGCTACGGTTACAGCAGGAAGTTGGTCGAATAAGGGCGTCGGTGGAGGGAGCTGACTGGCAGAACACCTCAGCTTATTGAGTTATTTCTTTAGTCTATATACGCCCCATACAATTTGGGTACAAGTCCCCACAATGACCGTCTAGTCCTTTGTGTGGTTATCAGTAACGAAAATACACATATACAGTGCTATTATAGTATAGCAATGGTATACGAAAGAAAAGAAACAAGATCTCGCTATATCGAAGGAGTCAAGTGAAGCCAACACTCCCTTCATACGTAAGCTATAATATGACAACCAGTTCATATAAATTATATGGTCATGTTCCTCTTTATTCTCAGTATGGTTTCCCGCCTGGATATTCCTGAAAATAGAGGCCAGTGTGTTGTAGATGACAGTCATCTATCTGATATTAATTGTGTTTGCGAGATATCTTGAACTATATGTAAAATAAACAATGACTTGGATATTCTCATTCATAACCAAATCGCAACCTTCTGCTTATAGTGTTATGATAGCTGCTACCACTACCACTACTACTATCTGTTATGTTACTCTTACTTATACGCAGTAAGACTATTCGTTTTCGCCCTTAGTAATACTGCTACTATCTACTCCTAATCATACAACTACGTACTCTTACCACTATTACAGCAACTAATGCTGCTGTTGTTATTGTTGCTGCTGCTGCTGCTGCTACTGCTACTGCTACTGCTACTACTACTACTACTACTACTACTACTATATACCACCGGACAACTGTTGCGACCACGACCACCACCACCACCATTACTACCACCACAATAGCTTGAAAGAACAAGAATCGATAGATATATCATAGATTTTCCTTTAAATGTCAACACAGGACCCAGTTACTACTACTACTACTACTACTACTACTACTACTACTACTGCTGCTGCTGCTGCTGCTGCTGCTGCTAAGGCTGCTGCTAAGGCTGCCACCAACTTATAGTACCTTAACCGCCTGAGCATTACACCACACGTCTGGGAAAATGGAAAGAAAGGATCGTCGAGCATTGTCTGGGAGTCACACACATGTAAAGAAAAAAGTTTGTAAAAAAGTTCAGTGTAGTTTTGAAACATGCGCTGAACAAGAGATGTTCTTATTTTGGCGCGCAAATCACCACCACCACCACTACTACCACCACCATATTGTCATTATCAGCACTCCTCACTTTATATTTCCTTTGAATAATTCTAGATTTTGCTTTATTCATTTATTTATTATATAATACACCTGATAAAGCAAGAATAACTCAATGTACAAGAGACCGCAATCCTTAACATTTTGACGCCATCTCGACTTTCAACAGGCTTTTGTGGAAGTTATTGCAAGGCTATTTTCGTGATTCTAGTGATACTTGAACAAGCATTCTACCTCTGAGAGTAATTCTTGAGTTTTTTTTTTTTTTTTTTTTTTTTTTTTCAAATACGCAGTAGGTGCAAGTGGAAGCATTCCCGGTCCGACAAATTTTAGCGATCTGTGTAGCAAGTGCATGTATAGGGAACTTTTAAATTGTTATTCTTTATATATGGACTAAGTATTTGTACTATAACTTGGTAATCATAGAAACATTGTATCAACCATCCTCTCCCTACTAATAGAATGTGTTTCTGATAAACATGTTAATGCAGATCGGTGAAACGAAAGTGAAGAAAGAACTAATGCTCTCTCTCTCTCTCTCTCTCTCTCTCTCTCTCTCTCTCTCTCTCTCTCTCTCTCTCTCTCTCTCTCTCTCTCTCTCTGTGTGTGTGTGTGTGTGTGTGTGTTGTTGTTGGTCCAGACAGCAGATAAACCTCCACACATGCCCCACATGTCCTGTCTGGCTCACTGCAACACACACACACACACACACACACACACACACACACACACACACACACGATCGACAGAAGTAGATAGTTGGAGCGCACAAGAATATCGATTGAGTCAACATAACAATATATTTTAGAGACAGAATCGTGTAGGATAAATAGGTTAAATTGTGCGTGCCCGGCCATAACAAACACTGCAGACTGAATGGCATGCTAACGGGAATAACAAAGACGATGTCATTTTGCATTTCTTGGTTTGATGTAAGTTACTTTTCCATAATACCAGTGTAGACTTAATGCTATGTTCTTTCCGTCACGATAAACTGAAGTAATGTCATTAATTTGTCGGGTTCGGTGTGAGATTTTGATAAATTTGAAAAAGTTTGGTCTCGAAGAACTATTTTCAAAGGGTATAAACATAATTATTCAGCTTTTTATGGGTGCTTTCTCCGCATATGTCTCGAATTATCTCTAGAAACATAAAAACACGTTTGAAGTTCTCAGTAACATTCCACTGCAGTCATTTCAAAGCAATTATGATGACATTTCGAAAAGTTCGAGACGCGAACCCTTGTTCTACCACAGCACTTCTTACTGTCGTCTTCTTTCCCCGTTATTACAACAACTACACTCTGTTTACCTGGAGTGAGAGGCATTTAAACAGTCACGAATTTTCAGATCGACTTTGTTGTTTTTCCTTCAACGACTCGCAATGCTCATAGAATTATACAGATTACATCTTTTTCTGCAGCACTGATGCTTTCATTTTCCTACAACTGGTAACGTGGCATCAAAATATTGTCATGAGTTTGTGGTTCTTCCTTCCGGTCCTAGATTACCTTCGCGGGCTTGAATACGAACATAGACAAATCCTACCTTATTCTCACATAACATTCATCCAGGTTATTTCATAGTACTATCTATAAGTTGAGACATCAAAGTAGTCATAAGTTTTTCAGGTTTCTTTGTTGTTTGTTTTCCTTAAACGAGGTGCGAGGTATCGAAAAAAAATCAGTTTGTGGAGTTTTCCTCGGCTTACTGGTTATCCTTTTCAGAGCTTTCAATATGAAGGAAATAAAGAAACTATCCTACTTTATTCTCATTCAGCATTCATATAAGTTTTCTGCTAGTGATTTATAAATAGTTTGCTGTTTCTTCTTTTCTTGCTTTTCATTTGAGAGCTTATAACACGAAGTAAAGACAAATCGTAAAGACTTATTCTCATATAGCATATATATATATATATATATAAGCTTTCTATAACTAGTAAAGTATGAAAAATTAAAAACAGCTTCATGAGTTTGTGGTTTTTCCTTCTAGTTTGCAATACGAAGAATAGAAAAATCGTAGTCTTATTTCTAAACAACATACACAGGTTTCATAAAGGTTTTCTACTACAGGTGATAAGGGAGTGTCATGAGTTTCCTTGCGTCACTGCCTTTCCTCCAAGAGCTTGCAATGCAATACAGGACGTGAGGGAGAGTGAGAGCGGGGTAAAGAGGAAGTCGCGCACTTTTGGGGGTCACAACATGTTTTAAAGGCGCGATAGGCTTTCCCCAAACAGCTCCACGGCCCTTAAAGTTATATATATCATTCCACTGATCTATACCACACGTCAACCATCATCCCTAATGATTTATTGTATACTCATCTTATAAAAACGCGTAAACAAATCTTACTATATTTACAATATCACACCATTTCTTTGTTCAGTAAACCCAACACATTGATAACCTTGAATATGACTAAGAACTTCTCAAGAGAATCAGAATATAAGAAAACTGAAGGAGAACAAGATTTATGAGCAGGCAAAGTCAAAATCAATGTCTCGAACCTGTGCTCAAATATCTCGATCGGGGCATGGGATGAAGGAGAACGAGCCTAAAGTTGTTGTGTTATTATGCGCTGGGGAGTAATGGTGATAGATGCTCCTTTAAAGATCATATACTTATCTACTTGTTACGTCATTCATAGCACCACATTCTAAAACACCATTTCACCACATCTCCACTATATTCCAAAGTGAAGTGGCACGGAATTTTAATTATTTTTCTGGAGGTTCTATTGATACGTTAACACAGTTTCTGCATTATCAACATGGGAAACCTTCTTGAAAACCTGGCTAATAATCCTCGTGGCCTTTGAAAATAGTCTAGGCGAGAGAACAAAGCTATACTGAAAAGCTGCCTTACTTTGCTTAATACTCTCGAAACTTACCACCTTGAAAAGAAAACAAGAAAAAAACTAAGATGAAAATATGAAGATTGAATTAATTTCCATCTTTCATGTAATGATTTCTTAGGGCAAAGGAAATTGTGACTCGGTTATCCTAGCCAGTCTCTATTGCCATGACAACAAGAGATAAGACACAAAGGGGTCTACACTCGTAATAACACCACTGCATCTGTCGCCCCACTCCTTCCTATGCTACCCACAAGAGGCCGTTGCATTGCCAATATACTCCATAACTCTAGATTTCTGCATCAATTTCTTATCTTCCTATATATGCTGCATGATTATTGCAATAGGCTTATTTCTGTATTTATTTCTAATACTTTATATTTTAGGATAGGTACGTACGATTTAACAAGGTCAGATTAAGCTATGTTTAGTTTTGTAATGTTAAGCTTGGTAAAGTTACGCAAGGTTACGTTAAACTTTTATTGATCTATTTGTTTGTTGATTCATCTCTCTGTAACATTATTTGCACTTATAATACTCTGGTATAAACTGTTTGCTAACTCTCAAGATTGCTCAGAGTAAATACTTGCATCCTTGTTACTTATTACGTCTTCATTCTCCACTCAAGAAATTAAAGAAAAGAGAACAAGATTAGCTGTAATATTAATCTATAGGATGTAGTTAATTCATTTTACTCCAACCACTTCTTTACTTTGCTATCGTTATTTAATCCTCTCTCTCTCTCTCTCTCTCTCTCTCTCTCTCTCTCTCTCTCTCTCTCTCTCTCTCTGATATAGTAACTCCGTTAAAGAAAGTGCACTAAGAAATCAAACATAAACAAATAAAAACAAAACAGCATAGAACTGCGCACTCTGACAACATGCAAAGCCTAATAACTACCAAGTAATTAATTGTGCATTAACTTGTATGAACAACGATAACAATAATGATGCAACAACAACAACAACAACAACAACAACAACAACAACAACAACAACAACAACAACAACTACTACTACTACTACTACTACTACTACTACTACTACTACTACTACTACTACTACTACTACTACTATAATCTGCATAATATAACATCTGAATCATTCCCTGTATATTTCCACAACATACGAAAACGATTATAAACTTGCGTCTATTAATCTTTTCCCTCTGATTGTCTTCCTGTTAAGAGTATAATTCTTTGCCATCTCATTCTTGGCAAACATATACCCAGTTAAATTCTCCATACCCGTAACTATTGCACAACCTTTCGCGACCTGTGAAGATAAAAACAGACAGACAGACAAAAGAGATCAAGCTGAGAGTATTAGAGTAAGTCTGGCAATAGCAATTCATGTTACTACTACTACTACTACTACTACTACTACTACTACTACTACTACTACTACTACTGCTGCTGCTGCTGCTGCTGCTGCT